>JAEQBH010007061.1:0-318861 GCA_016808115.1 Tetrastigma voinierianum
ATTTAAGGTTTTCTTTCTTATTTTGGTTTTCCTTAAATAAAATAAAATAAGTGACAACTTCAAAAATCCATTTTCAAAATGGTTTTTTCAAAAAATAACAAGTCTCGCATTTTTAATGGAAAACACATCATAATCAAAATACGGTATCTACAGTTACATTGTATAAAACTGTTCTTGTGAAATCAAATATTAGAAAAACATTTTCAGTAACTTTTTTAATATTCTTTAGAAATCGAATATAGTAAATAAGTACAAATATCTTGAATGATATTTCGGTAACCATAATTAATTTCTTGCAAAAGTTAAAATTTATCACTCTACTATATGTCATGTCTTTCGTTCCGTAACCAGACCTGTAATTTTAACTATCATGTAAGTAGTAGCTAATGGTCTTTTAGATGTGAAAGAAGGACAAATAGTATAAAAAAAAATTCTATATAAGTAAAAATGACAAAAAAAAAAGAAGTTAATAAGCTAAATTGATAACGGGTCAATAATTGATGGCAAAAAAGACAAATATATATGATAGGGTTTGAAAAAATGGGAATCAGTAATTCACTCACCAAACCTGAGCAGGGCGCTTCATTGAAGCGCCAGCCTAGACGCCAAAATTCCTTAATCTAGGGCTCAATCCGCACGACCCAAAGGTCGGTTATGGATGATCGAGAAAGCCCACATCCTATAAATCAAACTAGATCCCATCGATAAGGGAAATAGAATGATCCCCGATAACATATTATCTTGCAGATCAAACTAAATCTCATCGATAAGGGAAATAGAATAATCCCTGATAACGACATCCTCAAGAACCAACTAGATCCCATCAAGGAAAATAAAATAATTACGATATAACAACCATCCTACGAATCAAGCCGATCCCACCAATACAGTTAAGGACGATTCTAAATAAAGTGCTCTGTCAATCAAACTCGATACCGATAAAAGCAAGAAATATCACATCCAATGGGAAAGAATCCTAATCACCATCCAACTAGGAAAACATACACTATAAATACTGTACGCACTTATCTGAAAGGTACGCAACACATCTCGCCTCTAAGGCCCATCTTTTCTCAGAAAGAACTCGACGAAGACGGAGTGGCCACGCTAAGCCCCTCGCCGACCCCCTTCTTCTTGTTTTTGCGCAGGAGTGCCACGCCAGCCCACACCAAGATCGTGAAGAATCCTACGTCAGCCCCGACGATCCAGGAGCCTGCAGACCAGCCCCACCAAAGAATCCAGTCCGCCTAACGATCCCGACGCTCCACCCAAATTCAACTTGTGTAAAGCATCATCTGAGCCGTCACTGGGGGAAACGATACTCCATAAATAAAGACTACTCCCGCTTACTAATGGTATTAACTCGTAACACAAGCAGAGCAACGTCAACTTCCAAGGATGCGTGACCAACCAGCGACATAGACAATTAATTCCTGCATCGCTAGGAAGGCCAAATGCAGTCGCCAACACAGATGAGGTGGAGGCGCTCCGCCTCACCAATCAACGCCTGATAGGAGTTAGAGTAACTCACCAGGCAGATGCAACGCCCGCGGGAGGCGCGACAAACTCAAGAAGGTCATAACCTCACCCCTCATGAAAGGCAACACATTCTCTCTGACTCCCCGAGGAGTCAAATTACAAGAGTCCAACGAGCCAAGAGCCGACCACACTTAGCCCCTCGAAGAGGGCAAACGGCTAAACACTGCAAGTATGCTCGAACGAGGAACTACACCATCCTCAACAAGGGACGGGAGAGCGATCATGGGAGCAGAGGTTCAAGAGCCTCCAACAGGAACTCAACCGCGTAAAGGAAGTGGTAAGGGGACGAGCTCCTGATACTATGGACACCTTGGTGCAACAGACTGAGTCACCATTCACACCGAGCCCACTTCCCTCCAGCCTGCCCGTAATGCCACATGTGGAAGGCCTCATGGTGCCAGATCCTGGGTCATCATCTCAACACTTACAAGAATCAAATGGAGCCGTACGGGTATCAGACCTGAGATGTCGAGCTTCGCTATCACACTAAAAGGCCCACTCTTTGGCTTGGTCTAACAGCTCCCGCCTCATCAATTTCCCCTATCTCGTAGAGCTTATCCATTGTGTTCGCCTCCACCTTCATCGGTTCGTAACACAAGGTAGGTCTGCTATCACCATCACCATCAAGGTGTTTCGCAAAGAAGTTCTCGAGGTCTTATGTCTGGGAGATTCAATGCCGAGTCTCTCATGTAGATATACCCGACGAGAAGTCTGTTATCACCGCATTCATTGCCTTCGGGCTAGGAGGCAAAATAAAGGATTTGATGTCTTCCATCTCAAACCCCAGCGAGCATGGCCGAGGTGCTCGCCAGTTTTAAAGTACATTAATCCGGGCTAAGCCCTCATCCAAGAGTGCTTCAACCCATGAAGAGAAAAGCTGACCGACAGTTTAATAAAGGACTTTGTTCAAAAGAGACAAAAAAGACGTAAAACGGTCCTCAAAAGGCGTGGAAGGCCTAGAATCCACCTGGTCCACCTCACCGAGCGGCTGACACAGATACCACGGGCCAAGCCACGAGCTGACTACTACTTCAGCTACGCACCCCAAGAGTCGATCACCAGTTATATCGCCCACAAGGCCATTATTAACGCCCGAGCTCCAACAAATTTCGGGCTTTGATTGTCTAACTACTTACCAGGCCATACGTACCTCAAGAGTCGATCGCCCAGTTATATCGCCCACTAGCCCTCAATACCGGGCCTTAGCAACATTGACGAGCTCGACACTCCGGTCAGCCATGCACCCCAAGAGTCGATCAGCTCAGAAGAGTCGCCTAATAAGACACAACACTGAGAGCTCAAGAATCACTTTGACGAAGTCTCGACCACTCTACTCGTGCCATGCAGCCCAAGAGTCGATCACCAGTTATATCGCCACAAGGTCTCTCGGGCCACCCAGAGTCAGAACTCGGGCCACGAGCCTCGACTACCGCTTTAGGCCATGCATCCTAAGAGTCGATCGACCAGTTATATCGCCACATACATACCGGAGCCCAAAGAGCTCACTTTGACGAGCCTCGACCACTCGCTAGGTCACGCAGTTCCCAAGAGTCGACGATCACCCGACTATATCACCCACACGCCCGAGCCCGCAAATTCACTTTGACGAGCGCTCGACTACTCCGCTCAGTTATGCACCCTAAGAGCCAGATCGCCCAGACTATATCGTCGACGCGACACAAATACCCCGAGCCTAAGAGCTCATTTCTTACAGTTCCACTACTCCGCACAGCCACGCACCCTAAGAGTCATATCGCCTAGGCTTTCAATCATAAGGCCTCGCCACCGAGCCTAGTAGCTCACTTTGAAGAGCTCGACCACTGCCGTGCCATGCACCCTAAGAATTAGATCACCGCCTTTTCACCCCATAAGGCCTTAGCTAGCTTCGAGCCCAAAGAACACTGATACCCGACGTTTACTCGTGCCATACCTAAAATTCGCCTCAACCTAAGCAGAAAGGTACCATGAAGCCTCGGGCCGTCAGAGCTCAACTGTCAACTATACATCCTGTGAGTTGCTTGACTCGTATCGATGTAGTCAAGAAATCAACATGTCATGAAGAACAAATGCAAATTGCAAAAAAATGTGAGACAAAAGTGGTAAAAAGATCGTTTATTAAGGAAAAGGCTATAAATGTCCCCGCCCAGCCCGTAGTGCAAGTAAACAAAGATCGGCTACTGATATGCACCGGCAATCAGCATCGGCTGAGGAGCAGAGTGAAGAATGGGAGGGCCTCAATGGGGGTGTCCTATTTCCTCTAGAATAGCCTACAGAGGGATTCCTCACCTCCCGCCGCTAGAATGTCAAAGTCATATCCAAGCTGTGATAAGCATTAGCAAATTTTCTCTCCGAAAGGTTAGCCACCTAGAAGGCCCATCGAGTACGTGCCCCATCCTCAATCTTCCTATAACTTCATCCCGCCGAAAGCAACCAGAAAGACGGTCGATGAAGGTCCCCACGCAAATTACACGACACTCCTCGCCCAGCGCTCCGCAGTTTCAGATCCTCTGAGAGGCCCCACGACGAGCCCCATCCAAACAGTGCATCGTCTTATCACAAGAAGTCATCTTGATCGCACGCTCGGCTCTTCCCTTAGACTCCGCAGCTCGCCTTGGGATGTGAGAAGCTCATCCCTAACCATCTGAAACTCAGTAGATTGCAGCCCGTCCCTAGTCTCTAGCAAGTCATTTTATGCAGCTCGCAACTCATCCCGAACCCCCGGGCTTCGCCGGCCGCTCTCAAGTCAAGCTTCGGCCTCATCTTCTCTACCCTACCGAGCACGTGCCGACGTGGTGCTTCAAATCAGATGGTTTACTCGTTTCCTGGCCATACGCTAGACCCGACCTCAGCCAAATTCGTCAGATAAAGTGGAAGCCACCCGCCTTAAACCCGCCGCTGGGCATGACCTTTCGTTTAGTTTGGCCTGCCAAACCTTCAAATGAGAAGCACCGCCACATCCAACATAGAATCAATATCCAACGCAAGATCACACCTAAATTTAAAATGGAATCGTATTATTCCATAAGGTATGGGAACTTACAAAGGCGACTTCGAAGGGATGTAGCCAAAGCCTCATCAATCCCGCAACACGCTCGACCTCTCGAGATCGAATCCTTAAGAATGACAAGATACGCCGCGCGAGCCCCAGATTGAGAAGCAAGGAGGGCCATCTCCACCACTCTGAGTCCGAGTCCTTCCTCCTCACCCTTCCGCCCCTGGAGAGCAGCCTAACACTCTTCACTGGTGAATTCCGCATGCTGATGGGCATGACCGCCTAACGGCCGCTTCAACGAATTTACCCGAGGGACTCCACACAAAGAAACCCAAACTAGGGTCACAACTAAGACTTAGAGCCTCACCAGGCACAAAGGCCTCGCCTCCGGCCAGGCCGGGACGAGAAGAGGAAGACGCCCACTTCAAACCTGACTAAAGCCGCCGACCTCTCAACTGAGTCCGTGGTCTCGCTTCACACTGGCTTCCGAGACAACGCCTTCCAACCGAGCCGTGTTTCCCTTGGTGGGTTTGATACCGAGGGTCTAATGTGGAGAAACTTTCGTTATGGGCGGAAGGAGGCGAAGGCTCAGCAAGAGAGCGAAATGACTCGAGCCTCGAAGGCCGTGAATGTCCGACTGACCGCTCCGTGGGCGAGGAGGACACTCAGCCAACGCCACCGGGCGATGACGTTATCTCACGCCGAGATCGATTTGAGCGCCCGAGAGGCATAAACAATGCGTAATTAGGAAATACCCAATAATCCCATAAAGGTTATACTAAACAAAGCTTAACACTTACATAGATTCTCTGGGTGGTCCAAGCAACCGGAACGCCTGTGTCAGAAGTCCTGTCAAGAGGGTCATATCTCCACCGCGCCACTAACAAAGAAGTAGCGTCCCTCTCAAAGCCCGTGGGAAGAGGAAGACGGAATCATCGGGAGGAGCCGCCAAAGCTGCCGAGAAAATAGAGGAAGCCCTCGAGGTTTCTTTCGCGCTAAAAGATAGCGAACAAAGCTATACCGGGAACACCAAGTCCCCACCTCAAAGAAAACCAATAGACCAACCAAATACCACCATCGGGCGAGAGCCGGTAAGGATGCATTGAAGTGTCGCGAAACCCCTTTCATGAAGGGATGTAGAGGAAAACGGAGACCATTATCGAAGGCCACTTCAAAGAAGCACACCATCTTAGGCAATTTTAAACCACATAGGAGGTCAAACGCCAGGGACCAGGCACTAACGCCAAAAGGAGGTCGATAACGCCTAAAGAAGCAGGCTCCATATATAATCAACCCGCGAGTCTCACAATTAAAGTATGTCGAACGACGATTTTAGGTATTTTGACCCCAGATATTTAATCAGTCTATTTCTTCCCTTACCCTTGTCCAAGGAAAAGGAGGCGCCCCGGCATCTCGGGTTCAACCTCTACAACCCGGGCCTGAGGCTAACCGCCCAAACCCGGCAACAACAGAGCTCCAATAATGCAGAGAAGAAGAGCACTGACCCATGATAAAAGCAAATAATGAAAACAAAACTTGGCCAACCCAATCCTAGCGCCTCGTCGTATCGGTAGAAAAAAGACCAAAGGGATAAGGACGCAGCGGTCCTAGGAATAAAACGAAAAAAGCTATCTCAGGAAAAATGCCAGGAAAAGCTGGGAGCAAAGAAGAGGTTTCAAGATCAGGAGCACACAAGATGCAGGAGGTCCATAAAGAAACAAATGTAAGGAAACCGGAGGCGCAGGGAAAGATGAGCTTAAAACCAAAGAGTCATCATTATCGCAAGACGGTGACGGCGATCAAGTCTTAAACTAACCCAAATTTCGAGCGCACGCGTAAATTGTATCCCGAGACGAAACGCTACGTTCTTACCACACACATCGCACACGCGGTCTGGGGGCAATCGATAGGGTTTGAAAATGGGCTCGCAGGCCCACTCGCCAGACCCAAAGAAGAGGCGCGCCCATTGAAGCGCTCAGGCCTTAGACGCCAGCCCAGAATGAGGGCCCAATCCGCACGGCCCAAAGGCCGGTTATGGATGATCGAGAAAGCCCACATCCTATAAATCAAACTAGATCCCATTGATAAGGGAAATAGAATAATCCCCGATAACGTATTATCCTCAGATCAAACCAACAACCCATCGATAAGGGAAATAGAATAATCCTGAAGCAACGATATCCTCGCAAACTAACTACATCCCATCAACAAGGAAAAATAAAATAATTACCATATAACAACTCATCCTACGAACTGCCGATCCCACTAATAAGGAAAAGGATACCATAAATAAAGTAAGCTCGCCAATCAAACTGAACATAAAGAAAATATCCCGCCCAATGGTTAATCCTAATCACCATCCAACCTGGAAAACATAAACTATAAATATCAGAGGCCACCCCATCTGCAGGCACGCAACACATCTCGCTCTCTAAGGCCAATCTTTTCTCTCAGAAAGAACTGATTTTAGGGCACGGAGGGGCCACGCGAAGCCCCCGTCTACCCCCTCTTCTTGTTTTGCAGGAGGTCACGCCTGTATCCCTGCACTAGCACCGCAGCTGTAATCCTACGTCGCCTCGACGATCCAGAGCCTCGCAGTACTGTACCTCACCAGCCAGCCCAGTCCGACCCAACAACCCCGACGCACTCCAGCCCAATCCGATTGAAAAAAGCATCATCAATATATATATATAATTGAGGGGCTAAGTTGACACCTAGCTATAATTGGGGTAAAAATGGCTTTTAACCCTTTCAGTTTAAATATTTTATATCATGTATTATGTATCCATCCAGTGTAATAAATAAAATTGATTAATTAAAAGTTCTCAATAATCATAAAGGATGGTTTGGTAAAGTTGATTTAATTTTTGAGTTTTTTTCCACGACCTGTAAATCTCAAAACTTTTTCAATTTTTTTTTGTCTCCAAACCATAAATTCAAATAAAAGTGGATTTAGATTGACTACTTAAACTAGATCATTATATAACAACCTTAATGAAGCAAGGTTAGTAACTTTTGTCGTTAAAGCGTTGGTGATCATGTATAAAATTGAATGATTGTTTAATGTAAATTATTATGCTCAAACTTTTAACCAAATCCAAATGAAAATTATTAGATTATTAGGTTATGTTCGTTTTGTTGCGGATTTGAGAAAAAAAAACAAATAAAAGAAGAAAAAAAATTAAAGTTCATATACTGTTTCTACATACTACTTTAAACTAATTTTATATGAAGCTAATATGTTTAAATTAAGTGTATCCATGGGTAAATCCAATGAAGACATAGGGGGCAAATGCCCTCATTTTTTTTTTTTTTTGAATTTTCTTTTTGTAAGAATGGAGACTTGAACCTAAAACCTAGTGTATGCCTCATTGAAACTAAGCTAAACTACAACCCCAAGTCTAAATTTTGGCTCTACCTCAAGTGTATCTAGATATGAAAGACTCGAAGAGGGCATATGCCCTACTGAATTTTTTTTAGCAAGATTACATTTGTAAACACCAAGAATTGAACCCCTTACCTACTAAATGGTCCCCCTAAAACTAATAAACAATGAATCAATTGACTTACCGCCCTTAGCCAATATTCTATGCCTCTAACCTTATATTCTAGCTCTTCCATTGAAAGTAAAAGAATCTAAAAAAAATATCTATAAAGGCATTATGATCTCTCTATAAGGTTCAAGAACGCTAGTTTTATTTTGCATTCAATATTTACTTAAAGTACCTAAAATCATGTAAGTGCTAAATCGTTTCTAATTATTTTATAGATAAGATGATTTCATGTTTCAATTACCTTTAAGTAAAGTTTCAGGCCTAATTTTCGAGTCACCCGGATTTGTCGAGCATTAACCTCGCAAGATGTACCAGAAACAATAAGAAAATGGCTGCAGCGCGCTCCGCCACTCTGATGCCTAAGTTAGATCAGGGAATCTGGAGAGTGAAAGAGTTAGTCTTTTTCAGTAAAGAATGTTGTACCTTTCTTGTTGTGATTCCTCATTCCTTTATGGGGGAGGAAGACGATCTGATTTACATGGAAAGTTGGTGATTTCCTTCCGAAATGGAAGGGGAAAGAGGATGTTCTTTGCTTGTCATGACCCGTGCTTCCTTTTTTGATGGCCCAGTTGGCCGCAACTTGTGCCCTAAGAATTGTTTAACCACCTCCAAAACGGTTATGTGTGTGAAGGGAAGGGGGGGTCTTTAGATCGAGAGATCAGCCTGCAATCATTAGTCGACCATTCTTCTTAGAGATGGTTCTAGCTAGTGTAGGATAAGTTCAGCGCTGTATCCTGACCTACCGGAAGGTGATACTGGACTGGGCCTCGCGGCAAAGGTGTTCGGGCCTCAGCAATGGTAGAGCTGGCTCGGGCCTAATACCTAAGAATGCCCTCTTTTTCCAAATCTGGGAGGCTAGCCTTTCCGTGACTAGAAAAGAGAACGCTGGATCGGGTTTCGGGTGTGGGGAACGGTGGACTATTAATGCTAGTATGTTCCAACGAGCGCATTATTGGGGAATTTTCTATTTTTGGTGTCACATTTGATGTAGTTGTTTGGGATTCCCTTGAAGCTTGAGGTCTCTATAAAGGCTCAAGGGTGGCGATTCCTTTCGAAGACCTGGCTATTGTCAGGTTTTTCAATGAGATATGGTTAAAGGCCACGGCATTATCGGAGTCGAATTTTTCTAATTGCTTCATGGAAGAGGCTTATGAAGGGGGCTTAGACGTGATTGTCAACTATGGATCAGGCCGAAGGCCGCAAGGATTGAGCTGGGTCGAAATGGAATTGTTTGTATTTCGGAGAATATTTTCGAGCCTCACCTATCTCCTTATATGCCCCCTCGCCTATCAGGTCCTCGTGGTTCGAAAACTGAATGGAATCCTCTATAGGCAAGAACCTCCTCCTAAATCAACTGGCTCTCCTCTTTATATATATATATATATATATATATATATATATATATATATATTTTAAGGAATCTTTCTTCTTCTTCTTCATCGGCTTCTTCTTCTTCTTTTCTGGTATGTGCTCTTCTTCTTCTTTCGCCTATATTAGGTTATGTAACTCGCCAAGTGTGATCTCTTTCATATAAGCCAGCTATGTACTGTGAACGCCGCAAAATTAATGAAATTACATTTCGACATTTTCGTGTCTGTACAATTCATTCTTTCGCGCCCGATCCCTGCTAGTGGTAGTGGACCTAATTCTGATCACAAATGACATTTGATAAAACTTGGTATGGATCAGCCCTTAGTAATTCTCATGAACGTAACATAATCGGTCAGCCCAAACTCAATGGGGCCAGGATGGCGCAGTGGCTCATAAGCTTCGCCCACGCTCATCTTTTCAGGCCCCCAGGAAGCTAAGTCACCAAGATTCACCAATTGGGGTGATGAGTCAGTTGGTGCATTTAATGCATATGTATACTCTGGGGATGCTTGATATATTAGGAGTCATCATCGATTTTACCGTTCCTCTTCTTCGCTCCATCTCCCCGTTTTCTCCCCGCAGAGCTCGTCGCTGATTTTCTAGTACACGAACCGTTTACTCAGGCACTTTTGCTTCTCCTATTTTTCAGTGAACATAGTTTATGCTCTAGGCATTAGTTTTGGCCATTGGCACGCTTCAGTGATAGAGCCACAGAGGCAGGGCTTTTAAGGTATGCAGAACTGGGAATCTTCCCCGCTCCAATGGGTTCGCATAGGTTCCCATCTTTTACCGCCTTATATCTGACTTCAGTATCGATTTTCATCTGCCTCCTCCTTATCGTATGCTCAGAAGATGACGAGGTTAGGGAAGAGACTCTACTTAGTCAAGCTGGGCACAAGCAAGGGCCTAGCCAAGAGTCGCTTCTCATAGTTAAATATCATCTCCTCCCTCTCCATAAATGAGGTGAGGTCTTATCACAACCCCCGAGGATATCAGACTTTGAGTCACTCTGAGGGGCCCAATTGAACCGACCGTGGGCCACTAAAAATACAACGAGTGTTTTTCACCCCAGAGTACCTTGCAACCGGGCTTCGCTTTCCGTGTCGCCCCGGGTCAAGCAATTGATTTCACCGTAGCGCCACCGCCCAGTATTCACCCAAACGTCATTCTGACTTAATCGGATGTCAAGGTGACTAAACCTTCTTTTGCATCACCCGACCTTCATCGGGTGGAAGTTTGTTTGCTTTACACCTCGAGGCTGCATTTATGGGCTGAATATGCATACACTGTATCTCCGCCACAATTCGCATGGGCTTCCCGATCTCGCCCAAGTCCGGTGTGCTTAAAATGAGTGATCCCGGGGTCGTGGACCTCGGGATGAGACCCTTCTGTGCCTCCTAAATTTTCTTCGCTTGGTTGTAAACCGATCAATGTCTTTCCTAGTGTGTGTAAAGGTGTGTCCTTCCTACTAAGAGACTTCTACCGTCTCAAAGGCATCCAAGCTAATAAAGGGTATTTATCAGGCATCTTCCTTTAGCGAGAAAGGGTTTCTGTCCTGCCCCCCGAGCATTGAAGAGAAAGAAGGGGTCGCCCGAGCGACAAAAGTTCCTAAAATGGGCGGAGGATTGCCTCCTTAGGTTCCCCCCATATCCAATCATCTCTTGGATTAGGAAGAAGAAAATGAAGGGAACCAAATGTCTAACCTGGTTCATAACTTTGCACTGAAGCCGGTTGATGTTGGGGCCTGTGTGGGTGGTCGATGCCATCCCCGAGGTAACCGGGGGAGAGAGCCCGACGCGTTGTGCAATAGTCATCTTAGGTTCCCCAAGCACGGGTCTGAATGACCAAATGGATCCGAGAACACCACCTTGGTGGAGTCAGGGGAGGCCTCTCTGACCCCCATAACGATCCAAGTGATCCATCCTCCCGAGCAGTTCCTAGCCTACGTAGAGCCCCTGTGATACCCGGGTCGAACGTATAGTAGCACCTACACCGACGAGATCTCTGAATTGCATCATCCTCCTACGGGCCGGACCACCTACGAGGAGGTTTACCCAGGTCGAGGGCGCCCGTGAGATCATCGATCGCCGAGGCCTTTAACGCAGGCTTAACTTGGGCAGACCGCTTACATGATCTGTACCCGACGCTATTGCGGATGCCCGTAACTGTGTGGGCCGAGGGGAGAGGCGAAGAGTATGCCATCTCAAATTTCGCTTCCACCAAGAAAGCAGGACCTCAGAGATGGCTGAAGACGGGATGATGGTCTCGCAACCATAACTTGCCCAATCGACCTCGAACCGGTGTTTGTAAATTGCTATGTAGTGTTCCCAGCATTATTTCCTAGTCATTGTCGTATCTTTAATATGTCCATTCGCAGGCGATCACTACCATCCGAAATACGGCTTTCAATTCCCGCATCAAGAGTTCAAATCTTGGCCATGGATGCAGAGGCCACGACTCTACGCCCAGCGACCGCTTCCGACCGTAGCGCCCTGGGCAAGCCTCGATGAGGTGGAGGCGAGTTCACGACATTGGGAGTCTGAGGCCAAGGAAGACATTGAAAGGGCGATCCGGGCTGAGGCTAAGAGAGATGCCGCCTCGCTACGAAGCCTCTCGATGGTTAGGATCGATACCGGCCGGAGGAGAGGCTCCCAGCGCCAGGGAAACTGGAGTTAGCCAGTGGGTCCAACATGCTCGCCGTCTAAAAGAGGCTCGACAAAAGGGGAGTCTGCATGGATCGGGGGCCCGTAACGCCTTACCGCCTTCGTATGAGCCCACGTGGCGCTGAGGACGAGGCCAACCGCTTCCAGCGTATGAAATGCTTTTACTTCTGTAGCCCGAGGCTAGCAAAGACGTAGCCGACCGGTCCGAAAGTGTAGGCCGCAAAGAGAAAAAGGCTTTCGAGGAGGCTGAATGCTTTGGACGATCTTTCAAATTATGGATATGACGCCGTGCCTCTCACACACAACATTTTCGGGAAGTGCCCACGATCCCAAACGGACGCCGGACATCGCCAAAGCCGCTACCTCCCAAGTTTTCACCAACTCGATGCCCGCCCCTCGAGCACCGCCTGGGGGTACACCACCGATCCCGATGTAGACGCTAGAGAGCGCAAGAGTCTTCCAAATTTTACGAGGTCAGGGTTAGGCACCCGTAATGAGTCTCCCGTTAGGAGTAACCGGGAGAATGAAGAGCCCGATGCCTTCAAGGAACTAGGATTGTATTTTGCTGCCTTTAGTTTAGCTCAGGCCTTCAAGAGTATCCCCCGGCTCTGCTTGTCATCCGACCAAGTTTCTGTCAAAGGATGTGTTGTTTTGAAAATCATCGCTGCGTTCTTTTTTAGTCAAGTAATTTACTTTGTCTAGCCGAGTTGGCATATATGGATGACCCAACTGGGCATCAACCATACTGGGTTGGATAGGACATCAACCTTCCTCGGACTTAGTAATGAACCATCTGGGCATCAACTTATACCGCCTGACATAGACATCAACCTTCCCGACTTAGCAATGAACCAACAGCATCAAACCATAATGTGGGCCTGATAGACATCAACCTTCCCTGCACTTAGTACCAGAACTGGGGCCAAGAACAATACCGGGCTTCCGATAGGCATCACCCATTCCTGACTTTGATAAAATTTAGATGAAAACACTAAGTAGAGACTCGAATCAATATTTTATTGATAAGATTTCTTTGAGGTATGGGCCCACATTCGGGTACCTACTGACCTGGCCTAATTTATCTAGTGCATATGAACCTCGACTCGCTAGTTACAATATATGGTCCTTCCCAAATGGCTAAAACTTTCCGGCCACTGGATTAGCTGTGTTCTCGAAGACTTTCCTTAGGACCAGGTCCCTTGGTTGGAACACTTGGGGTTTCACGCACCTATTGTACAAGTTTGCCAATCGACGGTGGTAAGATGTTATCCGTACAACTGTTGTCTCGTGCAGTGTGTCTGTCGTGTCTCAGAGTCCTTAACTATAGATTATGTACCAACTGCCGCACATCTGAGTGTAGGCATACCGATTTCGTAGGATTATAGCTCTCCATGTGTAAGTGCGAGGAGATATGCCTACGGCCTTCATGGGCCGCCTGTAGCGTTTCCAGAGTACCCTGCAGTTCGTCTACCCATTTGCCTTTGGCTGAATCTAACCGTTTTTTCAATGCAGTCAACAGGGTTTTGTTAAGCTCATAAGTCGTTGCTGATATCAAGGGGTGGAGAGGATTCTTTATTTTCACCTCGCGTAAGTTTCGTAGACTCGCTTCATCAAATCGGGGCCCGCTTGTCTCGATACAATTGATCGGGGGAATACCGACCTAAAACGATATTCTTCTAGATAAACTGAGAGACATCCTTGTCTTTGATTGATGCGAAAGCCTCATCCTCTATCCATTTGTCAAGTAGCTGGGCCACTAGCAACAACTTTTCCGAGCCTGGGTAGCAGGGAGCCACTCTACTACGCCGACATTCCCATCGAGCCGGAGGGCCATGGGTCAGATGGAAATTAGAATCTCGAGTTGGCGATCTTAAGATTGTGGAGCTCGCTGGCACCGATCACATTTTCTCACGTAATTGACAGCGAATTTCATGGTCATTCAATACCCTCGAGTATGGCTCAGGGTGCCGAAAGTTCTAATCGCTCGGACAGATTGCCACATATTCCTTCGTGCAACTTGGCTAAGACATAATCGGTCTCACTTAGAGGTTAAGCATTTTAGATATCTTACTGTACTTCAAGGATCGCTTGAATAGCCGCCCATCAATCAAGGAAATCCGGGCGTAATGGACGACCTTGCGAGCCTTGTCCTTCTCGTTGCAGAGTTCTCCCGTGTTGATATACTACGCTATGGGGTCCATCCAAGAAGGGGAGATTTTGCCCACCTGGCTTACCCTACGTTGGCTATCCAGAACTCGACCGTAATAGATAAAGTGTAAATATTGTTTTCATATAGTAGAGATGCGGCCACGGCAAGCACGTAGTTGGACTCCCCGAGCCCGGTTCGACCCGAATGGCGAGTCCGAACCGAAACCCCGGGGACGCCCATTTAATTCTTTTTATTTTCCGTTTTATTAAATTTTCTTTTTCAAAAGTGTTGCGACTCCAAACTCGCGCCCGAATCTCGAATTCATGATCCAACCAAGCCTGGGCTTTACTCCGACGTTTTCATTTATCTTATTAAAACATTTTATTATATCATTTCATTGTGGAAGCAGGTTTAGTTTTGGGCAAGCCCATAATTATTTACAAATTCAATGCAATTCAGAGGCTCATAAACATTTAACAAAAATACATTTACAAAGAAGGCATTCATGCCTTCCGTAATGATATACAAAAATCAAGGTTCAAAGTTTAACCCTTTGTTTACAAAATTCCACTTGTTCAAAAGATGATATGCTAATGACGAGTATATACTTATTTATTTCTATGACTCGCGCTTCGTGATCTCGTCTCGCTCTTGCTTACTCGATACCTGCACATAGATAAAACAATACGCTAAGCATTTTCATGCTTAGTGGTTCTATATAGTTCTATTCCAATATTCTAATTTAACTTGACATGCATTTAACATCAAACCATGTCATTATATCAACACATATACTCATGCGTTATTCAATACAAAGATGCTTTCATTTTACAAGTCATTTTATCATATCAACATGCATTTTCAATGCAATAATTCAATCCACATTCAATTTATTAGGATTTAAGCATATACATAAAAATCTCATTTACACTCAATGTTGGTTATTTAACTGACTATTCAATTCACATTTCGACGATTCGCTTTGATGAATCCCCGTTTCTTATTATCATTTGCAATGTGCTTACACATTTAACAATTTAATCTCCCATCACGACGGATGTCATGGTGCACCCCGACATGTGGTATCACTTAAATGCCATACGCCATCACGACGATGTCGACGTGCATCCCGCCAAGTGGGACATTTCTTTAATGTCATATCGCCATCATAACGGATGCCGATACATCCCGCCAAGTGGGACATCGATAATTTCGGTGCCTTCGCGACGGATGCCGACGCGATCCCGCCGCTGGCTCATCTGATATATCATTCATTTCACATTTATGACGGATTCCGCTTTGATGAATCCTGGCCCTTATTATCATTCATTCATTCGTTTTCAAATATCACATTTGATCCCATATTCGCCAGATATCTTTCAAAGATATACTCAATCTATGTACTTATTTCATATACTCATTCACATACTCATTTCACTATTCATGTACTCATTTCATAGTTACTCAGAACTACCAAAATTCTTGAAATAAGAATAGAGTCGTGAGAACAAACCAATTGCCGACCCAAATTTTCCTTCTCTTCGATCTTAGTCCTAGGTTAGCGATCATCACCCGTCCCTACCAATAACATTCACGCCTACTCTTAAGGATAAACAATTGTTAAACCATTTTAGTGAATTACAAATTTATTTTTGTTAATGTGATTTTAGGTTAAGACAATAAAGCTCGTCTGAAGATCGACTCGCTTCGCCGAGACTCCGCGAGGTATGGTAATGCTTTTCACTTAGTTCTATCCTATTCAACCCCCATTATTCACCATTTCCTTAGGTCCCTAAACACTCCAAAGATACCTAATACCTGACTTTAACCCAAAATATGTCAAAAACAGGTTACTGGAGGAGGGTACCGGCATTTGTTGACCTGCATCGTACCACCTGTCCACTCGCGGCAGACTCCACTCAGCTTGAGTGGTACTCTGCATCGATTGCCCATTGCATCATGGCACCCGCACTACCAATCAGATTCGCACTTAATGTTTTGCCCAAAAATGCGGGATTTTGGCATTTTCACTCATTTTTCTTCCACAAACCTTCTCCAATTCGTCCCATATCAAAAATCCACCATGGAATCCACCTAAAACAACTCCAAATGTGGTTTAGAATCAATAAAAACTCTCTTCTTAAGCCAAAGGCTTTTCCCCAAAATCAAAATCATAAAAGCATGAGGTTGTGGTTTGATTTTCTCTTACCTTAGCCCCTTCAAATCTTTCCCTTCCATGTTGCTTGGCCTCTTTGAAGTAAAAAGTGGAAAAGGATCACACCAAAGCTTGATCTCTTGCAAACCCTAACTTTCTTCTCCCTTTTCTCCTCTCCCCTTCTTCAAAAACGTGATTTGCCTGTAATGAGCATCTACACTGCCTGGGTCTTTAATCCTCTTTGTAAGTGTAAGGCCATGTTCGTCTACACCCATTTCTCATTTCACTTTGCCTTAAGTCACTTAATCTTCATAAGGCCTTGTCGCCACTCAATAAATCCAATTTTCCATTTTTGGCATTTCAACTCTTTTTATTTATTTCTACTCTTCCTTATCATCATTTATCATTTATTTCACATTAGCATTTAAGTCGCTATTCGACTTAGGTCCTCATTTTACAAATTTTCACATTTGCCCTTTTTCACTTGGGTTTATTTCCGGGTTCAATCAATTTATCAATTTAGCATATAATATTCAATCATATGTTCATTATTTCAATTTACATTTTACAATTTATCAATTTATCAAATTTCCTTAAAACCTAAGTTCGACTCAATTCTACCCTAATATATAATAAAAATTATGTAATTCTAGTGGTATTTTTGGGCGGGTTATAATTTACAGACCGCTTTTTCATCATAGCCCCTAGAAATGTGTTCTAGCCTGTCGAAAAACTACCCAATCGCTGCTTAACTAGTGGTAACATACTTTTGCCATTCCTTGGGATCCCGAGACTCATATCTCCGCAAGCATCTCGCCCTACCACTAATTGGGAATCACTTCGAATTATAAGGTTATCACACATCGTAGCCGCCACTCAACGCCCGCTTAGAATGACTTCATATTCTGATTCGTTATTCGAGGCGCTGAAGCCCAATCAGATTGCTTGCTCAATCTTGTCCCTACTCGGGGATTTTAATAGCAGGCCAATGCCAGCCTCGGTTTGCCGAGACGCCTCGTCTACACTGAGAGTCCACCAATTCAAACTGTCCGGGCATGTTTCAATTTAGGGGATTTCTGCTAGGAAGTCTTCCAAAACTTGTCCCTTCTTAGTTAGCCTTGGCTTATACTAGATACTGTATTCGCTTAGTTCGACCGCCCAACGAGCCATTCTCCCAGATAACTTAGGCTTGTGAATAGTATTTCAAAGGGGAAGGTTAGTTAGCACTATAATGGGGTGTGCTTGGAAGTACGGGCGAAGTTTCTTGGTTGCTACCCGGAGAGCTAAAGCAGCCTGCTCAAGATGGTTGTATCTGGTTTCTACGTCGACTAAGGACTTGTTGACGAAGAACACTGGCCTCTGCCTTCCATCCGTATTTTCTTTGAATAGGTGATACCTATTGTGACATCCGAGATTGCAGACATGAAGAGTGTTCCACGGCTTCGTGGCTAGCGAGGATCGGAGGTTCCGCTTAGATATTTCTTGATCGCTATAAAGGCCTCTGACACACTCCCATTCCATCCGCCTGGCTGCCCCTCGAGGATGGAGAAGAATGGCTTTAGACGGTCTGTGAATCGAGAGATGACCGCCTGTGGTGGCCAACCGACTACCACCGCTATACCCCTTTCTAGAATTGGGAGCCGGATCTGTGATGCCCTGCTTCAAGCAGGTCGCTTCTATCCTTTTCAGTCACCATGAAACCCGTGACCTGGCCCGCACCGACCTCGAAGGCGCACTCGAGGGATCGAGTTTCATGCCATATGCTCCGAGGAGTCTCGCCAAAAGTTTTGCATGTAGACATCCGCGCTCCTCGATTTTACCAAGATACGCCAATGTATACTTCCCATGGTTTTAATTAGCGGCCTCAACATTCGTCACTAGCCTTCGAAGGTTGCCCCGACATTCTTTAATCCAAACGACATTACATTATAGCAGAAGAGTCCATGTGGGGTGATAAATGATGTTTTCTCCGCATCCGACGGGTACATGGGGATTTGATGGTATCCCGAGAAGGCATCCAGGAACAACAACATCCTACGCCCGCCGACGCGCCACAACTGCCCACGGGTAAAGGGAAGCTATCTTTGTGGCATGCGTCAGTTGAGATCGGTATAGTCTACGATACTTCCATTTACCACCTTTCTTCGTACCACCACCATCGCCATCCATTTTGTACTGATTTCTTCATTTAACCCCGTCTTCATAAGGTTATCTACTTCACCGAATAACCCGATACGGGGTCCGGTGGAAATGCCTTACTATTCTGACGGCCAAGAGACAGATCTACATTCAAATTATGAGAAGCATATGGGCCGATGCAATCATGTTCGAGTGGGTCCAGGAGAATACATCGATGTTATGAAGCAAAACCAACCGCAATTGTTCTTTCCCCTCTCCGGATAGGAGGGAACTGACATAAGTGTGTTTATCCAGCCCGCCCGAGAGTATTGATTCTAGGGGATCCATAGCCAATTGTTCCCTATCCTCCAAACCTGCCTAGGTAGCGAGCTATAATTACTATTTTGAATTTGTGTCTTCGAGGCCGACGGTTTGAAAGCTACACTCTTATACCGACAACCGATAACATCGCAAGCCGCTAATCGGGCTACTCAGAGGTCAAATTTGTCTACGCTAAATAGATAACCGATTGTTTGATGGTAGGTCGAGGGTACGCTTCATACGCAGCTAAATTCACCTCAACGATGGCATCAGAGCGGCCTCAAGCTGGATAATTGAGAATAAGACTTGCCGAATAATCGACCACCGATAAGGAGAATAATATCACCTACGGGTTACGTGACGTTTCCATTAAATCCGTATTAAAATTCGCAATTTAACCGAAATTTCGTCAAGTTGAACTTTATCCGCCAGCGCCGGAAGCCGTAAATAAGTCAACTCACTACTGGGGTGGTCAACAACAACATTGTGTACATCAAAATTGTTAATGCATAAAGTAAGCACAAGTGCATCGTGGTGTGGAGTGATGACCTTGGATGGGTCAATGGGAGGAAAGGATAAGGGCCGGGCCAACTGCCAGACGCTCACAAGCTTCCCAGTACTGATGATGTTTACTCGTGCTCGAACTGCGGGCAAACAGAGCGCCTTTCTCCTCTAACGCTGATCGTACTAGTCACCTATCGCCGCCCAATATGTAATCGATGGCAGCCTGGCTTACCTGAGCCTGAAATGCCGCTATTCTTCAATCGCCGATCGGCCAGCTCCCACGAGCCTACCCCGAATATATCTTTAAGGTGGCTGTACCAATTAGTTTCTCCACTAGAGCTTCCTGTGGTTCGGGCATCTAAGCAGTTTCATGCCCGTGGTCCCTGTGGTAATCGCACCTCGTAGATCACTATACGCTTGATCCGACCACCGGTGTAGGCCATTTAGTTGGGGTGGTCTCGAATGAGAGGAGAAGCCTCGTCAGAGGGAGATGTTTAGAGGCAGGAATTTGGGAGGTTCCTCTTCCTCTCCAACTCGCTCCCGAGCTTATGGTTCTTATCAGCCTCCCTTTCGTCGGCTGCCCTTTATAGCCTAGCTGATATTTTGGGTGGTAATCATTAATGTATGGGAGGCTACCAAGATATTGTCTTCCAATGTAGAGTATTTGTTCTCCCGTCTATTGTTTGCCTTTTTCTATATAGACTAAAGACCCCTCAAATTAACATAAGCATAAGAGCCTTACACTTTCAGATCCATGTCACTTCGATAAGTTTGCTCGATAAAATAATCTTCTTAATATTCATTATTTAAAAATAAGGGTCAAGTCTATGACACCGCAAGTGCACAGTCATACAAGCAAGAAATCAATGTAAGTCCGTATCATTCCCACAGAGATTGGCAACGAATTAAAGATCAACTAATTCCTAACTACTGTGTAAATTCCATACTATTTCGACTAAGAACTCATAGTGAAAGTTTTATCTTAAACAACAAAATTAAAGATTCTATACTATTGAATATTATCAACCAAGCTAAACAAAAGTAAATGAATAAAAATAAATTGTATCTATAAAGATGGATTTAACTGGGCCTCGTGAGAAACGAAAACTATCAATGAAATACAATGAAACAATAATCAGCAAAGATGAAAGTATACATTGCCTGCTCTATGTATGGATCCGGTTTGTCCAAGATTTCCTAATTGTTGAATTGATTTATATTCACCGGTTAGATATCCTCGCTTCTCTCGAAGACAAGATCTAACCAGCCACCAGATTCCAAATTCCCTCTTCAAGATCCGGGCATTTTTCTTTCTCGATACTTCACACCCATTTCCCGCCGACAAGCAGACCTTTGCTTTTCCTTCTCAGATTTTCGCAAAGCTTCTACTACTTAATCGTGGCCTAACCTCCATATCTATGGGTTCGCCCCTTTCCCTTGATTAGATCTTAAGCTAACACGGTTAGAACTTTACCTTTAGATTAAGGCAGAACCTCCATTATTTAAATTGTTAAATACAATTCCCTCCAACTTCAATTATGAGCAAACGGGATTTATCAAAATGAACTCTCGTAGCTCAATAGCTCATCAATGGTAGTCTAGAATACCCGCAAAGAATGCTTCTCACTCAGAATCTCCTCGTCTCAGGTCACCCGTGAGGGCATCCTCGATATCGAGCAAGATACATTCCTCAATCAGACAGTACTACTATCGGGAACTTATCAATTCAAAACGACACCACTGGGCGCAAACCAACCAGCAGTTCTCCATATTTGTGCAGGAAAGACTGTAACTAAATGTAAATCAAATCCAGCAGAGTTGCGCTCCGATTACTGCATTGCGAATTAAGAAATGGAGCACCGATCACGTACAACCACTGTAATTGCAATAAAACTGAGAAGAAATGAATTCCAGAATTTGTCTAGATTTCATAAATTTTCGTGCAAGAATTTAAGAAAATAATGTAAATAAAATCTAGCTCTACTCGTCTCTCGCACGCCTGCGCATTCAAATCCAGAAAAGAAATAAACTAAAAATAAAGAAAAATAAAAAAAATAAAAAATCTACTCTAAACTACACACTGAGTTCCTCTCCTTTCCCCTCTTTCGGTAAAGGAAGATCAGTTACTTTACCATTCTAAAGTTGTCTATTTATACCTGTAAAATAAATCGGGGCCTAATCCCAAAAAAGCTCCAGGAATTTCCCAAAGAAAAGCCTACCACCGTCCTATGTGTCGCCACTTCAAGTCGAGCGGTTACCGACATGAATTTCCTTTGATTACTTCATGAAGGCGACCTTGTCAGCTTCGCTATTTACCAATTTTTCAGAATCGCTTCTCGTCGTTGGTCATACATCGTTTGTAGTCGCTAATTTCTTTGCTCAAGAGCTCCAAAGGCGATGTCGCGACCTCGCCATATGTCATACATTGTCAGTTTTCTTCTTCCAACTTCCGAAGCTATGACAATGGGCTTTAAAGTTGCAACCACCTTCGTTTGTATGATGATTTCATGTCATGGACTTTGATTTCTTGGTCGCTGGAACAGGTTGGTGGTCTTCTCGCTTCAGAGGTTTCACTTTATGTCGCGACCTCATGTTGATGTCGCGACATCTTGGCCGCCCATTTCTTTCTTCCTGGCCGCAACCTTAGTTCTTATTGCAAACCAAATTTCTCCTTCCCACTCTTATTCTAGGTCGCGAATTAAGGTGATGTCAACCTCATGTTGCTCTTTTTTTGATTGCATGTAGTCCCAATTGCTCAAAAGTAGTTTCGACCTTGATTTATTATGCTCATCTCTTCTTCAGGTCGCGACCTAAACGAGTGGTCACGCCGCATCGCTTTTAACTTGATTTGTAAATGGTCACACTCCGCCAAGTAAGGGCTTAGGGTTTGGCCGCAGGGTTACACTCCTTCAACCTCTATTTTCTATCGCAACTTAAATCTTCCTTCGCCTTATGTCGACATAAGAGTGGTGTCGGCTACGAAATGGAGCCCTTCATTTAAAAACTAGTTGCAACCCGTTTCTCAAAGACCTCTCTGCGGGCTTATCGACGGATCTCACGCTCGCGACATCTGAGTGATGTCACGAATTTCGCTTAGAGTTTTCAAGGTGTCGCGACATCAGAGTGGTGTCGCGACATGGATTTCTTCTTTTGGATATTTCCTTTAGTTCCGACCACATTTCCTTTGTCTCAACTTCTTTCTTCAAGTCATAACTTCACTTGTTTAGGACTTCTATTTCTTCCTCAAAGCATGAAATCAGATGTCGTGACTTGAAACTTAACTTACCAACTGTTTCTTATCGCGACCTTGCTTTCGCCATGACTTCACCTCCGCTTTGTAAGATGGTCTCTCTGCTCTCGCTAAAATTTTAGCTACGTATTTTCCGCAAGAAATGAGATTTGAGTAAAAGATCCACATTTCTGCAAATAAATCAACATTTAACTCGTAATATACTCAGAAAAATGGATTAAAAATCTAATGAGTTTTTGGACTCATCATCTATACAGTTCTTCCATCGTCGCGGTGGATCCAGAGATAGCGATTGGAAGAATGGTGTAGTCGGCCTGAAGCTTCATCGCAAATTCTCAAGACTACATCCAGCATGTTGTATGCATCGATTTATCGATCTGGCCATTCAAATCTTCTTAGTAGAAACCCGATAGATTCATCCCCTCCTCGTCAAGATGGTCTGTAGTGAACTGATGTTTCCCTTTTGTCGGACCGAACATAAGTACTGGGAAACGAATGTATCCCACAACTCACTAAACGAGTTGATGGATTCCCTCGAGAGTTTATGGAACCAAGCTTGTAATACCCCAAAATATGCCCTAACAGTTTTATAACATGTTTAGGGTGTAATATAAGTTAAATCAGAATTTCGGGAAATAAAACGAGAAACTGAAAAATTATTTCAAGAAGTAAGGGTAAATTAGTAATTTAACAATTTAGGACACAATGGTCATAACACTATAAGTTTATATGCCAAAGTATAATAATGAGTTAAGTGGAAATGTAAATGAAAGAGAGATGAGGGACTTAAAAAAATATGGAAAAAATGGCACAAACCAGACAAGGCCTTAATGTTAAATAAGGGATAAAGACCAAAAGTGGTCTTGGAAAGGGGGTGTTCTTCATTTTTGGAGAAAGAGAGAGAGACGATGAAAGAGAGGAAGAGAAGAGGGGGTTAATTCTCTCCATTTTTCCAAGTTTGGTGTGATAAAGAAGTTAAGGAAACAAGAGGGAAGGTTAAGAAAAGAAAAGATTAAGGTATGGAAAAATCAAACCATAAACCCATTTTTTTTTATGAAATTAGGTCTAAAAGAATTTTACTTGGTATATTGGTGGTATTTGACAGTTTTAGACTAGATTTGGAGTTGTTTTGGTTTGGTTTTGTGGTTGATTCGGGGGTCAGATGGAAACTAAGTATGGATTCCCCAAATTTCGAGATTCTAGGAAACTCTCCTAACCCATTAATCAGGTAGATGGGGTTAGCAAAACCATAGTCTTCCTATATGCTTGGGAATTATTCGGCCAGGTTTCGACTTGGGTTGGTTGCTGTAATCCTCAATATTTCAGATAAGGAAATATTAGGTTTAGTGTGAGATGTCACAAAATTTCTCCAAAACCCATATTTTTTCGTCATAAATTCTTCTCGTCGAATTGCTGATGTTCTGCACTCTATGGAAAGCCCTTTTCGAGTCTGTAATCCATCCATATATAGCTTCTTGATAAAATCAAACTCATTAGGTCCAAAAAATCATGAAAAACAATAGGCCCTGTTGGTTCTGCTCATAGTCATTGTTCATAGGAAACCTTCAACTTCGTGACGATTAAGTAATTTCTTCGGGTCCGAACTCCAAGCCATGTTCTTGACTCTATGGAAAGCCCTTTAGTCTAGAATCCATCCATATATACTCGATGAAATTGAATGATAGTAAATAGCTCTCCTCATAAGCATACATGGTAACCATAGTTATTCATGCATATAATGAGATATGAAAAATGTAAAGATATCGAATAAATGATCAGGGAATATCGTGATACGATAATCTACGACAATAATTATTCTGAATATGAGATACGTGATCGAACATAAAATACACACGGATCGTTTGCTTAGAACCCGGTGTAGGGATAGATGCGATGCCTATTAGCAAAAATGCTCACAACATATCGACCGCCTACTCGCTTCAGCTTCATTACAGTTGCCTTCTGCCCTTATAGATGGTCATTGTCTCATACAATGATAATGAACAAGATTCTACTCTTATAGATTGGGTCATCGGCTCGCATTAACGATAATGAAGAACTTCGACCCTTATAATTTCAATTATTTCGCATGTTGAGTACAATACTTCAGCCCTTTATAGCTTCCTTTATTCACTTCTAAGCGCGATGCAGTACGAAATATAAACAAATGACTTGAATATGACATATGAAATATATATGAACGTTGATAAAATGAAACATGATATGGCTGGGCAAATATGAGATATGTATAAACATGTTTAAATTATATGATATGTTAGATGTGTATGCATGTGTATAGAAGTGTGATGATCCATGTTAGTGGTCATCCACGAGTTTATTCCTACTAAGCGTAAAACTTAGCACGGGTTTTCTCATCCGTGTAGGTACTAAGCAAAGAGGGGCAAGAAGCACGGACAACTCCTATCGCTTCCAAGGTCAACACATAGTTAGATGCCCACCAAAAAACTTTTTAATCTATTTTGGTATATGTAATATTCTTTTTGTTGTTTGTAAAAAAATGTAAAGTTTTTGTATAAGTCGAACACTCCCATTTGTGGAGCTTGAATATATTTTGAAATTCCGCCGCTACAAAATATTTCTCAAGATACATGCTTATTAGTGTATGAATGAACAGTTATAGTGTATAGGTTAAATGAACAGTGACACCCTCGCCCTACATTACACGTGGGTGGCGGGTCGCCGGGGGGGAGGTCACAAGTCTAGGGCGGGTCCCTTTAGGCTGGCCGGGAACACTTTGCATAGAAGGTCATTTCCTGCGCTTAGAATCATCGCTTAGTTGAAGT
Source organism: Tetrastigma voinierianum (assembly GCA_016808115.1). Taxonomy (NCBI): domain Eukaryota; kingdom Viridiplantae; phylum Streptophyta; class Magnoliopsida; order Vitales; family Vitaceae; genus Tetrastigma; species Tetrastigma voinierianum. The sequence goes on from JAEQBH010007061.1 coordinate 25,421, forward strand.
GCAGCATGTGGTTGTATAGGTCAGAGGAGCCATCATACATGGCAACAGAGGTATGGCGAAGCCGTAGGGAGGCTCATAACTCAAGATGTGCTAACCCACTGGGATGCTGCATCTCCTCAGCCCCTGACAACAAGAGGTGTGCATATACTGGCCGGTATACCCAAAGGTGGATACCCAAACTAAGTGATGGTGCCGCACCCCTTGCCACGCGGCATGTTTTCAGGGCGCATAGACTACCGCCTTCTCTCACACCAGACTGGACGAGGCATGCCGCTAACGGACCGACTGGAACGACGTGGGGGCCTCTTCCTTGACTCGGCCTCTACATTTTCTTTTGGAAGTGGTAGATCTGGAAGCGGGGAGCTACTGGAAGATAACTTTTCATCCGTTGCAATGTAGCCGCTATCCGCCCGACAGTTCGCCTTATTTTGTTTAACCGGGGTGTAGCGGGTACTGCATTTTCGAATTGCTTCGCTTCTAGACAAGCCCCACAAAGGGCCGTTTTCTTATCAGATGATCAACACTATTTACAACTCCTGGGCCAGACTGTTCGCATGTTCCTCCCGCTTACCTCCATATCCTCGACGCCAAATGAAGGAACTAGTCTTCTAGGGATTGATTCATTGGTTTGCTTGGTCATGGTAGCAAAACCCGACGGTCTGGTGGAATGATCGGGAACTACCAAAGCTTCGGGGGATGGGAGATCACTTCAAAAAGGATGTAGCCAAGCCCTCGCAAATCGTCGATGAGCTTTCTTGCTTGGTCATTCCCACAGACGGCGCCAATTATAGTCTCCTGAATTTTCTGAGTCACTGGAACGTAGGAACATTAACCTGCCAGCATGTACCTGCAAAACAAACAAGAAAACGACGGTGGTGCGCCCGTCGCCTCTCCGATGCCTAAATCGCATCAGTGGAACTGAGAGCGAAAAAGCCGCTCTTTTTCAATAAAGCACGTCATACCTTCCTTTGCTTCGCGATTCCTCCTTCCTTTTGCTGGGAGAAGACGTATCCGATTTCCATGAAAGTTTGTGATTTCCCTTCCGAAATGGAAGGGGAAAGAGGCGTCTTGCACACCATAACCCGTGCTTCCTTTCACGCCTAGTCGGGCCGCAACTCTCAGGTCATAAGAAGTGTTTGACCAATTTCCAAAACGATTACAAGCAGGCGAAAAGCGAAAGGTGAGTGGTCGGGCTGCCTTCTTGTAGATGGTTCTGGCTATGAGAGGATAAGTCTAGCGCCAGATTCCCCGACCGCCGAATGTGATACTTGACCGCTCCGCGTAAAGGTGTTCGGGCCTCGTGAATGGGGTAGAACCGGCTCTATATTGTACCACAAAGTTCTTTTGAACTTGCTTTCAAAGGTTTTTAAAAGCTAAACATAGTTTTTCAAGGTATCAACCTCAATCCAACTAAATAAGTATTGTACAATGCGTACTAATTGAAGATTTGGGAACTCATGAGTTAGTCGGGCTCACCACCAATCAAGTTATATTTAATACCCTTCTTTCTCATTTTCACAGCATATGTCTAGCCAGGACAAAGCCTCAACTAGTTAAGGATCAACTGATTTTTTAACCTTCGATAATAAATTGTTAGAACATTAAATGTTAACGGCTATTGAATTGATTAAACATAGTATTCAATCAATGGACCATAAACTGTGTCTAAGCACTAAGTTGGGTTCTAAACTACTGTAAAAGCACTACAAACTTCATCATTTTGTAAGCCTCATATTCTAAAATGCTTTATAAACATATTTAACCTTTAGGAGAATATTTTGATAAAGTTTTGAATGAAAACTTGCATATACATTTATTGCACCTTTATCCTAGTTTTACTTTGTCATTTAAGCTTAAAATTTATACAAAGATTTTGAGATTCTCTAATATGTCGTTTTTACATTTTGTGAGGATACATGAAGCCATAAGCCAAATGGAGGTTGATTGAAACTATAATTCGGTTATAAAATTTGAATGAGAAAAATAACTATAAGTCAAATTACATTGAACCATTATAAAAAAACTAATATTTCCAATTATATATATATAAACCTATGTCGGCATCGTTCTAAATCTACTCATCACCTTATTAGGTGTAAAGGAACCTAACCAATCATAATTTTTGGAAAACACGTGGGGTTCCATGAATTTCTTTAAATTTTCTCCAAAATGGCAAGAGCCGAAGAAAATGCAGGGAGATAGTGGAGGCGACAACAAAATATCAGCGTTTCTTTCGTTTGAAACCAATTGCAAGAGGTCCAAAGATAAGACTTGAAGCAATAGCATAGCTTTAAATTTGTCAAAACTCCTTTCTTTTGACTTTTGTTAGCAGAAAAATCTGACTTTGTCTCGTATTATGTTGTTGGTCTACCATGGTTGGCGGTCGATTTGGAATATGAACAAGCTGGATATTATTGTAGGATTGATCTTGAAACAAAGAAAAAAAGCAATGCATAAATACTATTAACAGAGTGTATTATATATTATCTTGGGATCTATAAATCACTAGCCATTGAACTTCGATGCATGAGAATCTCAATTTAAGATAAAGAAATCAATATAAAAACTAGTGATTTTAATACGAAAGACAAAGATCGAAATTTCAAAGATTTAAGTATAGCTTAAAAAATCATAAAACCCTAATGCCTTGAAAGACAAGACGGGGAAATCGGCATTGCTATTAACCGTTAAAAATCACAAACCCCAACACGCCAGAATGTCGGTAAAATATCTCTTTATAATACTCTCAAACCCTAAAACATTTATATGTTTCATCTATAACTTAGAATATTTATAAGAATATTCTTAACAACTTTCCTTATTTTATAGGGAAACTAGGATAATTTACAAAAATGAATAAATACTGATTAGGAGTTGTTAAAGAGAGAAAATATGTACAAAATTCTTGACAAAAATGAATAAATACTAATTAGATAGAAAATATATTCACAGCGCTGTACTTGATAGGATAGGAACATTTTGGCAAAGGATAAGAAGCCTGCGGGTGTGAGTATTCCACATACACAAGCCTAAAAGTAAAAAAGCCGAAGAGAGAGATATGGTAAGAGAATGGAAAGAGGGGGCAAGCCATGATGGTGGTGGCCATCAAGGCTTCAGCAATGCAGTTTTTCTTCTCTGGGCGGCTTTGATAACCCTCTCTCTTTTGTCTGCTATCATCTTCTCATGTTCCGATGGTGCTTCCAAGGACAAGGCCTCTGCAACTCAGACTGATCACGGTTATAACGGAACTGCCTGTACCGCCTGCGGTGCACTGCCTGCGGTGGATGAACTATATATATGAACGCCTTCCTATTCTTTCTCCCACATAGGAATTAAATTAGGCACTGTTGGTGTTGGAAATATATATATATATATATATATATATATATATATATATATACTCTTGCCTTTTTTTTTCTTCAGATAGGAAATCCATGACTTTTCACTGTTTCAGTTATAGAAAGAAAAGAAAAAGGAAGCAATCCCAAACACCGATCATACCCTTCCCTTCTACCTTATGTGCGTAAATCTATCTGTTTTTTTTTTTATTCATACTCGGAAGAGAAAAAATTTACCTATTTAGTTTTCTTCGTGTAATTTATAATTTCATTTTCTTCCTATAACTCTTAGAATTTGATTTCTTTTTCTCCTATATTCCTTTTTAGAATACGATTAAATTGCATAAGAATAATGGAAACACACAATCAAATGATAAATGTATATAAAGCAATATATTTAGGGGATTATGTTTTCTGTTTAAATTTTAACCCTTCAAATGTTGTTTGCACGATCACACATACTGTCCCTTTTTAAGAATCCAGGAATCTTTCTACCGTCATGGTAGGGCGTGCTTAATTCTTACGCATTAAAACATTTTTGGCAATCATAAATTGTTTTTTGTTTGTTGTTTTTAAGAACATACAAAATGTTTCCACATAACATTTGTTAATTTTTTCAGTTGTTCTCTTATGATTATTTAAAAAGATAATCAAACAAGCACATAGAATGATAACAAAAATAAAAAATATTACATATAAAAAAATTATCCTTAAACAGAAACAGATTTTACAAGAACGATTCTTGAAGTTGTTTTTACAGAATTATTTTTCAAAAGCAAAAAGCAAAAAAAAACCCCTTACTAACATGACATAATTTCTATTTTATGAATAGCATATTTTAAGAAATAATATCATGTTTCATTGTACAACTGGGTCATTGATTGAATCTATGATCTATGTTCTATGTTCCAAACAGGCCCTTCCTTAATTACTGCGTTCTATGTTCCACATCTTTTCCGTATTTCAGTGGAAGATATATCCATGCGGAACTTCTCTTCCGGAATCGGGATAAACATGTCTTTCAACTCCTCTGGGATCTCAAGATCTTCAAGAACCTGCAGGTATATATCACTATCATTGATAAAGATTTCCAAAAGAAACATGAAAAAGAGGATTGCTTTTCCGGGCTTTAATTATCTGGACACACCTTGAAGGCGCCATCTACTTCTCGACCGCCCACAAGGAAAATGCATCCTGTACTTTTGCACCTCCCAAGTTTCTCCAGCATCTTCGGGTAACTCCCATAATAGTATTTTGGCTACAAAGATATAGAAATGATGGTAAGAAATAACTTTAATATTATGCAACACACACCCCTTGTCAGAAACAGATTCCTTATGCTACCATGGGATGAAAAACTACTTATAGACATTTAAAACTCCGCAACATAGAAATTGATTATTTTCATCTTTCAATATCATAAACCACGTATATGGTATATTTGTAATCTTCATAATGTCATCTTTCATATGCATGCTTGACAAGGTTCAGCTCTGCCATCTTATTGGGTCCCAAAGCCTCACATATACAATATCAGATTGCATCTCTAGCAAGTTATCATGAAAATAAAAATGAACAGCATGGCATATGGCATAAAAGGATTCATGGAAAATCATGTCAAGGAGTTTGGAATACAGACGTGGATAAGCCTCACAGCAGGTTCACAATCTAATGACGCACTGCCAGGGAAAAGCTCTGCTTTCTTGTAAAATAAGGCTGAGAGGAGCCATCGCTGTGCCCCCGCCCACAGGTGCAACAAGCACCCAGCACTGTCAGTGTCACTTCAAATCATAACCAGCGGATGGAAATCCCTTCCTCTTCGGTCATCAGCATACGAACGAGCCAACATCACCAATTACGGTAGAAAAGAAGCTAAAAGTCAAATATAATAGGCAAGATTGAGGATAAACGGAAAAACAGCAAATCATCATCAATAGACAATTTGATCCATGGTCAAATAATACCAATCCATTTGATCCCATTGGCTTTCAAAATGAAGCATTCGGATGCTTTTTTGCCTTTTTTTTTTTCCTTTGACTAAGTGCAACTGCAGCAGCATATACCTTGATATTTCAAATATCCTTACACTGACGGAGTAAAAACACTCAACACTAGACCTAACTTGGATATTACTAGACCACTGAAAATCTTATCCCTTGTAAACTGTCTTAGTAAAACAAAACATTCTCCTTGAAAAAATCTGTTCACACATCTCTAACAAATAGAAGTTTAATCCTAGATCTATCATCACACTTGAAATCCAAATCTTCAAACCAGACCTCCTAGCCAACACCCTACACCCTCCCACATAAGAGACCAAAACATCCAACGAGTGGCATTCGAAATGAGACATGATACTATAACCTCAATAAATTACAGTTTTCAATATATCATAGTTCTACAAATAATATGAACTTAATAGGCTTGAAAAGAAAAAGATAAATCAGCCTCACCAACTCTTTCAAATTGCTTAACACGTTCTTTGATTTGAGATACTGTCATTGGAGGTTTATCTGCATTGACAGCTGATAATTCAAAGCATGGATACCCATCATGACCACAAATGCTGCATAAAGATAAAGTCTTCATATGAAAGCAGTGTATCCAAATTATTAGTGCAGAAAAAAGCATATTGGACATATGCAGTAAACATTAGAAAACCTAAATTTTTGAGTACATGTGTTATTCAGAAGTATAATATGAAAGGATTTCTTTGAGGGAAGACAAACCAACAAGAAGAAAAGGAAATTTCCTGAAAGTTCTACACAACTACAGGTTGTTGCATCAAATGCAAAATAGTAATAAAGCAATCATTCTACCGGACTTAATGCTCAGGATGAAGAACTAACAAAAATCATGTACCATATAAAACAAAATGACGAGTCAAATATTTGGATATACTGGTAGCAACATCCAAAAGCTTAAGGTGACCATCGTGCAAAGGGATTAAAAGAACCAGGTAGTATTATTTTCCTGTCAGCATTTGATCTATGTGCCTCTGCAAAATATTCCCTGACAATGAATAATAGAAAAAGAGGGGACCACTAAATCAGAAACTAACACCAAACCCACCCCCTCCCCCAAAACTATGATCCATTGGGACTTGTTTCCCTGAAATTTAAAAGGCATCAAATACCTGAAATTTCAAAGGGTAACTGTATCTAATATGGTAAGGGGATATTACATTCTTAGCCTTCTTTGTCTTTTAACCAATAAAAAACAATATTTTTTCAAAATACCATGACACTATTCCATATTCACCATCTCCATTAACAGTGGTGGAGTCTATAAGATAGTTTAAAGGGGGAGTGGGTCTTAGCTTAGGCAGGCAAAATAGCATCAGACTAAAGAGCCCAAGGCCATCAGTTAGCTTTCTCAGAATTTTAGGTCCAGGGGTAATTTGCCCCACCAGGAAACTGCCTGGCTCCACCCTTGTCCATCAATTACAACCACAATCTGTAGCTATATCCATCACAGCCACTAGGCACCTCCATTGCATGCACACCCACAACTCACCACCTACATGCAAACACAGAGGTTGCTTTTTTGTAGCGAACTGAAGAAAAATAGCGGTCAATGGTCAAAACAACATTAAAAAACAATCACATCTCCAAAGTATGGGCAATGGCACCTAAAAACAACACCAAACCAGTACACAGAACACGTGTGACATTTTATATCACTTTTCAAATATGATGAGTTAGCAAAGGGAGGACCCACTCGTGCGATAAAGGCTAAGCGGCCATTATGCATTTCAAAGTTTGCAAATGTATCATTCTTCAGGGGTGCAACTGTACTTTTCCCAAGTAAAATAAAATAAATATTCCACTGTAATTTGGGTTAGCCAACCCAAGGATTGTACCATACCACTTGAAAATGGATAAACCTTAAAACATATTTGCCCATTTATAAGTTGCTCCAATTCTTCATCTTTATTGAAATGGTTTTCACACTCCTCATATGCTTCAGATTCAGTCAATTCTGGAACACATGTTACTGAGACTTTGCATGCATATGCAATTGCCTGTAACAAAAACATAAAAGGCTCTATTAAGACGCTACACCAACAAGTAGCAGGAATTCCACAAATTAAACAGCTCAATAATTTGAAAAAGAAAAAATTGTGAAGACCATTTCTTGCCATTTTAGGAATTGCGAAGACAATTTTATATGGATGTTCATGGGGATGTATGGCCCTGTTCTGTTAGAGGAAAGGGGGATTTTTCCTGCAAGCTGAGTGCTATAAGAGGGCTTTAGAGCCATCCTTGGTGTGTGGGAGGAGACTTCAATGTGGTAAGATTCCTGCTGATAGAAGAAAATACCACCTCTTTCCTCTTCAATGCGCTGCTTCTCACAGTTTATTAAGAAAGGTGCCTGAAAGATCTCCCCCTTTATCTGAGGTCTATCCACCAAGAGTGGAGGTTTAATAATACGTTAGCTTCTAGGCTGGACTGCTTCCTTATTTAATGATTAAAAACATTTACTTCAAGTTATTTCAAGGTGCCCTCCCAAACCCGGTTTCAGAAGATGCGCCAGTTTTGCTTGATAGTGGAGGAATAAGGAAAGGTAAAACTCCCTTAGATTTGTAAATATGTAGTTAAGGGCGAAGGCTTCAAAAATTGGTGGGAGAGCTACAAAGTTCATGGGCCTTTCAGCCATATTCTAGCAGTTTGGTAATGTGTCAACCAAGAAAATTGAGGCTTTGGCTTAGTTATGGTTGTTGAATTCCAAGAATAGGGAGCATGGTCTTACAATGGAAGAAATGGAGACACAAAAAGGTGCATTGGATGATTTCAAATAAATTGGTAGAGATGGAGGAAATCTCTTGCAGGCAAACGTCAAGAGGGTTGTGGTTAACAGAAGAGGGCAAAAACACAATATTCTTTAACAAAATGGCCAATGCTTGTTGAAGATGGAACTATATGGACAAGCTAAAAGTAAATGGTGAGATTCTGTTTAAGGAGGATAGCATTAAAATTGGAGTGTCTAACACCTTTCAAAGGATTATGACAAAGGAGGAAGATCGGGGACCAAGTATTGATGGGTTGGAGTTTAATTCTTTACAGCCTTTTGCTGCAGAAGCCTTAGAGCTTCCTTTTTCTGAAATGGAAATCTTCAGTTCTTTATGACACTATCAAGTTTGAACGGAAAACACAAGCATTGGAATTGTTTTAGGTCTTAGGAATTAGAATATGTTTTCTCTTTATTTTGTAATGCCTTTAATGTTTTTTTGATAGGTATGTAATGCCCCAATGTTATGGTGGAATGGTTTACTCATCCATGGAGGTAAGTATGGCTTGTGAACCGCATTAAAAAACCCAGTATGTTCCTTTATGCATGAATTTGTTTTATCTTATTGTATTGCACAAACACATAATTTCAAAGTAACTGTAATAATCCAGTGACATTTAGAGGATCACAATGATCAAACCATAAAGCAAGACAAACATATTACTTATAAAAAGATGATTACATTCTTAACTAAGAGAAGATTTCTAGAGATTATTCAGTTGTCTTCCACTTCAAAGTTACACACTTCCAACAGAAAAATGAGGAACAATTTTTAGAACCATAAACAATCGTCCTGTTACTCTTACAAGAAAATAGAGCAATAAATGGTACATGCCCACCATATAACATGAACATGTTTTTCCTCTATAATGTCCTTTATCCAACAACCAAGACTTCAAGATTTCAAGAAAAACCTATTCAACAAGAAACTTACAATTTTTTTTTTCATTTCTCTTAGCATGGACCATCACCAGTGCCCGATCATAGCCACATTCCATTTCAAGCTTTTGAAATAGTAATTAGATACCTCTATATTTTGAGAGCACACTTCGGGGCTACTGGGCACATAAAATATACTTAATACTGTAAAAGTCAAACTAGTTGATTCTTTTTTGCCTATCGATCGGCCAATTTTAAGCAACCTTGGCATTTCCTATTGAGATCCCAAGTCTCCAAGTGGCTCCCGCTGGCCTCCACAACCTCGTTTTTGTGAGAAGCCCGTCTCGTGTCGTAGATTCTAGAGTTTGCAAAATTCACCAAGTGATTTTTTATCCTTCACTCTGAAAGTGTGTCTTGAAGTTATAGCGTCCATAGGCACGAGAGATGCACCTTGTGCAGAAGGAGGGGGGTGGACGCTACGGGCCCTCGACATGTCCTTTCAAGCAATGGTCGTTGTTATAGAATGTATCATAAGTTAACATATTTTTTATAGTATAAAAAAGGCTCTTACGTCTCCACCACGCCACTAAGTCGCATGAAGAAATAAGAGCGTTGATGATATGGAGGTTTAGATTTACCACCGCGAGGAGCACGGAGGACAATCATTGCACAGGAGGAGCGTTAGCCGCCGACGAGTGCCATCACAAAGTCCGATGGCGTGAGCAATGTGCGTGACCCACACGCGCTAATCCGGGAATTCCTACACCGCATACAACGCGATGGCTGGCTTCCGATCACCACGCACCTTCTCCACCTAGGTCGCCGGTCGTCGACGTTTCTTCCTACCCAATTGTTTTCCCTGTTTGGTACTTGGATTTGCTACTTTTGGTGCTTCTCAGGCTCGACCAAGTAATTCTTGCTCCTCAGGGTTCTTGATTTTTCGCTGGTTGTTTGTGATTCAAAGGGCATCACCGTGTGTTTTCGAGGTTCAGAAAATAAATTCCATTCTGGGTGTGGAGCTTACGTGGAATGTTGTTCTTTCTCCGAAAGCAAGAATCCAATTTTCTGGAAGTTTGGTGTTACCAGATCCTCTCTCATGAGGGGCGGGAAAGCCTAGTTTGCCATAGAGGCAAAGTCCTTTGAGATTTGTGTAGGGGTGTATTCAGGAGAGAAGCAAAGGTTTTACTTGTGAGTTAGATTCGAAGATTATAGTTTACAATGTCTATTGACTGGAATAGAGGATTGTGAGAGAGGGTACAGAAAGGTATGGCCTATCATTGGGAGGAACAGAAAGTACAGATGGAGACTACAAATAAGGCGTGTTCTTTCCTTCTTTGCTATGCAGGACGTTGGCCGAAAGAGTTTCAACATTGTCATATAGAAGGTGGGGTATACTGGGCGGGCGGCAATTGTTTTTGGGAAACTTCGTAATCTGGGGTGGAACCGAAAAATGGAAAACCTAGTAGATCCTCTACAGGGGAGATGGCAAAGGAGTTGAGGCACTCAGAGACAGGAACCAAATCGTTTGTGGAAGTTCTTAGAACTGAAACTGTCTTCCGAGGGGTAAAGATGTGGACTGAGCGGAGTGGAGAATGAAGTGGTGAAAGGTTGTTTACTGGATTATCAGTCAGGCAAATGGAGAGGTGGCTCTAATCCCTTTCTGAATCTGGAGACTGTGAGGACTTGGGGAAAATTTATGTGGAAACTGTGAGGGTCATGGTTGTACAAATGAAGAGGGCTTTTGCTTCGAGTTCCATAGCCCTAAGGAGGCAATGTAGGTCTCAGAACAGTAAAGGATTTTCTAAAGGAAAATACCTCCAACTAAAGATGGAGTCATGACATCGTCACAGAAGCTCGTAACAATTAGGTAAGGCTCGGGTTGTGGCTGTGGCTCGCTCGCTCATCCGTGGAGTAAAAATTACCGAAAAGTATAAGGGAGAGTAATGGAGGTTTTATTGCGCTTGATGAAAGCAATGTGGTTTATGACTCGTTATCTCGCTAGAATGTTGGTCAAAGTGGATGGAAGGGTCTTGCCAAAATCCATTAAGGTGGTAGCGGGAACGAAAAGTTTCAACATCCAATTATGGTGGGAGATCCCACCTCGTATTAGGCTGGCAAAGGAGTTCAGGTCTACTGGAAAGGGATGCAAATTTGATCTCAGGGTAGAGGGAGATGTAGTCTCAAGCGCAAAAGAGAGAGTGAGAGATGGAGGGAGACAAGGGTTGTAGGGGGTGCAGGAGTTGGATGGAGATGTTTCAATAAAGGAAATGAGGATGACAAATTTTACTGAAAAAGCTGTTTATAGGGGAGATAGAAAGGTAAAGATGGATATTGATATGGGGGTAGAAAGAAGGTTAGCCCAACCATCTCCAAAAGCTGAAATGGGCCAATGCTTGGGCCTAAATTGTGAAGGGCTTGTTAAGGAAGGGATTTTATTTGACCCCATAGAATTGAGGTCTCTTATGAGGACTGAAGGAGAGGCCTAAAGCATTAGATCCTATCATGGGGCGGATCAGGAAGTAGGCCTAGGATCCACATCCACTCCTTTAATGGAAACTGCGGAGCTCTTTTCAACATACCCTCCCCCTCATCGATGCTCTTTGGAAGATAAGGCTCTAGAGCCATAGTTTGATTTGCAAATCCCTGAAGGCTGAAGAGAGGTGGAGTTTTCCTCCACAAACTAAAGCTACTGTGCACAAAACCAAATGCAGAGGTAGATTCCAGGTATGAGAGGTCTTCTTCCCCTTCCTCGGGGGGGCCTGATACTCTTCTCCACTTTCATTTTCTACCTGCCCTTCTCAGGGGGACTCTCGAGAGGGGGCCCTATGGAGGAATAAGATGGTGAAGCCCAATCCTCTTGCATCTGGGAGGAAGGTAAGGAGTGGGATTTAACTTCTAAAGGGGTCATGCCTAATTTAAAAGGAGCTCTGGGAGTGAGCTTCAGACAACCTGCTTTCTCGTTAAAGGAAATGAAGCTTCGGGAAGAAAGTCAGTTTTGCTAAATTCAATAAATTCTTAGGCTTTTTGGTTAAAGGACATAAGGAGGAGATTTGATCTCTAATGAGGAAACTGTCTTCTTCTAAAAGGAATCAATCAGGATTTAAGGGGCAGATGGCTTCTACCAGGTGCGAAAGGGAACTAATAAAGTTGAAATGCTCTATTAACTACAAAGGGCTAAACAATGGGAGAGGTCCCAGAAGGGACAGAGGGGATTTGCTTTTGAAACTCCAATGAAAGTAAAAGATTCTCTCATGGAATGTAAGGGGTGCTAATGATCAGGATAAGAAAAAGGTGATAAAAGCACTAATTACCCAAAAAGCGGATTTAGTGTGTCTTCAAGAGACAAAAATTAAGAGTATGAATATAGACATTGTACGCAGCTTGGGAGTGGACAGGTTCTTGGATTAGGGGGCCATGGATGCCGCTGGCTATTGTGGGGAATTTCTATGTTCTCGGGATAAGAGGGTTTTGCAGCCATTAGATATGGAGTTTGGACTGCTTTCGACTACGGTTCAAGAACAAGACGACTATTTTCAATGGATGTTTACTCTGGGTTTATGGCCTCACAAGTGGGATAAAGAGTGGGAATCCTTGTGAGGAATCAAGCTATGTTAGAGGTTTGTGGAATATTCCTTGGTGTGTGGGTGGAGACTTTAATGTGGTTTGTTTCCCCAGGGAATGTAGGAAAGGGGGAAGAGTGTCTTCATCTATGAGACGCTTCTCATAGAAGAACTCGAGCTTAGAGATATTCCCCTGCAAGGGGGCCCTTTTACCTAGAGGGGAGGTAGCAAAAATTGTTCAATGTCTAGAATTGATCGCTTTGTAGTTTCAAATGATTGGGAAAGCCACTTCAGCAATGTTATTCAATCCACTGCCTAGGCCAACTTCATATCACTGTCCAATGATGTTGGATAAGGGGGGGCGGGGGGGGGATAATCGGGTTAGGCCCTATACCTTTTCGTTTTGAAAATATGTGGTTAAAAGTAGAGGGCTTTAAGGATATGTTGAGATTCTAGTGGCAGAACCTGAACTTCAAGGGTTCCTTTAGTTTTGTTTTGACTGAAAAGTTAAAAGCTCCTAAGGGAATCTTAAAGATTTGGAACAAGGATGTCTTTGGCGGAGTTGAGGTGAAAAAAGGCAATGCTTTGTGCAGAATCAATCATTGGGATGTTAAGAGAAGGACAACTTGTTAACTTTAGATGTCAGGTGATCCAGTTAGAGGACTACAACATCGGTCTTTCGAGGCAAAAGTTCGTAGAACTTTGTGATCGAGACGTAGGCTTCGAAAGCTATCTTTACTGATGTGAGTAATCAAGGGGTTTTCTTCTAGTCAGAAGCATTTGTGTGGGGAGGGGATGGTTATCTCTCATCTGTTATATGCGGATGATACCATTATCGTTTATGGGGCAAATCAAGAACAAATGATGCACTTAAGCTGGCTATTGATGTGGTTTGAAGCTATCTCAGGGTTAAGGATCAACTTGAATAAAAGTGAGAGTATTCCAGTGGGGAGGATTACAGATGTAGATATTTTATCTATGAAACTGGGTTGTAAGGTAAATTCTTCCGTCCTCCTCCTATTTAGACTCTCGCTTCCTCATAATCTCAGAATCAGGGATGGATCGAGGAACCCGCTCGTAAAGAGGCTAACTTTGTGGAAGAGACAGTATAGCTCCAAAGGAGGAAGGTTAACCCTCATTCGAAGCACTTTGTCATGCTTACTAGTATACTTCATGTCCCTCTACCGTCTACCTAGGTAGGTTAGATTAAGGCTAGAACAGATTCAGAGAGACTTTCTGTGGGGCGGAGGTAACATGGATAAAAAGCCTCACCTTGTCAAGGGTCCACTAAGCCAGGCAAACAAAAGGAATGCAGGCTTAGAGTTCTAGAATCTTCTATTCTCATCAGGCCCTTTGTAAGTGGATTTGGTGTTTTTAAATGAAAAGAATGCCCCTATGGCATCACTGTCATCCTGTTGGAAGCTCAAGGTGACCGAGGAGGCCAGGTCTCTCAGGTTTTTAAGAGGTGCTTCTAGACAAGCGTCCTGGAAGGAGATTAGAAAGGAAGTGGGATACGCCTTCCCATGTTGTTTTCTCTCTGGGAATGGTAGAAGGTTGCGCCTTCCGGAATGTATGCTCGTGGAGAGGAGGCTCTATGTGATTCTTTCCCCTCCCTATATGCTTGTCGCTAACAAGGAGGCGTATAGTGGATTTCAGGACTCTTTCTAGGAGGAAGGAGGATGGATCCCCAATTTTATTAGATCTTTCAACACTGGAATTTGATGAGATCCTTTGTCTTCTTAATACCATTCAAGGAAAGCAAATTATTGAGAGCCAAGAGGATTTGATGTTTTGCAAGGAGACAAAAGATGGCAATTTTTCAGTGAAGCTTCTCTTCAAGGCCTGATCGACCGAAATGTAAAGGTTCCTTCATAAGTTCATTATCTGAATTCTCGGGTTCCTACCAAAGGGGTTTTTCGCTTAGTTCTCGAGCAAAGTTTTAACCTCGACCATTTAAAGTTAAGGGAAGGGCCTTTGCTAATAGATGTTTTCTCTGGGGGAATGAGAAGGAGACGGTTGATAATTTGTTAATTCATTGCCCACAGACCAGAGTTATTTGGAAACTCCTCTTAGCTATTGTTGGTGTAAAATGGGTGTTCTCATTGTCTATTAGAGAGCCCTCCTCTCTTGGGAAGGCTCTTATGTGGGAAAGAAGCGTAAAAAAGCTTGGATGGCAGCCCCTCTCAACATTTTCTGGTCCATTTGGCGTGAAAGGAACTACATCGCTTTTGAAAACAAAGACTTCTCAGCTCAAATGATGAAAGCCTCCTTCATTTGTAATCTTTGGTCTTGGTCAAATATGTACATTGTTGAAAGGTCTAGATCCTTGGCTGATTTTTTACTTGGCTAGGATGTAGTTGAGGGTTGGTGGATATAGTCTTTTATGGGCTGGTGGGTTTTTGTCTTGCCTTTTCTTATTTTCTTTCTTTATCTTTGTCCCTTGGTGGGACCCTCTTGTATACCACTGTATACTAGTAAGGCCCCTTTGGGTGTTCATTTGATGGATATAATTGCTTTTACTCATAAAAAAAAGTGTAAAAGTCTTTCTAGCGTAAAGTTCTTCATTTCTATTGCTAAATTTCATGAAGGACGATATGTTGCTATGGATTCCTTGATCTTATGACAAGGCATATATTCTACCCTCCATATTGTACTGGCCAAAAGTCATGCTAATTACAGTAAACCTATTCCTGCAAAGGCCAGTTCCAAGTGCAGGTCAGCAAGGCATGGTGGCATTGAAAGGGATGAGTTGATCTGGTCCCCGCCCAGCACTTTACACATGATGTGGATGTTCTCAAGACCCAACTACTTATCAAAAAAAAAGTTCTCAAGACCCAAACCACCACAGTCGCACTTGGATACCACAGCAGATAGAGGTCCCTAGCGAACCTCTCCTGCAGATACAAAGATTTGAGAAACATTTTGATCCTAGATTTCTAGAACCTTACACTTTTTTAATAGACTTAATATCAAAAGGAAAACATCCTCTGCCTACACACTGGTCAGAATTATCTGAGAAAGCCTCTAAAATTTAAAACACAAGTGTCATTAGTAACTATCTTAACATCTAAAATCAACAAAGATTCCATCTTGAACATAAATCACACACCTTGAGTAAAAAAAGACTAAACCCTTCTTCTTGCTCTCGAGTTCGAAGCCCTACATTAATTCAGTAAAATAAAAGTATATCTAAAATGACAATTCTTAAGAACCAAAACCAAGTACTAAAACAAAGACAAATCCCAAGAATACCTTTGACAAGGTAACTGTAGATGCCCAAAGTCTGTCTGATGTTCTTGTCGACATATGAAACCTATACATTAAGAAGGGCAAAGAAAAGGAAACAGGATAAAAGAAATTCTTGGGCACTAAACCAGAAGTATCATAGTGATAGAGCTTGTTTTATGAGTTAGTTGTTAATTGAAGAAGTCAATAAACATTCTCTTCATATACGCCCATATGGAATGAGTGGATCCTAGGAAATAGGAATTAGTGTTAGTAGGGATCACGCTTTGTTAGTAGTAGCCATGTTTGTTAGTAGAGGAGTCATGTTTACTTGGGACTTATTATTTTGTTTATTTAAACGTATTGCAAGTAATGAAAGGGGAGAGATTTTTGCATCCAGCAAGTTTACGATTTTCTGTTCTTTTCCCTAAAGAGAACAAAATTCTATTTGAGCTTTGACCGGGACCTATCACATTGGCATAAATTGCAAGATCAAAGAATACAATTGAACCATACAGAAATACTTCACCAAAAAAAATAAAGAAGAATACCCATCTATTATGCTCTTTCCAGGGTAAGAATGCTAGAGTCTGAATTTTATAAGAGAATTTCATCTGTATAAATCCTTCTGTACAATCCTTTCATCTGAGAACAGTAAGATTCTTACCACAGAAAATAAGATAGCACTGGTTCAGGTTACATGCATCAAGGCTATCTTTCCTAGATTTTAGTGGGAGCAAGGCAAAGTGCAATAGAGAGATTTGTACCTACTGATTGTGGGAGAAAAAATAAAATAAAATTTAGGCTTGGTGATTTTGGAGCTCATTTAGGAGAAAGTCAAACAACCAAACCTTGCCATCTTTCTGACCTTAGTCACCAAGAGTTCGAAATTTGATGGCATTATTTAGTTTCTCATTTCTATGGGATTCAGTTTAATTGTCCATGCAAATTCTGAAAATTTGGAGCCCCAAGAAATGCTGTCCAATTGAGAACCGAGGTTAACTGATAGGGACCATTGTGGATGCATTATGTTTCCCTTCTTTAAGCATGCCAGGAGCAACAGTTATGCAAGTACTTAACATACATGCAACTAAAGATAAAGTAAAATAGAAGACTACATAAAAAAATAAAATAACAATACTCCTGCATGTATAAATATCCTTGTGTACTTAGGTTGGTCCACTTCTTTCATTAGGCACTCTTTCTAAAATATTCTTTTGTTTGGTGATTAGAAAAAAAAAACATGTGTATGTGGTTGTGTTATCAAAAGTTGTGTTTAGTTAGCCCTGAGCATTGACAGACAATACCTGTGGTCACCACGTTTTGGACGTGTTGAAGCCAAAGAACCAGTAAAGCCCACTCCTAGAACCGGGGAACCTATTGAGTGTACAACGGAGGGCATATTAGATCACGACAGGATTAGCATCATTTCCCAAGTACATAGGTACCAGTAAGTAGCTATTTGACCAGAGTACTGATAATTCAATTTTGCACATGATTTACAGAACAAAAATCAGCACTACATCACTTTGAAAGTCTCAAGTCTTAGTTCTCATAGCAGTGATAGTGCCAATCCAACCAAATACAAACATAAAGATTTTGTATAAACAATGTAAATACAAATCGAGGGTAGTTTAGAATTAGAAATCCGCCAAAGAACGAATATTAGCACCATATCACATTGAAAGTCTCAAGTCTCAGTTCTGAAAACAGTAATAGCATGCACTGAAACAAATAGGAATGTATTTCATTTTCTAGAAACAATGTAGACACTAATGGAGGAATTTTTTAAAAATTAAAAACCCCTTTACTAAGACAGTCAAATAATTACCTTCATTTAAGGATCAAGCAGTTCCAAGAAGTCAGTGAACCATTGGTATAAACTATAAAGACATCCAAGGGCATACCAAATAACATCGGAGTCTTAAATATTATTGCCCCGAGCTCGCTAGAGTTATCTTAGGAAGTAGGAGGCATTTCCTATATAAAGGCTGGTTTAGATTTTCAACCATTAGGTAGTGATAATAGTAACTGTTGGGAAACCTTATGGACCATTTCCTATCCATATTGGTATGATAGTCCACTTTGGGCCTAAGCCCTCATGGTTTTGTTCTTGGGTTTCTCCCCCAAAAGGCCTCATACCAATTGGATGTTGTCCATGCTTATATACTCATAAGTCTTCATTCCTAGCCGATGTGGGACATTGTGGGACTTTGAACACACACCCAACAATCTTCCCCTCGAACAAAGTTTCACCGAGCTGAGAAATCTAATGGACTCTTTCCTATCCACATTGATATGATATTGTCCACTTTGGGCTTAAGCCCTCATGGTTTTGTTTTTGGGTTTCTCCCCCAAAAGGCCTCATACAAATTGGATTTTTTCCAAACTTATATACTCATAAGTCTTCCCATTCCTAGCCGATGTGGGACATTGTGGGACTTTGGGCGCACACCCAACAATCCTCCCATAGAACAAAGTTCCACCGAGCTGGGAAATTTAATGGACTCTTTCCTATCCAAATTGGTATGATATTGTCCACTTTGGGCCTAAGCTCTCATGGTTTTGTTTTTTGAGCTTCTCCCCTAAAAAGTCTCGTACCAATTGATGTTCTTCATGCTTATGGACCCAAAAAGCCTTCCCATTCCGAACCGATGTAGGACATTGTAGGACTTTGGATGCACACCCAACAATAACAACAATAAACAAATTAGCAATATTTAGAAAAAAAATCCCACCTTAACAGGTAGTGCAAATGTTGTGCTTGATGGAAGAGGTTGATCTATGAACCAAGAGAAGCCCTTTTTTTTTACCAAACTATAAGGCTTCCAAGTAAGCACACCTAAATTCTCCGGGAAGGGAAGGAGGAGGAATAAGAGGAAGATCCAACAAGAGGCACTGCTGTCACAGAACCTTGATTGTGCTTTCCACAGGTGTTATTGTTAACTTGCGTCTTGATGGACTAAATCATTTATAGTTTCAGTTACCAAGAGATTTGACGGAAAAGACTTCATGTCAAACCAAATTTTAGCTTCAACTATGTGATGCCAAGTTTCTCAACATCTCGGTTCAGAACAAAATTGATATCAGTAACTGACTGAAAACAATACGTAATTACCTCTTTGACTATCAATCTTTTTCCACAGTTTGCAAGCCCTAATTACCTACTTGCATTTGATCAATCACTGGCAAACACCACATGTTTTCATAAGAAGATAACATTTGGGAACAATTTTCAATAATTGGAAGGTAAAATCATATGTATTCATCGAAGGAACTAGGAAAAATATTTGCAAGTGAAATGAGAGTGATTAACCTGGACTAGAGAGCCTCAGGGCGCGATTGTAAGCAAGTAAAGCCATTTCCTCAGCCGTTTGCTGCGACGCAAAATGAGTAGGAATCTGGAATTCAAACGAATCCAATCCCTGTTAAAAACAGAAATTCAAGTTCAATAAAGGAATGTTTGAAGAAAGAAGAAGATGAGCACCTTGCCTAACAATTGAATCATGGACATTCTAGAATAGGGAACCACGGTTTCGAGGACCGTGTTAGAAGCTCCTGGCACTGACATCAAATGCCCTAGGGCATGAGAAGCTCCACCGCTGACGTAGATAACTGCCTGCGTAGGGCATGCATGTATGCCTTCCACAGCCGCCCGGAGCAATCCATCCATCATCTTCTCTCGTTCCGCTCAAATGAATTCGCACGCAATGCTGCAGAACGGCGTCGTTTTGAACAGAATCATTTATCAGTTAAAATAATTTAAAATTCAAACCTGCGTTTAGCAGCAGCGAACCATGGCCCAAAAGCCAACTGCCCTTTTATTGTATATATTGCAAGTGTTTTAAATTTTTTTTTTAATTTTTATGAATATTTTTCATTTCAAGTTGTTTTTACATTACAAATTTAACATTATCAACTTATTTTATTTTTTCATATTAATCATTTCAAATTTTCAACAAAATTAAAAATTAATAAATTTACAACATTTTTAAACTAAAATTAATTTGAGATTAAGATAATTTTTAATTATAAATTAATATTCGATACGAAATATTCTCATCACAACTATTAAATTTTAGAAATTAACACTTATATAAACTATTTTGTATAAATCATAAAAGTAATTTATTTCTTATTTTAAATGTGATTAAATATGTTTTAACAAAATAATTAAAATAAAAAAAATTATTTGTTAATAAATAAATATAAATATAGTTATAAAAATTCAAATATTTTTAAATAGTTAATTGATATTATCATATCATTGATATATCTCATTTACTATAACAATATCCAATATTTTAAAATTTTTCATTATCTATGTATTATCCTTAATAATAAGGGAAATAAATAAAATAATATTTTATTTAATATTATAATATCCAAATAATATAAAATAATAACAAATTCAATTTAATAATTAAATAATTATCCAAATCCATTTTATTGTAATAAACTTAATTAAGATATGAATAATTTATCATCATCTATATAAATAATATTTCTATCAATAATTATAAATGTATGAATTAAAATAATTACTCAAATAATATCAAATTACATATTTAATTTAGTAATATTATATAACTCCGATATATGTGCTTTACTTATTTTCGTCATTTTAAAATATTTTTTGAAGTATTTTCATAAATTTTATATAATTTTCTCTTTCTCCGATATTCATGTAAAAATATCCACCGAATATTTTACCGATATTTTCGATATATCCATAAAAAACAATTACGAATATATCTGTATTTACAGATATTTTAATCCTCTACTTCCCCTTCTTTGAGAAATAAATAAATAATGTCAACATAACTATTTTCTATTTTCTTTGGGGGAAAATACAGTAATTTAAAAAATACTTATCAAAATGCGTCATTTTAAATTATTTTTAAGTGTAACCCAACAATTATATCAATTTTTATAAATCATTTTATTAATGGGGTTATATAAGAATTAGGAATTTTGTCCTTTTCTATTTATAACATTGTTTCAATACCACTAGTTAAAAAATAGGCATATATTGGACAGTCCCAACACTATAAGTCATTTTGAAAGAAAAATCGAAAAAAAGTCAATAAAATCGTCGAAATATTGGTGATATATCAATGTGAAGCAAAATATCGGCAACATAAGACATCAACGTGTCGCGCATCGCTACACGTGAGTGTGGACGACATAAAGTCGGCAATTTTATCTCCAAAATACCGACGATATATCCTAGATATATTTAACATTTTGACTATAAATAGCCTCTTTTATTTAAAAAATTGATTTGACACATGACTTCATTTTGTGCAAGAAGTTCTTATCCAAAGGCTAAAAATACACATGTAGCTTTAAATTTTAATATTTTAAATATTTTAATTCAAGTATAGTATCAAATGCCCCCTTAAATTTTACGTCAAACCAAACTAAAAATCCTTGCATAGCTCAAAGTTCAATAATATCCTAAAATGTATTTTAATATATGGAGATGTTTTCTCCTATTTTTTTATATTTTCCATAATTAACTATAAGATATTCTTTTCAAAAAAACTATAAGATATTTTATATTATTGAATGCATTTTAATAAAATAAATTGTGATTTTAGTATTAAATATATCCCATTTATCCTATCTTAAAAATTATTATAATTTCACTTTTAATTTTTTTTATATTTATCATCTTACTTTTGTTTAATTTATATATTGTTAAAATATAAAAAATGTGAATTTCTTTTCTAAAAGTTGCTCAAATATATAATAATAATACGGTTGTATTATTTTATAAGTTAAAATTAATTTAATAAAATATATTTTTTAATAATTTAATTACTTAAGGTTCTACTATATAATATGCATAAATTGTGTAAAATGAAATCAATTATTTATTGTCCCATTTTTCAAAACTTTATATTTATATATTTAAATTCCAAGTATTAATATATTTCATTATTTGATATTTCAAATTTTAAAATTTTTAAACATTTTTAATGATTTTTAAATAATTTTTATTTTATTGATACTTATATAAAACAGCCCTTCACGATTCGATATATTCGTCGAAACCAATATTTTTATCTTTATTCAATACGAGTTGATATTCATCATAAGTTCATGCATGACAACTTATATTAGCAAGCGTCGTGCTAATATGAAAATTATTGAATTGTTTAATTCCTATATCTTTATATGTTTAAAATATTTATTCTCTAGCCACTCGTTTTTTTTTTTTTACTGGAAGTATTCATTGCAAGTGGGAAAGGAGTACATTGCAAAGGAATGAAGGAGGAAATCTCCATTCACCAAGATTAGACATAGAAACAACCGCTTTCGCTAGGCAGTGAGCGGCTTGATTCACAGATCTTTTTACATGGACTATTGAGCAGCCATTTATGTTTTCACTCTAGTGTTTGCAGTCTTGAAAAATTAAACCTAGGGTGGAATTAAAAGTGGAAAGATTTTTAACAGCTGTGGCCAGAATTAACAAATCTGTTTCCACGACCACATTCTCCAACCCACAAGTAGAGATCCATGAGAATGCTTCTTTGCATCCAAGTGCTTCTGCTGTGAGAACATCCGAGGGGCCCAACTTCTTGCCATTATCAGCGAACCATCGTGATCACGAATGATCCACCCAAATCCTATCATCTTGCTGTGAGCATCTAGGGCAGCATCAACATTGCATTTCAGGCTACCGGAACTTCGTCGGAATTGCACTATTGACAGAGTGGAGGGCAAGATCAGGTAAGGCTCGTGCTTGACGCCACTGCGAAAGAAGTGAAATTGTTGAGGCAGATAGGTGGTCATTGTAGTTCTTCGTGTTCGTTCCAAAAATAGAAACAATGAAAATATGAAGGAAACAAACCTGCACTACAAACAAATACTTAAAGCGTAGTGCAGATCCGTGCCTCAACGAAAAACGCTGGCCCTAAGACGACTCCGCTACCTCAATTGCATCGGCGATACTGACAATCATCTCCACTATCCTTAAGACGGGGTTGGTAAGAATTCGGTATCATTTTGTTATATTAAAACCCGAAAACGGAAGATAAATAAGCCAGAATTGTTCCACGAAAAGATAACCCGAACCCACGACGGCTGGCATGACGCCAGACGTAGGGGAAACCCACCTAGCTTTGCATAGGTCCTCTCCCTTCCATTAAAGTGGGTGCCCCTCGTGGCTCAAACCCATTCTGAGAGCGCCAATTATTTAAACTCATCTCCCTTCTTGTTTCTATTCGATGTGACAACACTTTTTCATTCAAATATGGGTTTTGTGGATTCCAAGTCCCACACCTCCCCACATGAATGAAAAGTTCTCGATATCAATACTCCTCCGCAGATGCATTTGCACGCAGCTCGCGATTATTCCACGAAAACGCTGCCAGATCGGATAAGTAAATTAAGACTTTGAACTTTCCTTAGTGAAACCTATCTCCAAGCCATTTCGTCAATCAATGCACTTGATGTCCTTGAACCTGTCGAATCTTCGTGTGTAAGTCGACAATAGAAATCACACAACTATTTCGAACAAATTATTCTCACTGTTGTGTCTGCTTTCAGCCATGAACACCTCTGTCTCGCCAGTTGTTTTGTGAGACCCACTTTGTCAATTCTCACGTAGTTTTGCCCTCACTTCACACTCACAGGTGATTTCTGAACCTATAGGTTCATAATCATTAAAGTCAGCTGGCTAACCTTCACATATTAATATTGTTTTATCCGAACTTAAAACAAATTGACAAGATTTCACACTGCCTTCATAACTTAGTTGAAGTCCCTTTAAACCTAGATCCCTGGATCTCCAAATAACTGCGTGAGGGTCCGCTATGATGACTTCTATTTAGAGGTCTTAAACCATTCCCCGATGTCTCAACCATCTCTAGTTAGGCCTTTCGTCACTCTGGTCCAATAATATTATCTTTCGACTTCACATAACAATCGATAACTCCACTAGAGCAGTTTGCCTTTATCACACATGTCTTCGACGTGATGTGTCGAGATCTTACCAAGTATACATGACATTCCTGTTCTTCCGACATCGGGCTGACTATCAGCCAATATATACATACAAATGGCATTGGTTTAGCCAATTAGGAATATCTTCCAAGAAACCCCCAAGCCACTTCAGGCTTCTTCACCGAATTTTATCCAAAGCAATAAATTACGATTCCATAGCGATCTAAGAATACAAGTTTGTTTGGATGATTTCCAAGACATTGCCGCCCCACCAAGTGTGAATACATATCCACTTGTTGATTTTGTGTCTTTAGTGCCGGTTATCCAATTTGCATCACAATATCCTTCAAGTACTGCCGGATATTCTGTGTAATGCAAAGCATAATCTTGAGTATGCTTTAAGTAGCCCAATAAACATTTCATAGCTTCAATGATTTTCATTCTGATCTAACAAGAAATCGACTTACTACTAACCGCACAAAGCCTACGTCCGCCAAGCATGGGCTCATGACATACATTAAACCGCCTAGTATACTAGCATACTCATTTCGGAAGCTTTGTTTTCACCAAGATTCTTTAGAAAGATGTAAATTAACATCTATCAAAGCCTTTACTAGTACAATACCTAGATTCGTGACTTTCCAAGAATCGCTTCAATATAATGGGATTGTGATGTAGCTAATCCTCCGTGATGTCTTATGGATTTTAACCCTAAAATAACATCACCCCCATATCTTTCATTTCAAATT
Source organism: Tetrastigma voinierianum (assembly GCA_016808115.1). Taxonomy (NCBI): domain Eukaryota; kingdom Viridiplantae; phylum Streptophyta; class Magnoliopsida; order Vitales; family Vitaceae; genus Tetrastigma; species Tetrastigma voinierianum. The sequence goes on from JAEQBH010007061.1 coordinate 49,916, forward strand.
TACTTGCAAGCAAGCATTTGATTTTCTTAATACCTCACCATCACCGTCACAGGAGCATATCGCCTACATATAGACATAAAATGGCAAAGCACTCAGTTTGCTTAACATATACACATTTATCGCACTCATTAATCTTGAGACCATTGGACAACATGACTCTCGTCGAATTTAATGCCATCAAGCTGTACATTGTTTCAATCCATGCAGTGACTTGATAAGCCGACATACTTTTTGCTCTCATTCCGCAATGAACCCTTCGAGTTGTTCCAAATATATTTCTTCTTCCAAATCTCCGTTTAAGAAGGCCGTTTTCACATCCATTTGATGGATTTCAACCTTATACACTATTGCTATAGCAATTAGCATCCTTATAGATGTAATTTTAGTAACAAAGTGAATAAGAATAAACAATCAAGACCCTTCTCGTCATGCTTGTATCCTTTTACTACAAGCCTAGCCTTATATTTATCAATAGCACCATCGCCTTTCATTTCAAAATCCACTTCATATCAGAAAGGTTTATTACTGTGCAAGGTCAAATCCAATTTCCATGTATGATTTGGACAATAGATTCAACTTCACTATTGATAGCTTCTTTCCGTAACTAGCTTCGCGAAGTCACATCTTCTCGAATGTCCGGCGCTCATTTTCCAAGAGACACGTTAAAAAAATCAGTCCAAAAGACGTGGAAGTCCTTCGCCTTTTACTACGCCCAGTTCATCCTCCATCGATCACTTCTAAATATAGATCTCGAGACTCTTATTATCAATTGCCTCATATACTATGTTATATGGAATATATTTCAAGGAACGAAGCGTCCGATTCAATGATCAGATTGACAAGTATATCTGATCTCTCGACTAGAACAAGAAACGATACGCACCGGCGCTATCTCCGAGCGTATCCGATAAAAAATACTACCAACGCCTGTCCTACCTTAACCTATTTAGGCTTAGAAACCGCAACCTTAGCAAAACACCCCCACACTTTCAGATAACGTTTCATGTGGAGTTTGTCAGGTCTTTCGGGTACTCTATTTAAACAAAAATTCGACGCCAAAATGGGCCTTCCCCCACAACCCGTGGTAAACCTGAACTATTCAACAATGCATTCATCGCTTCTTTAAAGACCGGTTTTTCCTTTCCACGACTCCATTAGATCAGGGTATATGAGCAAATATTTGGTGAACGATACCAAATCCTGCACAAATTTCCTCAAATGGAAATTCATATTCACCTCCTCTCGTCACTCCTTATTATTTTAATTTTCTGTTCAACCGTTTCAACTCGCCTTATAAGTTTTAAAAGCACCACACCTCATCTGCTACTAAGCAAGTAAACATAACAATATCACTGAGAAATATCTATAAAAGTAATAAAATACTTATTACCACCTCTTGACTCCAGATTGGATTTACATCGCATATATCCTGTGCGTATTAAATCCAGCCGTTCGAAACTCATTATCTACAAAGTGGAAAGTGGGGCTTAGAAAATTTAGATCCAACACACACTTTAAGATTTCTCACTGGACACTGTACCCTAAGAATAAATCCCATATTCATTAATTTCTTTATTAACTTATAGTTAACGTGTCCTAGTCTAGCATGCCAAAATGTTAGAAGACTCAAGCACATAAAAAGAAGCAACTTCTTACTAAATCATCCTCGTTACACAATACATACTTTTAATTTACAAAACCATCACCAAATAACCCTTTCCGCATACATCTCATTTTGAGAGTACAACTTGTCGATACAAAAACCAATCCTCGCTATTCTTAAGCAAGGAGAGATCCCGACACTAAATTCTCATAACATCCGCACATGCATTAATTAGTGTCACAATCTTTCCGTATGTCATCTTGTGAGCAATCTTTCCGACACGCTACAGCCTTAGAGGTTGATGAATTACCATATAAAGTTTTTCATCACCGCGGTTGTGTAGGGCCTTTATCGATATGTTTGCATAGATGTGACGAGTTGCTCTAGTATCAATCCACCACTCCTTGGGGTTTCCCACCATATTACACTCGGATATCATAGCAGTCAGATTGATATCATCAACACCATTGGAGATCTTTTCCACCACATTAGCCTGCGTTTTTACGTGCTTTTCTTGGCTCTGCGGAGTCTTTGGCTCGTGTCGGACTTGCCACGGTTAAAGCACTGCTTAGATGGAACTTCTCCAGGCCTTGGTTGAATCCCTCTCGAGACTTGCTAGACATTTTTCTCTTCTTGTTGGGTTTTGATCCTTCTTCAACAACATTGTCTAGATTCTTCCCAACTTTCTTCTCAGATAGCCTATTGTCTTCCTCAATCCTCAACCGAACAATTAAGTCTTCAAGTGATAACTCCTTTCTCTTGTGTTTGAAGTCATTTTTGAAATCATACAGGATGGTGGCGGGTTTTTTGATGAATGCATTACTTGAAATGTCTCACCCAAGTCATTCTTGTGAATATCATGCGTAACAGTAAAAGCTCTTGAACTTTGACTTAAGAAGGTCTTTGAATCCAACCATCTTGGGGAATCGAGAAATTCTGGAATAATGAATTTCTTGATCAGGCATCTTGGGTTTCAGTAGCTTCTTTGTTGAGGGAAAGCTATCCGTAACTCTTGCCGTTTTTTAGCGGACTATAGATATTATAGAGAGTATTTTCCAAACCGTTGAGGACATAGTTGCGACACAGGAAGTCATAGTGATTTCATGCATCCCACGATGATAACTTTCTTTATACGTCTCTCCAACGTCAATTTAGGACCATCCTCATTGATGAATCTTGCAAGTTGAGGTCGTAAGATAGAAACAGCGTCTTTTGTTGTCATCTGCTTTGAAATTAGTCTTATTGAACTTAGCACTACGGCTTTTCTCCATGACTCGGAATAGGGTTAACCGAAGTCGAAGGCGACGCCATTTCTAAAGGATAAGGATAAAAACAAAACAATATTTGAATAAACTGTAACAAATATTTAAATACGAACAGAAACAAAAAACAGCAGTAGAGAAACGAAAAAAAATATTTGAATATAGAAACAATATTTTAATACAACAAAAACGGAAAAACTGCAGTCTTCAAAAATTTGAATCTGAGAAAAAATAAAAGCGCGGTGCAAATATTATGTCTGGCTTGAAACGAGAATAAAAAAATTGTAGCAGTGCGAGCAAGTAAAATATTAAACCTGAAACAAAATGCTTTTAGAGTGCAGCAGAAACAAAACGTTTTTTTTTTTTTTTTTTTGCAAAAATTAAAAAATGAAGCGTAGTTCAAAGCGAAAGCTGCCCGGTTCACGGGAAGTTAGAGTATTCGAGGTGATATTTATATCACGAAAATAAACAATTAGATCGGTGCGATGCGAAAACTATATTTAAATTAACATAAACCGATTATTGTTTTTGCAAACTTGAGCAAAGCAATAAATCATGCAGTGTACTGGAATATAAAAATAACACAAACAAATACCGGTTTTGCCTAAACAGAATTCGTGCTAATTAGGTGCCTAAGCCGAGAGAATCTGGTAATTGCTTGCATAAGCAGGCGTCGAACGAAACCATAAATTTGTCTTCTTCTTGGTGCGAAAAAAACATTTGAATAAACTATAACAAGTATTTTAATGAAAAACTGCAGTACAGGGAAAAATGTTTGAGTCAAATCTTGTCAGAAATAAATTCGTCTTACTGCAGTACAGGAAAAAAATATTTGAATAAACTATAACAAATATTTTAATGTAAAACTGCAGTACAGGAAAAAATGTTTGAGTCAAATCTCGTCAGAAATAAATTCGTCTTACTGCAAAAACAAAAGTTCCAAAGTCCAAAAATGAGCAAAGTCCAAATCCCCATTTAATGAATACAGAAATAACAAATAGAGACGAAAAATTGTAAAGCGTTCGTTACACAAAAGCAGCGAGGCAATTGTAAAGCATTTGTTATGCAACCGAAACGAGAAAAAAATGAAATTCGAGCAGAGGCAGAAAAATTTATGCAAACGAAGCGTTCGTTCCACAGAAAGGAACATAAACGAAAAAATTGGAAATTCGTCTTAAGATTGTAGTTCTTCGTGTTCGTTCCAAAAACAGAAACAATGAAAATATGAAGGAAAGCGAACTGCAACTATAAACAAAATCTTAGAAGCGAAAGTAGTCAGGCGATGAAAAGCGTTGTGTCTTAAAGGCGAATTTGGCCCTGATTTGTCAGAGAATAGTGGAGCGATGTCTCCACTATCCTTAAGATGAAGTGAGGAGAATGGAGAATATTTTTTGTTATATTAAAAAATGGGATACCGACTTAGCTTTGCGTGGGTCATACCTGCCACGAGTGGGGTGCCAGCAGGGCGGAAATCATTTGAGAGAACTACTTATTTAAGCCGCAATGCTTTCCTTGCTGTTTATTCGACGTGAGGCAATATTTTTCGAATTCAAAATAATATGAGTTTTGTGGATTCCAAGTCCCAACAGTCATCGTGTTGGCGTTTCCAGAGAATGGAGTTCCCTGCTGTTCCAAACGCTCCAACACAGCGTAGCTTCCAGATGGAGGGCTTCTGAATCAATTTCATGTATCATCCTTGACCACCACTGTGCAAAACATGCTGCTGGGAACAATCTACTTCCGATAGGAAAGTTTCTCCATAAATTTCTTAGTGACGGGCAAGACAGTAACGCATGCAGGATGTTTTCGCTTTCATTTTTACACGTTGGGCATACATCCTCTTGGGAGATATGCTTCATTTTCAAGTTCCACAACGTTAGTAGCACTCCAGAACACGCACGCCACAGGAAGTTCTTGATTTTTGGAGGGGTATTAAGGACCCAAATTTTCCTCCAACTTTCAACTGCTTGGTTTGTTCTAACATCTTGCCAGGTTTCACGAAGCCGATGGTAGCCACTCTTAACCGTGTACACACCCTTTAACTCCAAACTCCATTGCCATTGATCTTGCACAGGTTTGAGGCTGAGAGGGATTTGTTAGATGAGGGATCTGTCCCTGCTAGTGAAGAGGTCCCTCAAAATATCTATGTGCCAAGTGGAGCCCGTCTCATCTATTATAGAATTTACTATTGCACAATCTAATCCCTCAGCAATGGGTGATTCAATGTACGGGTTCTGAAGATCTGGGAGCCATGGTTCCGACCATATATTCACTTGGTGTCCGCTTCCAATCCTCCATCTAGCGCCACTACGAATAATTTCCTGTAGCTCCGGTTAGACGTAATGCTAGCATTTAGAAAAGAGGTCGTTGGGTAATATCTGGCTTTGTTTAGCAATGAGAGCTATATTGAACTCATGAATTTTCCGGAAACCCATGCCTCCACTATTCTTGCTTGTGCACAGTTTACACCAAGAGGACCAGCATATGCCTTGCTTCTTTGCACGGTTTCTGCCCCACCAGAATGAATTCATCATCCTCTTGATCTCTTCACAAAGGATAGTTGGAAGAAGAAAACACTCATCACACAGGATGAAATGGCTTGGATGACTGATTTAAGTAGGATCTCCTTACCCGCCTTTGACATAAATTTTTTGTTCCAGTTTTGGAGCCTGCTACCAATTTTTTCTTTTATGTAAGAGAAGGTTGCCTTTTTGTTCCTTTCCTATGAGAACTGGAAGCCCTATGTATTTGCCATGATGGGCCTCTTGGGACATGGCTAAGCAGTCACTGATGGCATGTTTCATGGTTTCAGGAACATTCGCACTGAAAGATAAGGTCGACTTTTCAAAGTTTATCCGTTGTCCCGAGGCTTGCTCATATTGTAGCAAACATCTTTTCACATGGTGACACTTGTAAACTTGCTCTGAAAAATAAATATGAGTCATCAACTAAAAATAAATGTGAAATTACATGTGCTCTATGGATCCCCATCTTTGGCTATTATGCGTTTCTTATTAAAAAGATGTGAGTCGTTTTATATTTTGAAAAACCATTTTTTAGAAAACTGTTTGGAATCGCTATTTATTTTTGTTTTATTTTTAAAGGGAAAACAAAATAAGAAAGAAAAACTCTAAATGTAACTTTTGATAAGAAAAAACAGGCCTAAGAAAAATTCAGTTTAGGTCCGAGGATCAGGTTATTTATCATGAAGGTATGATGAAAGCGTAACACCCTTGCAACCCTACAAAAGTCGGTCTTTCTTAAGCAATTAGAAAAACTCCTGACTTATTGTCGATAAATGGATATGATGATACTTGATAACAATACATTAATACATCATATATATATATATAAATGAATAGACAGATAAATAAATAAATAAATAATAATCGGTCGAAAATGTGTAGAAGCGCTATGAATTAGAAAACAATGTTAGTGCAATAATAAAAAATAAAAAATTCAATGTTAATTGGAAATTGGTTATAAATTAGAGGACAAATTACTTATTCAAAGGATATATAGAATGCCGGGCCCCACCTAAATCCATTTAACTAATACTCAAATTAACTCCACAAGATTCCATCTTATAGGAATTGTAGAATTAATCATGTGTTTGAAATGTTTGAAAACTAATTTAAAATTGAAAATTTGAAATTTGAAAGTTTGAAAATTGAGAATTTTGAAATGAATTTGAAGTTTAAGAATTTTGAATTGGGATTTTGGAAATTAGATTTTGAGAAATTCTGAACTTTAGTTTTATAAATTTGGGCTGAATTTACAATTTAAAATTTAAAATTTTGAAATTAGAAATTGGTTGACTTGAATTTTGAAATTATGACACTTGGATTTTGAAATTGAGAAAATGTAATTTTGAAATTGGAAACTTGAAAATTTGAAATTGGAATCATGGGACTTTTTGAAATTTGAAATTTGAAGTGAGGGCACTTGAATTTTGAAATTGAGAATTTTAATTTTGAAATTTGAGATTTCAAAATTTAAATTGGAAATTGGGTGACTTGAATTTTAAATTAGAAACTTGAAAAATTGAAATTGGAAATCGAAGGATTTGAATTTTGAAATTAGGGCATTTGAATTTTGAAATTGGAAATTGGAAACTTGAAAAATTGAAATTATAAATTGAAAGAGTTGAATTTTGAAATTAGGGCGCTTGAATTTTGAAATTGGGAATACGTAATTTTGAAATTGGAAACTTGAAAAATTAAAATTAGAAATTGGGAGAATTGAATTTTGAAATTAGGGCACTTGATTTTTAAAATTGAAAACTTGGAAAATTTTGAAATTTTGGGAATTTGAATAAATTAAGGATGGGTGATGATAAAAAATTAAGTAAAATGAATTAAATTAAAAAAAAGAATCAATAATTAATCTAATTTTAAAAAAAGTAACAATATACTCACAAGAAAATAAAACAATAATAATATATTTAAATAACTAATTAAATAAAACAATAAATTAAATAGATGTACGAGACAATTAATTAAACAATAAAATAACTATAAAATAAAATTTTTTAACTAAAAATAAAGTCAAGGGAACTTACATAGTAGAGGGGCAACTCCCCGGGCCGAGTCACCTCCCAAAGCTGAGACCCTCTTTGAAGCTGGGATCACCTCCCAAAATTGGGACATTCAAACCCTAATTATTAAAACTTTTCAGAGTATAGGTTTTGCATCTCGCTGAGGGAGATGATCATAATCCTGTAGTAAAGTAAAAACCCATGACTTAGTTTGAGAAGCTCTATTATCTTAATTTTTCTTTTCCAAGGATCGAAGATTCTCCATTTTATAGGTAAGGGGGACCTCCCTCCTCTCTCACTTTTTAATGTGGGACTCTAAATATCCTATAAAGAAAAAAAAAAACTCATTCCAAGATCAAAACTTAGGGGGTCTACAGGCTCCTCTTGCTTCCTTATATCCGTGAATTAATCCTTGACTTTCAAGGGCCTAGAGAGAATTTGACAACCCTTCAGCACACAAAATAAACAAGTAAGGCGAAAGCAGATCCCCTTGCCTTACACCCTTGCCTGGCAGGGCCTATCTCCTCCTCATTATGAAGCACATGATAATTAACTATAGTGACACAAAGCATAATTCTCTCGATCCAATCTATGTGAAAACCAAGTTTGAGCATCATGATTTTTAAGAATTGCCATTCCATCATGTGATAGGCCTTGGATATATCCATCTTCAATGCAACTGAGCCCCGAATACACTGCCTCTTTCTCTTCAAATAATGGTTGAGATCATAGGCTATCATTACGTTATCTGTGATCAATCTTCCCGGGATGAAAGCCTTGAATTCGTACTTGAAAATTACCCAGCTCCAATCACCACCTGATTTTTTTTATCTTCATTGTTAGATTATATGTATATGGAAATTGTATATTTTCGTTTTTAAGATTTGTATATATTAGTTTATATAAGCCTTCGCCTTGTACCTGTAATACACTTTTTCCAATATACAAAGGCTTAAGTCTTTCTTCATGTGGTATCGGGCGGGTTACCGATTTTTTTATTTACTCTTTATTTGGCTACCAGCGGTCACAGGCATTACCGCCCCATCGTATAACTTCGTTTTTAGGTGAACAGCTATTTTTACTCTTTATTTCCTACCTTCGCAAGCCTAAAATTGAGTTCTGAGGCCATTCGGAGGTGAATGTTGTCGAACGATCGCATCGGTGTGCGTGGGTGGCGGAAACACTCCACGTGCCATCACGGCGCCGTCGAGAGGATCCTTGATTTTTCCACGGTAAGCTTGTTCGGAATGGCGACGGTCCATGCGCGCTTGAACTTCACGCGTCTTCAACCCGTAGGGCTTACGTCAACGCCAAGCCCGACCCACGCCCGCTACCCGTGCCCATTGACTATTGACCATTGACCATTGGCCCGTTGGCCAGATTTGACAATTGGCGTTGGCCGGATTGTCGTTGATAAAAATTTGACGGTCGCGATTCGACTTATTTTAGTCATACTCCATTTTATTATGTTTGATTTGGAATTTAGATATGCCAGGTGATGAGATTTCTCATCTGATTCATGTTATTTTTTATGGAGATAATTTTGTTTAATGGTATCGGCCATGCGAGTTATCTCGAGGCCATGAGTTATGGCTTTACATGTAGTAGTGTCTATTCTAGAAAAAGTGGTCGAAATTGATTCTGGCATCTTGAATTCAGTTGAGGATTGAGAGAAGTGCTAATTATCATATCATCACTTGGTTTTAAGTAATACATCTTATATTCATCGTGATGAGTTTGACAGCTTGATATTGCGAAAAGTGGGACTTACTTGTTACTTGGTATCTTCAGACAGTGGTCTTCGCAACTTATTTCGCCGCATAAACTTATCAATTCCTTAGGGAACTAGGTGGCGGATTACAGTAATATCACGACTGTTGGAATCCATTGAGATCAGTGGCATGACGGTTCTCTCCAGTCTGTTGACACAGAGTGAATTACATGTTCCGCCCGTGAGAACAAGGGCCGGCTGTTCGGTTCTAATAAGGCCATTGATGAGTTTGAATTAACAGAAGTCATATCCACATTCGAGAATCCTTTACTGCTTAGTCTCCTGAAACTATTCATAAGTTGGTTTGATGATGAGACCACGTTTTGAGCCTGATCCATTTCTACTTTCGAATATGGTTGTGCTACTCGATTCTTTGTTCCATAAAAGCGCTACTCTGTTTTCCCCTATCTTGAGTTTCATCCACCCTATGTTTCCAAAGGCAAAGGGAATAATGTTAGAAGACATAACAATAAGAAGCCTCTTCTTATCTACAGTTTATGTAAAAACAAAGGTCATTATGTTGAAGCCTGTTACACTTGTCAGCGTATTCTTCAAAACACTACTGCCTTAACTTAGTCTGAATTATCAATTGTGGAATCTCATTCCAAGTCTGGTCCTACCTCATCTCTCTCTATGGCAGATCTACAGGTTATGGTTAATCAGGTTCATCTTCCATCTTCTAATGCATTCAACACTGCTCTTTCTACGATATCAGGTACTTCTACGACATGGCTTCTTGATTCTGCTTGCTGCAATCATATGACTTCTTCTTCTGTTGTTGTCTCTTCACACATTTCCACTTCTCTCCCTACTATATATTCTTCAAATGGTTCTCCTATGCATGTCTCTCATCTTGGTAATGTCTCTACACTAGCCTTATGCATTTCCGTGTTTATCGAATTCCCCGACTCACTTTCGTAATCTTACATGTTGGGCGACTCAGCGAACTTGGTTTTTTGCTTTTAACAATTTTCTTCTACTAGTGTGGTTGTGCAGGATTCTTAGATGGGACAGATCGTTGGGACCCCCTGTAAGGTCGGAAGGCTGTTTGAGCTCATCTTTCTTCCCTACCGTCCTCGTCTCTACGCCTGTGTCTCGGAATGAGAAGCCTACTTTTCTTGCTTTATGGCATTCTCGCCTTGGTCATCTATCTTTAGGGTTAAACAACTAGTTTCTTGGGGTTTGTTAAGTCTAGTTTCAAACAAGAGTTTTGACTGTATGCCTTGTCAATTTGGCAAACAAACTGCTTTACCATTTGTAACGCCCCAAATCCCAAGGGTTACTGTTTTTTTTTTTTGGTTATTGTCCAAGTTTGTTGCGATAGAGAAATCTCCATCGCGACGAGTTCCTGTGTGCTTTCGCCACTTTCGATCGTCTTGGCCTTGCGAGGAATACGTCATGCGCTCTGGCTTGGTGCGTCGCGTCTAGGCCTGTCGACTAGATTACGTCACGGCACCAAATCCTTTCTCGCAATAGAAATTCCTTCATAGATTAGACAACCATGTCGCCACTCAAAACTCTTAGTCGTAACATGAAACCCCAACCTAAGGCAAAACTCTATCGCGACATAGAATATCTCTGTCGCGACGTAAAATTCCTTGGCCTTGGCCAAACACTATCATGACACAAAATGAATGTCGCGACCTAGAACTCTTCAGTCTTGACGGTTCTCTATCGCAACAAGGAAAGTTTTGTCGCGACTTAGAAATCCTCAGCTAAGACTAAACTTGTCGCAACAAAGAAACACCATGTTGCGACATTTCCCACAACTTAAAACTGAAAACCATGTCGCGACACAAGGAAAACCATGTTGCAACATAGAGCCAGGAGGCTCTATCATGACCAAGAAAGCCCTTGTCGCGGAACTTGTACCGGTAGAAACTTCTTTCTGTCGCAACCAGGAAAGTCACATGCGTGACTAAGCTACTGACATGCAGTAGCCTTTACGGGCTTTTCTGCATTTCGGCTCTCCTCGAGAGCGGTAAACTCCATATTACTACCTCTATACACATTATACAACCAATACTTCAGACTACGAGGAAACTATTAACACTACAACGACGAGGATCCGAAAATAAGTTTTTATTACAAAACTTATCAATACATATACAAAACTGGATATTCTATCCAGAATATTACAAAACCAGAAAATCAGCCAGGATTTGACCTTCTTCTTTTGTGGACTGGGATGGTTCCTTCCACTGACGAACCGGGATTTAGGTTCCCTTTGAGTGGGACCCTCTAATGCAGGGGTTCCTTGGCTCCCGCCGCCTCCTCCCCCGAGGGTAAAATGGTCATACGTGGGAGGTGAGGAAACGCAGCTTCCACGTAAGAAGGAGATTCTCGGCTTTGAGAGACAAGGTTTAGAAAAGTATTGAAAATGGTCGGTCTCATTTTTCTTTTAATATAATATAGACATATGATTTGACATAAAAGAGTGATAACTCATCATCACTTATTATCCAATTTATCGAGCAATCTCCACTCGCACTCAGCTTACTCAGGGATAACCTCCCGACTTTCAGTTTGTCTATTCGTTTGTAACGTCCACGATCCCGCTTTGTCGAAATAGTGGTTGAACAAGATTGAATATGCATGGTGAGATCATCTTTCTCAACCCATAAAGTAAAATGTCCAGGGCATCCTTCAACTTCCATTCACCTATGGAAACATTGAGTTCACCCCTAGACTTTTTGCTAAGTGCATCGGCCACTATTGTACTTTCGGATGGTAGGTGGAATATTGAAATCGTAACCTTTTCCTGGGTATCAATCACTGCTGCTGGATATTCAAGTCTTTTTATGTGAAGATATACTTGAGGCTCTTATGATCCGAATACACTTGGAATTTATCTCTATACAAGTAGCACCTCCACAGCTTAAGAGCAAAAACCATGGCGGCTAGTTTCAAGTCATGAGTGAGATAATTCTACTCATGAGTCTTGAGTTGCCTAGAGCCATAAGCAACCACCTTCCCCCCTTGCATTAGGACACATCCTAAGCCTCGTAGCTAAGCATCGGTATACACATCGTATCCTTCCCCATTGCTCGGAATAATGAGGACAGGGGCCGTTGTCAATTTCTCCTTCAAAGTGCAAAAAGCAAGTTCAAACTCTTGAGTCCACAAGAATTTTTCTCCCTTCTTGGTAAGGCGAGCCATTGACATTGCTAGCTTGGAGAATCCATCCACAAACCTCCAGTAGTAGCCTGCCAAGCCTAGAAAACTAAGTACCTCTGTCACATTCTTCGGTGGTTCCCACTTCATCACTGCCTCAATCTTTGCGAGGTCAACATCGCCTGTTCAGGCACCACATGGCGAGGAATTTCACCTCCTTCATCAAAGCCTTCGCATTTGCTCATCTTAGCATATAACTTATGCTCCCTAAAGTCTGGAGCACAATTGTGACATGGCGTTCATGCTCCTCGTGTGTCCATGAATAGATTAGCATGTACTCAATGAACACAATGACAAACTGATCTAGAAACGGTTGAAATACCCTATGCATCAAATTCATAGTTCTTGGGACATTAGATCCAATACGAGCAAACCTCTAGTGTACTCGAATTGACCATACCGAGTATGAAAAGCAGTCTTAGGAATATCCTCCTCCTTGATCCACAGTTGATGGTACCTTGTGCGAAGGTCAATCTTGGTGTAATACTTAGAACCCCTCAGCTGATCAAATAAGTCATCAATTTGTGATAAAGGGTATTTATTCTTCACTGTCACTCGATTCAAGCTTCGGTAATCCGTGCATAACCGAAGTGTTTCATCATGCTTCTTTACAAAGAGGACTAGAGCTCCCCAAGGTGAAGTACTTAGATGGATAAACCCAATATTCAACAAATGGTCAAATTGCTTCCTTATCTCCTTTAGCTCCAGAGGTGCCATATGGTAGGGAGCAATGGATATGGGTTCGGTTCCTGGATAAAGATCAATCCTGAATTCAATCCCTCTTCATGGGGGTAACCCTGGTAGTTCATGCGGGAAGATATCAGAAAAATCAGATCTTATCAATACCACCTCGTGAGAGAATTTATCCCTTTCTCTCCCATCCCAAACTATTAGAAGCTTCAATAGCTCTCTCTTAGCTTTGAGAATCTACTACCCATAGTAGGAAATGGATGAAAAGAACTTCGGTCATTAATAAAACTAAAAGCTACCCCTCCTGGTAACTAAAATGTAATTCGCTTACGAAAACAATCCATTACCGCCCAGAAAGTGAACAACAAGTTCATTCCGAAGATAACGCCATACCCCTTCAAATCTAGGGCAACGAGTCCTGATCAATTCGGTCAACCTCGTCTGAAGGGCGTAACCCTTGGAGACCCACGGGTTGGTGCAATTGTTCTCAGGTAGGCAAGAGTCGAGTCACAGCCGGCACTCTCCACACAGATTGTATTGCCTTGGGGGCTAGGCTCCTAACGGCCTCTCTGCGGTGGTAGCCTTGGTGGGGTGGCGTCTGCCATTACCTATCCGTTATCGGTATTCATTTAGGGAGGGATAAATTGGACAATGCATCCGAGATATGTCCACTCACATGCAAGAAGGAACGTGGATTAGTGCAATGTCTCTCTGTTTATCAGGCCCCTCCCGAATTTATCACAGTCTGGTCCCACGCTATGCAGTGCGGGTGATGATAAGGTGCTGCCCTATGAACTCCACTACTACCAGCACCAGTCCGGATCGGACCTCCCCTCGCTAAGCTCTATCGTCGCTAGCTGTCCTTTATATCCCTTTCCACGAGTGCAGCTCGATCCACAATATCCCCATTGTCCCGAATCTTGAGAGCCACTAACTTCTATCTGATGACCAGCCTCAAGCCCTACTCAAAGCACTTGGCCCAGTTGGCCTCAATAGAAATAAACTCCATAGCATTACGAGACAAATCATTAAACCTCCTCTCGTACTCAACCACAGTCGCGTTGCCCTATCGTAGAGCAAGAAAATCAGCCTTCATTCTATCTTTGACTGATTCCGGAAAGTATTTGTCTTGGAAGATTTGTTTAGCTCCCAGTAAAGTGAATCGATGTCCACACTCATTCTCTGTGATTCCCACCAATGATCGGCTCTCCGTGAGCAAATATATCGCTAAGCCTGACCTTGGGTCCTACGGTAACTCCATGCGAGTCAAAATGCCCCTTCTTCACCCAGTAGTCACCATCCTCGAGTTTGACCTTCCTTTGAAAGTGGGTGGGCTTTGTAAACTCGAAGAAAAGACACATTCAGATTCTCCTTCCCGGATTGCAGTTACTTGGGGTAGTGGATGAGCACGGTGTGGTTTAATTTATTTATTTGTTTTGGTGTTGCACTAAAGTGGTGAGTTCCCTCAAACATTGATAGATACCATTCATGGAATCAGGAGGTGGTGGAGGTGATGGATTTAATTGGCCTCCGCGACCATAGCCACGTCCACATCCGCCGTCCATCCTGTACATAAATTCACAATTTAGTTCCTTAGTGTATAAGACATCCTAATCCTATCTCTCTAGTGGTAATCCATAACCTACAGCTCCCATATAAGACTTAAAGCTGGTTTGATGCTGCTTTGTAACCTTTAAATCCGGGGTTTGGTTATTGTCCAAGTTTGTCGCGACAGAGTTCCCCTGTCATGTGCGCTGCTCGATCATACGTGCACGTGCGTCCCTATCATGCGCGCGCGAGGTCTGTCATGCATGCTTGGCCTGGTCTGTCGCGCGTGCCCAGGTCTTGTCGTGCCAGGTCTGTCGAGACACCAAATCCTCCGTCGCGACAGAAATTCCTTCCTAGCTTGGCCAGCCATGTCGCCACTCAAAACTCTTAGTCGTAACGAAACCCTGACAGGCTAAACTCACATTGCGACCACAGAATATCGTCCTGACACTCACAATTCCTTGGCCTTAGCGAGCAAATCGCGACATAAAGTGATGTGCGACCTAGAATACTCGGTCTTAATATGGTTCTCTATCGACAAGGAAAGTTATGCTTCGCAACCTGAAAATCTGACTAAGACTAAACACTGCCCTTGACAAAACACCATGTTGACATTTCCATAACGGCGAAAACCATGTCGCGACATAAGGAAAACCATGTCGCGACATAGAGCCAGGAGGCTCTGTCACGACCAAGAAAGCCTTTGTCGCAACCTAATACCAGCAGAAAACAACTCTTTCGTGACCAGGAAAATCCTTGTCGCAACTGGCCCCACGCCCGACATGCTCTTGCCTTTAAGACTTCACGCATTTCCATTTCTCTTTGAGTGAAGTAAACTCCATACTATTGTCTTTATACACATTCTACAATAAGTATGAACTCTGGGAAACTATTAACACTAGACTGAACAGGTCCAAAAAATAAGTTTGCCAGCCACAAGCTTGTCCATACATATCTGGCGGATATTCCTGTCAATAAAATGGCCACAAAACCGAGAAAATGTTGAGTTTGACCTTTCCCTATTTGTGGACTTAGATGAGTTCCTTCACTTGATGAACTTCGGGATTTAGGTTCACTTCGGTGGGACTCACTCCGTGCGCTAGGTTTTCTGGCTCCCACGCCTCCTCGAGGTAAAAATTTGAAAAGGGTCATACGTAGGGGGTGAGCACGAAGCTCTGTATGAGAATTCTCCCAAGTTCAAACAAGGTTTAGAAAAGTATGGAAAACGGCCGGTCTCATTTTTCTTTTAACATAATATAGACATACGATTTGACATAAAACAGTGACATTTCAAATAGATCTCAGGTTTATGTAATATAAAATAGTAGTTAAATGAATAAACAAGCACCACATAAAAAGAAATAATAACCAACTTCACATAACAATTTCCACCAATTCTTTTAGGCAGGCAGCATACTTAAGGGTAACCTCCACCCCCCTCAAGGTTTTCTTTGGCTGATAGCATACTTAAAAGTAACCTCCACCCCCTCCATGTTATCTTCGTTCCTCAAGCATCCTTACCAGAAACCTCTTGAAAAGGCGTTTGAAAAGTCCTTCTGAATATCTCGAAAAGGGAATTGAGCATCCTTACAAGGAACCTCTCACCCACCATGATAGTGTTTCCTAAGCATCCTTATCGGGAACCTCTTGAGATTAATTTAGCATCCTTACAAGGAACCTCTCACCCATGTCCATTCCAACAACCCTACAAGGGAATATCCTACCAACAATCATC
The DNA here is from genome assembly GCA_016808115.1 of Tetrastigma voinierianum. Taxonomy (NCBI): domain Eukaryota; kingdom Viridiplantae; phylum Streptophyta; class Magnoliopsida; order Vitales; family Vitaceae; genus Tetrastigma; species Tetrastigma voinierianum. The sequence continues at coordinate 66,236 of JAEQBH010007061.1, forward strand.
ATCCATAGCCAATGATTTCATAAATCCCCAATTTACAAGCAATTCTTCCAAATATTCACAAATCCATTATGAGGCAATTCCAATAAACAATTAGGAAAATACAAGAGATCGTAACCAATTTATTTTACCTCAACACAAAATCACTATGATTTAGAAATCAATCGAAGAACACGTTCAAGAAAATCCATCTTTCTCGAATACTAGGATTTTAAGACAAGAAAAGGAATCTCATAGGTATTCAACCCTAACTTTGTTCAGAAACAATGTAATCTTTGCAAAAAGACTAAGAGAGAATGATTTCCTATCATAAATATATAACATTGATAGCCTAAAACATACATATATAAATACCCTAGCCTCAATGTAAGTGAAAGAGAGAAAACCCCTACCCGAAATTCTTGGTTGGGATGAAGATCTTGAGCTTTGATCTCTAATCTACCCTTCAATCTCTAGTTTTGCCCTTCATTTCTTCCTCTCTAATGATTTCTAGGGTTCCAAGGGGTGTGGGGTGAGAGTGGAGTGAAAGAAAAATGAGGGAAATGGAGTGAAATGGGATTTACATACAGTAGCCCCAAAATTTACTGTTCATGGGCTGTTTTAGTTTTCTTAAAAATTACGGTTTTGCCACTAAAATCTCCAATTTGCTCTATATGACTACTCTAAGGTTTTTCGACGTTCCGGGTTCATTTTTAATGTTCTTTTAACCCAAAAACATTTATTTTTCTCTTTTATTATTCCGCCTTTTATACTTATTATTCTTATAATTTGATTTAGGATGTAAATGGGAACGTCAAAGGCAAAACAGAGTTAATTGGACGATTGTTGATAGTTTAGACATGTGGGGGTTTACACCATTTAATAAAAGTGTTTCTCATGCTCTCTCTCCTTTTGATCTTATTCATTATGATGTATGGGGCCCTTCTCCCATTATTACTCAAGGTGGGTCACATTTTTTTGTTATTTTTTTGGATGATTTTTCCTTATATACTTGGATTTATCTCTTCAAAAATCGTTATGAACTTTATCAAATATATTGTGACACCAAAATAGTTGAAACACGATTTCTAAACTATCAAAGTTTCCAGGGGTCGACCAATGCCTAAGCATATAAAAGCCCGTGAATTTACTTCTACTCTACATCAATTTAGTATTGTTCCTCATTCCTCTTGTGTTGGCACTTCTCAGCAAAATGGCAGGGTTGAGCACAAACTTTGTCATATTCTTGATGTTGTTCGTGCTACTACTATTGCCGCTTCTACTCCTTCTCAGTTTGGGGAAATTGCTCTTCTGCCGTTCTGCCCGTATTCGATTATTATTCTCGAATTGTTAATCGAGCTAGCATGATGCGTTGTTTGGTTCTTCTCCCTCCTATGAATTACTTAGAGTCTTTGGATGTGTTTGTTTTGTTCTTCTTCAAGACCATGAAAGAAACAAACTTCAGTCTCGTTCTCGTTTGTGTTTTTTTCTTGTGTATAGAATTGGTCAAAAAGGTTATAGGTGTTATGATCCCATTAGCAAACGTCTTCGTGTTTCTCGGCATGTGGTCTTTTGGGAACAAAAAATGTTTTACCAACTACTTCATGTTCCAATTTCACCTATTTCCTCTATCAATCCTCTCCTTGACCTTTTTCCTGAGGAGTCTCCCACTTCTATATCTGAGCATCCCCCCTTAGTATCTAAGTTTCCCCCACTTTGTTCGATGTCACTTCTCAGGGCATCGATGAGCCTCTGCGCGATCATTCGACGTGCCCATTGATACTGCTCCAACTATGGATCATGCCGGTCCTTTTGACTCTCATGCACTTTGCTTTGTTCCCAGCCCGGGTAGCCACTCATCCTTCGTCTTCATGACTTAGTTTGCTTTTACGCTCTTGCTATCTTTGAGACCTCAGATTTTTCGTGAGGCTTCCTCTAACCCTTTATGGTAGCAAGCTATGAAAGAAGAGTTAGATGCACTACATAAGACTAGAACATGGGATCTGGTTGATCTTCCCTCTAGAAAATCTACTATCAGTTGTAAATGAGTTTATAAGATCAAGACTCTATCGGATGTACTTTGTTGATCGCTCTGAGCTCGCTTTGTTGCCCGGGTTTTTACTCGGGAGTATGGGATTGATTATGAGGAGACTTTTCTCACAATGGCTCAGGCTTTCTTAGTAGGATCTTATTGCCATTTGATACAAATGGCGGCTCTTTCGAATGGATGTCAAAAATGCTTTCTTGTGGTGAACTCTCGGAGAAGCCTGAAGCTTCGTCTTGGTTTATTCTCACCCCTCGGGGGTTCCCTCCACAGTATGTCGACTACGATTGGACACTCTATGGTCTTAAACAAGCTCCGACATGGTATACAAGTTCAATTCTACTATCTCTCGGCATGGTTTTTGGTTCTTTTGATCATTTCTTTTTCTAAGGCGGTGCGATCGTAGTATTACTATTCTACTCTTGTATGTCGATGAATTTATTATTACGGGTGATGATATGCGGGGTATTCGAGGATCTAAGCTGCTGCTTGATTAGGTCGATTTGCAATGAAGATCTCGACCCTCTTAGTACTTTCTTGGTCTAGAGTTTCCTCTTTGCCGGATATGAAGTTTGTGTTATCTTACTTTCGAGGCTGATAGTACTTCCGTCAGTTTCTCATGCGAATATCATGATAGCAAGATAGTCGACACACTTATTGAGTATATTGTCGCCTGGAATTCTCCTTGATGATGTGTGATCTTCTCTCCCATAAGCGACTTGTTGGGTCTAATCTCGCTATGATAACCTCCTCCCCGAGTTCATGTGGTCGATCGGTTTGTGGCTCTTCAGATCTCCCTCATTATGCTACCGTTCTCAGGATTTTTCGATATTTGAAAGTCATTATATTTGATGGTCTTCATTTTTATTCCCATTCCTCATTAACTCTTGAGGCACATTCAGATGCAGATTGGGCAGGTGATCCCACTGATCGTCGATCTACTATAGGATATTGTTTTCTTTTGAGTGATTCTCTTATCTCTTGGAGAAGCAAGAACCAAACAGTCGTTGCTTTCGTTCCAACAAATGAATATCAGACATGGCATTTTCATATGTGAACTTATTGATTCACGGTGGGTTACTCACGGGATCTTGGTGATTTCTGACTAAGCTTCAACATGATAATAAGTGCTATTCAAATTTCTCATAATGATCATCTTCCATGATCTTGGCGCAGCAGGGGTTGAACATGTTTGTTGATATCTATTGCTGTGTTTTATCCACATGAGGTGTATTTCCTCGAGTCGATTCATGATATCTTCACAAACCCTTCCCTGCAGGAACTTTTCTAGCTTTAACTTCAAACCTCAGAAATGGTTTCTCTTAAACCTCATTGAGTTGAGGAGAGGGGGGGGTGTTAGATTATATGCCTTAAATGTTGCATATTTCCTTTTTAATATTTATTATAACCCAGCTTATATAAGCCTTAGCCTTGCCTTCTATATTTTTTCCAATATACAAAGACTTAAGTCTTTCTTCATTCATCTTTCGTTTCAAGGGTTTTTTAACATCAAGCAAGACGCAGATTCGCATGTATGAGCTCCAGGCATCATCAAAGTTCTTTGGATCAACTTCAACATAAGTACCAATAAAGTTCCCTATATCGCGGGCAACCCTTTCAGACATAAACCCACATGGGAGGTCATGGACTTAGATCCAAAAATCTGATAAGAATAAATGGGCAGTAATCGGGTTCTCCCTTGGTTCCAATCTCCTGAGAATGAGAAGGTGGCGGTCAAAGGTCCATGGGCTGCCATTTCTCACTCTTTCCATGTCAAGTTCATGGAAAAAATGGAATAAAGAACAGTTTGGGTTCACTTCTTTAATATTCACTCCCTTCCGGACGCCATACTGAAGCCAATGCGTTTTTCATTGCTTGACTGTTGATCACTCGACCAGTTAAGAAATACCCTACTAGCACCCACTAGATAATGGGTTGTTGTTCTATCTCCTCCCCTTAAGCATACTCCAAGCCTACCTCCTCCTCTTCGTTCAGGGATAGCTTCCTGTACTAGGTTGCTACTTCCTCCATGTTACGCTGGACAGTGCGAAAAACTCAACATAGCAGAAAGAAAAAAACTTCGAGACAGAAGCTCTGGAGCACGAGGAGGCGAGACGACAAACTCGTCACGAGGGGCGGGTGCGATGATTATGAATGTATCTAGCCCCTCATCTTTGTTAAGTAAGGAAGGTGTGATTTTCGGCTATTTTTTATTTTAATTCACTCATCTACATATCTTTTTTTCAGTCTATCTCTTAATAAAATGGTTATTCCAAAAAGATTTAGGTCTTTTCTTGTTTTCGTATTGTCGTCATCTTATTGCAGTGTTAGGTTGTCGTCGTTTTATTCAGGCATTCGTTTGTCATCAGCTTGTTACAATATGATGCTTTCATCGTCTGATTACAACACTTTATTTGTGTGAGGGCGATTCAAACAAGCAAAACGTATTCAATCAGTCAAAATATTAGATTATAGTCATTAATATGTTAAAGAACTGGAGTTGCAAATATTCTAGTCTCTATATTATCAAATTTGTAATCTTTACGTCGATTTATTATGCTATTAGCTTGGATATTGTTTTATCTTTTATGGTTCTTAGCAATTTGTATCTTGGATTAATCGATCTATTGCAAGTTTGAATCAATAAAATTATTTTTCTTTTAAAAAATATCTTAATAATACTTTATGTTGATTTCATTGATTTATTAAATAAATAAATAAATAAATTGTAATTTATATTATATCTCATGATTTGTTTGTCTATAAAATATGACTTTAATTCTACTTATTCTATAATCACCTAGATTTTAAGTACCAGCCTAATAAAGAGCATCAAATTAATTTATTCTTAGTAAAAAAGTGTTTAATATTGTTTGATTTGAATTGTCTATATCTTCTCCTTAGTATTTACAAGTAGATGACTACTTCGAAGATCAGATTTGATGAAACTCATGTGAAATCCCTGGGTGTCCCATGAAGTAGTTCGGATGCAAGGATGTGCCATACTAGAAGAGTTTGGACTAGGGATAGAGCTGACGTGGAACACAAGGCAGTCTGCAAGCCTCAAGGCCAACGTACTTAGGCAACAAGGTACTGATGGGCTTGAGATTGATTTGGCAAGAGAATAAGAATCAAATCATAAAAGATCTGGACTTCTAAGCTATCAAACTAGAATTAGAAACAAATCATGCCTCTATTCTGAAGATGATATTTAAGCAGCAAGTTTTCTAATCCCAGTGTGGTAGCTTAATGGAAAGTTCAAAAAATAGAAGGTAGAATATGAAGTCATCTTAGGATAATGATCCACTGCTATCAAGATTTCCAAGACTAAATTACAAGGCTATAAACTCAGGGCGTTGGAAGTTCTCATCACATATTTCAGGAACAGAGCTTGAAGAAGAACAAGCGAAATCCCAAACTGATATTACAAAGAGTGTGGTGTACAAATACTTTCGGTTAGAGATTATTACGTTAAAGTCTTTCATGTTGAATCGGCTGATAAGAAGCGTAGCGGAAATAAAAAAATTTACTTATTTGAAGCTGCCCGGAGATCAGAGGTTTGATGAAACCAAGCAACAGATCAAATCCAGATCTTACCTCTTGTAGACCGAATCGCACTGACTGAGTGCGGATTTGCTTGATCACACACACGCGCTGAAACACAAACAAAACTCCTTGCAGGCTTGATCCAGGCGACAACGAGCTAAGGCGATGGTGTTAAATGCCCTCAAAGGCGTCCACCACGGAGCGACTAATGTATGGGATGGATGAGTTTCTAGCACCTTATGATAGGTCTTTGTCCCACAAAACCAAAGACACTTTAGTGTCTTCCAAAACTCTAAAAAGGATTCTCTCTAAAAAAACGCCCACTTCAAAAGAACCACCTCCTTTTAGACGATAAACCCCATATTTATATCAAGCCTCCCAAACCCTTTTATTAAAATGAATTTAAACTAAATTCCATTAACCATTAATGGGCTTGGGCTTGGGCTTAGGCTTGGGCTTAATCATGGGCTAAAGAGAGAGCCCTTCTAACATCCCATTATAGCTCATTCTTATGTATGACCCTATAAGTTCACTCAATGTTAGCAGCGGGCCCAAATCATATTCTAAGCCCATAAGTTGCAGGTGGTCACCCTGCAAGACATTATAACTACCCAAACCAAGTGAATTCGATATTTCGAAAAACCATAGTATGATATTAGTCCTTTGTCACACGATGTCTCGATTAAGCACAAAGCATGGATGAAGTCATCTTTATACAACTTAATCGTTTCTTGATTCCCAAGTAGACTGTCTAAACAAATGATATTGATAACTCCTATCAATCTCATTCAAGCACGACCATGCATTTCTCAGTCTCATTTATCAAGAGGCCAATAGACATCTCACTCAATTAAGAGCGGGACAAATTCCTTCACTATCACTCACATTCCTCACATGATTTCTTGCATGCCCAACCATAGCTGTATTACCATCCTATTAAAGGCGATCATTGAGTACGTCGAAGACAGTTCCTCGTATGGGAATCATGGTGGTCGGGTCGAAGGACTGAAATACTACTCTTTGCCAATGAAAGTGCGATGACATAATCCATATAGTATTTCTCATAGCGGGTCAGTCCAATAACATGAACTTAACATGTATTTATGTTTTGAGTAACATCTTATGTTCATGACCAGCAAAACGTGGTCTTTTCTCAGAAAACATAATAGTCTTACTTCATTATTATTCCCACAATAATGATCGACTATGGAATATTTAGAATAGTGTTCTTATGCCTTAAGGTTTACTATCAAGTCACATACTTGATGACATAAAGCAGAGCCAACTATTCAAAGATATGATTTTATCATGTTAAACCACAATTTAAATAACAAGATAAAATGATAAATGCCTCATGTATATAAACATATAATAGAAAATGTATATGCCACTGGGCTAGAGCATATTACAAACATTTCACCATATGTGAAAGATGATGTTCTTTATTTTCCTCATCTTATATTGATGTAATGTGGGTTATGGGTGTGCGATGCTATTGAGAGGAGAATGGAGGGAGTTCATTTTGAATTCCACTATGAGTGATTAGGTTTCAAGAAGGGACATAGGTAGAGAGTGAGTCTCGTACCACATAAGACTAATTGTAAACATTGAATAAGATAAGTGGAAATCCTTGCATATGGGCACAACCCCGTGGACGTAGGCAGTTTCCAAACCATGTAAAAATATTGTGTGTGCTTTTACTTTATTGCAAATATTTTATATCTATGTTGCACACTCATAGTCCCACAGGACAATCCAGACTTCCCCCACAAAGTTCGAACTTCCATAGTACAAAGTTAGGATGGTGGCCAAGAACATACACTTATATCTATCAATTGGTATCAGAGCGGGTCACTCTAAGTTGCTAAGTGAGATTCGTGTTTACTCTAACTATTTGTGTGTGAGTGTCAAATGGATTTGATGTAAGAAATTAGATCTACAAGTCATCCCCATCTTATTGATGAGACGAACTATGGCTACTAGAAGGCAAGGATGAGAGCCTTCATAAAATCAATTGATGAAAAAGCATGGAGATCAATTCTACAAGGTTGGAAGTCACCTACTGAGACTAATGCTGAAAGGAAAACTATTCCCAAAAGTGAAGTAGTGTGGAAACTTGAAGATGATGCCATATCCACCCAAAACTCACGAGCCCCGAATGCAATCTTCAATGGTGCTAATCCCACTCAATTTAAGATGATCTCCACTGCCGAAGTAGCCAAGGAAGCATGTGACATCCTTTGTGTTGCCTTTGAAGGAATCGTTACCGTGCTTGAATCCAAGCTGGAACTTCTCATGGCTAAGTTTGAGAACCTGTGAATGAGTAAGAAAGAGACTAGCAACGACTTCAGTGGAAGATTATGCCACTTAGCTAATGAGATATTTGCTCTTAGGGAAAGATTTCAAAATAAAGACTTGTCAAAAAGGCCCTAATTAAGGTCCTTGCCCTTAAGGTTTGCATACAAGGCAACTGGAACAAAGAGGCGAAAGACTTAAAAATGATGAGACTTGAAGAACTTATGGGGTTTCTGTGAACTTTTGAAATAGAACCGAGTGAAGATTCCAAGGAAAGAAAAAACCTTGTGGGATTAAGGGTTGAGTCCGAACTACCTAATGATGAAGGTAGTGAGTTCTTAAATTCAGTGGCTCTGTTGTCAAAGAATTTTGAAAGAGCCCTAAAATGATTGAATACTTAAGCAGAAGGTAACTCGACTTTTCAGGTATTTTAGGGGCTTTCAATTCAACAAAACCAGAGTTAGGACTCAAGAAGCATGAGTTGAAACACAGAGCAAAGCTAATCAATATAGAGAATGTGGAGGATATGGTCACATCCAAGTGGAGCATGTCAATACAAAAAAGAACCGATCCTTCCTAACTACATGGAGTGATGATGAATCAGAAGATTACAACGGAGATGAGGAATAAGACAATCAACATATTGCTCTGGCAGCCATGACCTTAGTTCCTAAACCAGACACAAATCACCAAGAAGTTCTTGAAGATGTGTCAATCAACGTCAGAACACTCTTAGTGCCTAATTCGGTCCCACATAGTCCCCAAACCCACCTTCTGACTGAAGAAGAAGAACAAGAAATCTCAGACGAAGAGCTAGCATGTTTTTATGCAGTACTGTGCAAAAGTTGGGTAAACAGAGTAAAAATCAATGAGAATCTTCAAGGGCAAGTCCTTTAACTCAGTTGAGACAACTGAGCCTTACAAAAAGAGTTAGCTACTCTAAAAGGGGAAATTCTTAAGAACAGTATGACTCCATCTAAGTTAGATCATTTTAAGAAAATAGTGAGAATAATGAACTCAGGAACCACGTCCCTGGATCAAATACTCTATATGGGAACTACCTTTAAGGCACAAGAAAGCATAGGCTATTAGAAGGGATCATCATACTTAAAGCCAGCAGTTTAGAAAAAGAACTCCCATCTCAAGTTTTCAAAAATAGAAGAGCCAGTTCGAAAGTTCCTAAGAGTTGGAACATCATGTCCTAACAAGAAAGACAAGTTATTAAAGAAGGAAGGCAAGGAAGTCAAATGCTAATACTGTCGGAAGATATGTCACATCAGCCACTATAGACACTACAAATCTGATCAAAATAGGAGAATAAGGAAAAACAAATTAGTTGGAAAGCCCACCTAGGTAGAAAAAGGAAATACTAAGAGCTTTGTCGTACGTACCTCGTTCAAGGCTGAAATAGAGCAAAGGTGGTACTTTGATAGTGGAAGCTCATGGCATATGACTGGTAACAAGTGGCTGTTAGCCAACATTCTACCATAAAGTCTAGACTCTGTAACCTTTGGGGATAGTGCTAAAGGAAGTGTTCTGGGGTTAGAATCATTGAATGTTCCTAGTTTGCCAAAACTAAGGGATGTCCTTCTTGCCAAAGGACTAAAGACCAATCTAATCACTACCAGTCAATTGTGAAATCAAGATCTATTTGTAAAATTCACAAAAGATAAGTGTATTGTAATATATCAGGATCGGTATCATATCATGGAAGGAAACATGTCATCAAATAACTATTACCTATTGGTAAGTCTGAACACTTGCATGAACGCGGTTCAAGATGACTATAGTTTCTAGCACATAAGGTTGGGACATATCAGCCACAAAAGTTTAAGAGATAGCTTTACTGCATAAGCAATCAGGGGAGTTCCAAATCTGAAGGTGGAACCATAAAGAATGTGGGGACCTTGCCAATTAGGCAAAAAAATCATAACGCCCCACATAGAGTTTCAATTTGGCTCTATCACTAGAGTGCTGGAGCTAGTCCCTAAGGATCTAATGGGACCTATGCAGGTGGAAAGCATTATTAGAAAAAAAAAAGGTATGTCTTTGTGTGTGTAGATGATTTCTTCAGTTTCACTTAGGCAAACTTCCTTAGGACCAAATCAAATGCTTTTGAAGCATTTGAAGAACTGTGGCAAGGGCTATCCAAGGAGCACAACAATAGACTCCTAAAAACCACCATAATAAGAAGTGATCATCGTGAGGAATTTGAAAATTCATTGTTCAAAAGTTTATGTGGGAAGAATGGTATAAAACATGAGTTCTTGGCTCCTAAAACTCCACAAAAAAATGGTGTAGTTGAAAGCAAGAGCATGACTCTGCAAGAGATGGCCTTAGTCATGCTAAAAGCAAGGAACACTCCAACAAAATTCTAGACAGTAGCAATAAATATGACATGCTACATCTCCAATTGAGTCTAAGACTAAGAACTCACAAAAATCTGTATGAGATCTGGAAGGTAAGAAACCAAATCTGAAACATCTTCATGAATTTGGTAGTCTACGCTACATCTTTAATGACAAGGAACCAAGAGGCAAGTTCGATGCTAAAAGTGATGAAGGGGTCTTTCTATGTTACTGCTCAAACAGTCATGCGTATAGGGTGTACAAAAAAAGGACCATGGTCGTGATCGAATCTATCAATGTACGAGTTGATGATTATCTCCTTCCAATTGACTCCTCTAAAGCAGAAGACCCTCATATAGGTTCACTCTATGAAAAAGGGAATATTCTTAACATTCCAAAGGATGCTCCACCCTTAACTGATGGAGGAAGAGGCACATTCTCTACAAATGTTCAGATTATCCCGGAAGGTGAACACCCATTCATAGAGGACATCCGAACTATAGATGACACACAGTAGCATCAGAACAACCAAGACATTGCTGAACAAACAGACATTCCTGCACGTGAGCCCTCTCAGAAGATTCATAAGAATCACACTACCTCTAACATAATGGGAGATCCAGAAGCAAACATTCAAACTCAGGAAGTTCTTAAAGTGAACTATAGAGAAATTATGTGAGGCCCCAATTTTCGGGGGTCCCGTTGACTAGCCGTCAACCTGCGGAATTTCTGCCTTAGGTCATTGCACACCTAAGTCTCGGTACCGAGCTAGTACCAATTACTCGTGGACACCGAGTTACTCGGCACCCCCTCATACGTCCCTTCATCGGGACCCTTTCATTCTTATTTAAATTAAAAATATGAGAAAGGCACTTAAACATAGTCTATAAGAGTCCGATCACGGCCCTCGTACCATTATTACATACTCGACTATATTGACGATAGTCCAAAAGAATTTAATTACAATTATTTTATACGAAAGTACATGCTAGAACTAGTTTGTCCCTAGCACTCTTGTAGATTTATGAGGCCATGACCCTCTTGCAATCACGGCCTCGCTGACGTCCTTGTGTCGTGCAGAAGGGTTGTCCCGTATTGAAGGGTGGAGTCACACTGATAGAGAATACCTTCTACAAGGGCTACTCCCCACCACCTAAGTGAACATGCAATGTCCATTAACAATCACATTCCAACAAGAACATGATCATATGGAATCTGCATGTAATATTGAAATGAATCTGAAACTACATGCATTATGCGATGCGCCCGAGTCCTTGTGAACTCCCTCACACAACACCTAAGCCCATGTGTCCAAAACCGTCATTCTAGATGACATCCAATGATCATTTTCAAAACAAATTTCATTTGTTTATAAACCAAAATATTTTTGAATGATACATCACAATGATCATTTTATATTCAAAATCCATACACCTTTTTGTGGGCGGTTTTGGTGTCTCATAGGAACCGCAAACCCCCAGGACACTTTATGCTCTGCATTGGGGACTATGTCTGACCATAATTGGCGGGTCTTTCACCCAAGGGGGGATCTATCCCTTATTGCTGATACCCGAAACATATTTTCTTTATCAATTCAATCAACCGTGCGACTTTATTGGACGTTATCCCATTTAATCGAGCCCACCCAATCAAACACCAAACGCAGTGTCGATTTACCAACCATTCACTCACACCCATTTGATGTGATGTCCCTGTGCATATGCAATGAAATTATGTATTGCAAGTTATATCATGTCACATGCATAATGAATGTTATATGAGACATTTACATACCATATTTTATACTCAGTATCATGGATAATTATATCAATGCGCCTGGTCACATCCATCCTTGTCAATATATCTAAGCTGCGCATATATCAACATAAATCGACCTACAGTCTAGTATGTTAGTTCAACTAAGCGACCCATACACGTTTGTAAGCGAGGCCCCTGGAAACCCCGACCTTAGAACTACCCTTAAACGGGCCCACGCACATAGGCCGTGAGGCAGAGCCATAAAATAGTCAGAAATTGTCTAATACGGCTCTTTAAAAAGAGTATCAAACTCCCAAATATTTGAGTACCAAATGCCTCAATGGAATATGGTTGGATTCTAGATTCAAATAGATTTCCATAGAGTTCAAGAACGCGCGAATCGGAGTTCGAACAAGAAAGTTATGACCATCCAAAGTTGAAGCTGCAGACTTCGCATAGGTGTGCGAAATTGTTCAAAACAGTCCTTGTATAAATGAGTGCAACTTGGAACAACTTATAACATACTTCTTGCCAAGTATCATAGATAATTATATCTACTGCATGCAATCCATACCCATATCATACCAAATATATCTAACATATCCGCAGTAGTGTATAATATGCATAAACATGTTCAACGCTACAGCAGTCCGCTCGCATCATTTACACACAATAGACCTTGTGGCCATTTGGATTTCCACCAGAGGTTGTGCTTTAGATCCAGAGAGGTGTATGGTATGTAGCGGCAGAGATCATATGTGCACAAAGGGCTTCCTTAATTATTTTAGTGTCATAATAGAAATTTTGAAAGTTGTTTTTAAGGGTGAAATTATAAAGTTTTCAAAGAATTGTGGCACTTTTGCAATTAAGGAAAGTGGAGGGGTGGAAGTACAAATTATGGAATTTCAAAAGGATAATAATAATAATAAATTGCCATAATAGTTCAAGGAAGCTTAGAAAATTCTCTAGATCACGGATGACAAAGCGAGCTGCTTGTAGTTAAATTCGTCTCGCGAAATCAGTGACAAAATTCGTTGAATTCTGAGACAGTCGAAATATTTTACGCTTTTCTGGGTGATAAATCGTCAGTGACTTCAAGGACGAGATTTTTACAAAAATCTCGGAAGTCAGAAAATGACTTGAGTTAAAGTTCATTTAAAATAATTGAATTGAAAAGAAATAAATTTTTTCGAGGCAAAAATGGACTTGAATAAGATAATATGAACAATATATCTAAATAATAATAATAATAATGATGATGATGATAAAAAAAAAAGAAAAAGAAAAAAGAGGATAAAATTAAAGAAGTGGGACGGACGAGAGAAAGTGAATCTGGAGAGAGGAAGATTTTAATTTTTTTCTTCTTGGCTTCTTCACAGATGTACGGAAATCAGATTGTAGATTTTCATCGGAGCAGAAGGCAAAGTAGGACTACGCGACGAGAGCTAAACATAGGTACCAATATCTTAGCATTTTGTCAAACTTCAAGAGGTAGGAAATTTTCCTACTTGTGTTATTTCGAGCCTAAAGGCTATGTAATGGCTTGGAATTTTCTTATAGGCGGAGTGAGGCGAGTAAATTTCAATCCCAAAATTACTGGGTGAGTTTTAGATTGCCCAGGAATTTTTGGGAGACTATTTTCGGACGGTCGGTGAATTTCGAGTTGTTTTGGACCGGATTAAAACACTTGGTTGAAATTTTAGGATTTATTCGGACGGTCAGAACATAATTTCCGAAATAGTTTGGTGTTTTTAGACTCTGTAAGTCCTTGAGGTCTAGAATTTAATCATATGTATTAATAGCATTTGGTACCCATAATTACGAAAATTTAGATAATAGTACCCAGTGTAAATTGCTTGGTTGTGATGACATGTGTGGTCTAATACATCGAATAACATGGAATTAGTTTTGAAAAAGTTGCTAAAACATATAGTTTTTATGGGCATTTCATGTGTGTAGGGGCATTTTGGTCAATTTCACCTCATATTCTCGTTGTCCTTATCAAATGGGACTAGCATGTAAAGTTTTGTTAGAATCGAAGTTCGTTCGATGTAGTCTCTTTGAAAGCCCTTTGTATGTTTTATGGTTAAAACGTTGAACTGAGGGCATTTTCATAATTTGTATGAATTGTGTAGGCGATTGGAGCATACGACGATAATCTAGCATGCTTGACAAGAATTGAAAGAAATTAGTCGAGAAAAAGGTGAGTACTCGAAATCGTTTTCGAAAACGAAAGTGTTTAAATTCCAAGTTTGTAAAGTGTTTGAAAATATAATGTAATTAGTAAGCATTTTTATTTACCTCCACTTGTTATACTCGTGAAAATTTCGATTCCGGTACTTAAGAAGCAGTTTGGCACGGTTTATGAAAACCCACTAGATAGCGCGACTGGTTTCGATCGGATATACCAGTTGTGCATGACGGGGTTATGGGACATTATGACTACCTATATTGCCTGGTCGATAATTAGGGGTTAGATATAGTATATATTTATATAGTGGTCGCCCATACGCATTCGGGGTATAGATTAGTTAGCATGTGACATAGTACATGGTGATGAGGTGTTGGTTCCGAGGTTCCATCGCGGGGCATTTTGGTTTCGAGTTCCATTAATAGCGCCAGAGATCTGTATTCACCGGGACATAATGGAAGCGGTGTAGTGTTAAGGGTTCACTATTGATGCAGTTACGAGGTTCGGGTGGCATCACGTCTAGGGTATTTCGAGAAATGGGCCACGGTGGTTGGTACTTGATTCTGATATAGCACTTTGAGATATTAACACCATGAAACACGTTTTCGACGCAGAAATAGTTTTCAGAAATGGTTTTCATAGCAAAAACTCAGTTTTCACATAAACAATTTTACAACAATTTCTGTACAGATTTTCATATTGGGAGGTACGAAGCTTAACATTTAGAACTTATAGTACTTGCGAGGCCACGGCCACGGGTTTGTTTTTAAATAAATTTTCGAGTGCGGTGCTAAAAAGCTAGAAAGACCTTTTAGGATCCTTAGTCCTAGACAACGTGTTGTATATATACATATAAGGTGTAAAAAGTAACGTAGTAAAGTTAAAATGTGACATTTTTGTATATGTAAATATATTTTGTAAAATATGCATGCATGGTTTGAGAAAAACAAGTTGTGATGAAATTATGTGTTGGATTGATTCGTATCTTATATATTTTTGATTAGGACGGAGGGTCCTTTTATGGTTATGTGGATTTTGGAAAATATTGGAGTGTATTTTTTTATAATTGATTTTTTATTTCGGCTTGACCCACTTAGTGCGGTCGTTATCTTTAGCGGGATTTCGTTAAATCTAAAGTTATGATTTGAAAATTTTTATAACCCACGCCTGAAAAGACGCTTGTGCATGAATCTGCGGCTTAGCTTCATGCAGCAACTGTCAATGAGTTTATCATCGAAGGTTACCGAGTTGCCGTGTATCTTTGTCAATAGGTGCTGGGGTTTGTCGTTGGTATCGAGCAGCTTTTGGGGTGATAGTTCACCGCTTTTTCTCGACGCTTCCCGCAAAGATTTCCTATGAATTGTTTTATAATGATTTTCCTATCATGAACCCATAATGCTTTTGCTAAATCCTTCGTGATGCATCAAATATTGTAAAGTGTCAACAATTTTAACCTTGAAATTCACAACATTATGTCCGGACGAGTCAGAGGTCTAATTTTAGGGACTTCTCTCGCACCGAGGCACCACCATAGAGAAACGTCAGCACACCCCAAATCGAAGATGCCTCAATGAATCAGCCCCGCCAGGAACCATCGAGGGTTGCATCTGGGGAGTGGCACCACCTGACGATGGATCGCCGATTTTTATTAACAGCTACCCGTCACCACGGAGCCCCTTAAGAGCAGAGGGCGCGGATAGAACGCATTTAAAATTAGCTAAAACTATGATGGTACCCATGTAATTCAATGTTCGCTTTTCCTATATAGATTAAAACTCCTCAAATGCAATATAGTTACAAGAACTTTAACTTCTCTTGCATCTTATGTCACTTTGGATAAATTTGTTTTAATTAATCGATCTATCTTGATGTTTAGATTTTAAAAGTGGTTTAGTCTATGACACCGCAAGTGCACAAAGCTGGCTACAAGGCAAGAAAATCTAATAAGTCCGTATCATTCAACAAAGATTGACATGAATTAGGATCAAGATCCCAACTAATAAGTTCTATACCATTCGACTAAGAATTTGATAATGAAAATCTATCTACAAGATAATAAATCCTAGACTGTTAACTAAAAATTAGAAAATTGACGTAATATGAAATAAACTACAAAAAATCAAGAACTAAATAATCGGATCTAATCGCTTTCCCCGCTAGAAATGGAAACTATCGCGAATTATAATGAAATGGGGTCAATTTCGCATGAAATGCATTGCTCTATTGTATTGATGGGATCTTATTTTGTCCAAGATTGTTTACATGTTGCAAATTTGATTTCTTCATATTCATCGGTTAGAAACTCTTGCTTCTCTCAAATCAAGTTCTACCCGCCATTTGTATTTATGCTTTTCTTAAGTAGATGTTTGGTATTTTTCTTTTTCAATACTTCACACCCATTTCTTGATTTAGACTACGTATCTTTGCTTTCTCTCCTCAGATTTAAGTAAAAAAGTTCTAATAACTTGATAAGGTGGCTCATCCTTCCCGATTCTATCGTCTGCCCTTCCCTCGACAGATCTAAGCTTAACATGAGGTCGGGAACTTCCTTTAGATTAAGGTGAACTCGATCATTTATATTATTAAATACTCCCTCCAACTTCAATTATGAGCGAATGGGGGGATTTAATAAAATTAACTTTCGTAGCTCGCCAGCTTCATCAATGGTCAGTCTAACATACCCAAAAGAATGCTCGCCTCTCGCCTCGTGAATCTCCATCTCGTGTCACCTGGGAGGGCATTCGAAATCAGAAAGATACTTCCTCAAATGGTATTCTGTACTACCATTAGGAACTTCATCGATTTAAAACAACACCAAGCAAATCAATCACCACCGAAATAACTTCTCCGATTCGCAAAAGACCAGAATTCAATTATAATTAAATCTAGCAGAACTACTCCACCATCGCATTGCACTAAGGAATGATAACCGATCATGTACAACCACTATAACGCAATGAAACTCCAGAAAATGAATTTTAAATTTGTTCAGATTTCAAAAAATTCTCAAGCATCAATTTTAAGAAGAAAATACCGTAAATGGTGGGCCAGCTCAAATCAAGCTTCACGCTTAGTGACGTAGATCTTAAAAGAATTAAAAATCGAAAATAAAAAAATAAAGAAAATTATACTTCTAACCATACACTGAGTTCCTCACCGGCTCTTTTCTCGGGTAGCAAGCACTGGCTACTTTACTATTCTAACACCGTCTATTTATACCGCAAAGAACAATAACTCAAAAGCTCCAGTGGATTCCTAAAAGAAGCCTAGCTTATCATTCTATGTCGCGACATGGATTTCCTTTGCTTGCTCGCTCGCCGTGACCTCGCTTTCGCTTCGGCTGCGACTGCATTCTCAAGGGGTCGCTGATTAATGGTCGCGACATCAAGCATGGCCGCGACCTTGTTAGCTCAAGAGTTCCTCAAGAGTTGATGTCGCTACCACGGCCAATGCCATACATCGTTGTCTTCTCTTCTTCTCGCTTCCAGCCGACCTCGCTCAATTAGACTTTCTTCCCTTGTTGTGTTGTAAGTCACTTAATCTCAGCTTTTAGTTATGATCACATTTATGTTTGTGTTTCCGACTTCAAAGGTCGGATCTTTTTTCCGGTCGCATCTTGTTGGTGGTCTTCCTACTTTCACGTTTTCAAATTTAAGTCGCGACCTCGCAGATATCGCACCTCTTTTGATGTCCATTTTTCTTCTTCCGTCGCAGAACCTCAATTTTCGCTGCAACCACCTCCTCATTCCAATTTTGTTCCGTGTCGCGACCATGCCGATGTTCACACCTCATGTTACTCTTTTTCTACCACGCAGTCCCAATTGCTTAGTGCAATCATGACTGATTTCTTTCTCGCCATTATTTCGTGTCACTAATCAATGTGAGTAATCGCGACATCGCTTTGTGGTCTTTTCAATAAACGGGTCGCGAACTTCGCCACTGACTTGGCTTCGCCATGTCACACCTTTAACGGTATGTTGCGACCAAATGGAGCTCCTTCATTTAAAAACTAGTTGCAACTGGTTTTCTTTTGCAGACTTCCTTCGCTTTATTGACGTGGATCCATCGCCGCTGACATCGCCTTGACGCCGCGACCAATTATATTCAATCGCGTCATGACATCGCAGTGGCGTCGCGAACAAGATTCTACTTGAATATTTCCCTCGTCTCAACCATTGACTTTGTCGCAACCTCTTTCACTAAGGTTTTGGTACCTAGTTGCAAGCCTCACTTCAAGTCACAACTTCGTTTGAATAAGCCTTCTATTTCTTCCTCAAGGCTGGTCTTTTCTGGTTTTTGCTGGGATTTTCGCTTATGTTGTATTTTTCTACAAAATTAAATTTGAGTAAAATATCCATATTTCTGCATATGAATCAACATTTATCTTGTAATAAGCTCAGAAAAATGGATTAAAAATCAGATGAGTTTTTGGACTCATCAAATTCCCCCAAACTTAAAATTTTGCTTGTCCCTAAGCAAAGAAAAGAAATAATTGTTTGCCCCTGAACAAATAAGCTCAAATTTTTGCTGACATTTTTTTATTCACACCGCCTTCCCGTTCCACCTCTAATTAAATAGGAGATAAAGATCATTTTAAATTTAAGTTTCGATTCCAAAAGCGAATGGTCTTTACTTCTATCACAAATTTCTTGATGAAATAATGCATTTAAACGCTTATTCAACAAGTCTTGTTCTCGTGTGTGTGTGTCTTCAATCCTTTTCATCTTCATGTTGAAATTAGTTAATCTTCCTGAGTCTCCTCGACTGGCTGTCAAAGTTCCATAGACTTGTTTTTCAGTATTGATCTCCACTAATGTAGGAAATTCAACCTCAATATCAATGAGGTCTTTCGTGCTTGTAATGTTGAGCTAGGTAATTTCGGGTAGATAATGGGAAAATTTAAGTTGAAATCACCCGCCTCCACATATTCTTTGTACTTATCATTTCAAATTTTCACCCTTTTTTATTTTATTGATGATTCTCCTCAACGGCCTTATTCATCTTTTTTGAATTTTTTTGAATTTTGATTTCCATTTGCACTTTAGTCGCCTGCTCCTTTTCTGTCGGGAATAGTGCAAATGTTTGGTCTTTCAGTTTTCTATCACTCTTAGAGAACTTTTAATAGCAACTCCATACCAAGCTGGTATTAGGTACTAGGTGTTAAAACACCTACGAGCTTAATTGTTTAAGGGAACAGGCCACAAGACAAAACTTACTCCATTTTTCATTAATTTCTACTTTTACTTCTTCTCCTTTCTCAGAATATTTTGGAAATATTTTCTCCCGTGATTTGTTTCTTTCTTTGCGTAGACCTTTCAGATCGAAACTCCAGGATAACGAGGCCTGGTCGTAGGATTATTGCAAGGAAGAATTAGGTTAAGAGTTGCCATTGAAGAAATAAGGCCTGGTTTGGCCCAAATCATGGAACTAGAGGGTATGCTTTAGCATAAGGCTGAAGGTAGGCTTGGAAAAGCTCACAACCTGGCTTAAGGTCAAGCCTTTATCACTTCTTTGTTGGTCAAGTTTTTACCTAGGATTTCGCTAATCAATAATCTAACAAGTTCTAGGACCATGGACTGTTAATCATGAATTTCAGAAGATGCTTTGTTCTCCTGTGCTCATAAGTTTTGTCAATCAAGTGTATTATTTCCTTCAAGACTTGTACTTATTCACCGCTTATTTACACTATTTCAACCAATTATTTGTTCCTTTAGCAACATCCATTTTCCAATTTTTACAATCTAAACCGGATTTAAACATCTCAGTTTGAACTCCCACTTCACTCTACAGTTTTATTTTTCTCAGATTGCTTTATAAGAACATATTTCGTCATTTGTTCTTATTTATTTTATGTTAAATAGAAATGACACAACATGTAATCTCAAGATATCAATTCATGAACCAACAGAATTTTATTCAAATATAAAAACAATACATCTTATAAGCACATAGATTTCGACTAATACACAAAAATTTCAAAAATAAGACTATATCTAATCTGGGAGGAAAAACCTCTATTTCTTTGACCTAAATTCTATATCTTCCTCCCAAAGGTTATAGCTTCGCTTTCTATAGGTTCCCCAAATCTCACCACATACTAAGGAAGGCCGTTAACAAGGTTGTTCAAATCGGCCCTTCCTTTAAAACTCATTGAGTTCCTTCGATGACGTGGGTTCTAATTAACCCTTCTTCCAATCCCCTTCCCATCATCCATTCTTGATTACACAATGTTTTATGAATAATGAATGGAATTGGCTTGTTTTCCACTCCATTCATTCCCATACGCCTGTGATTGCAACTGGGAACTCTTCTTTTTTTTTCTTCTTCATTCTCCTTTCTCTTCATTCTCGTTGTTTATTCTTCCTTGTTTTCCATCCTTTATAGTGATCTTGCTTTCAAACTACAAGGCTTTTTATTCTTTTCAGATGGGATGAATGAATTAAATGCGCTTCGTATTTAAGTTTTCCGGCTATTTCCAATGTGGAGTTTGGAAATCAGAGGAATTTCGGGATCGCTTCTATGAGAGTTATTGAATTTCGAATTATTCTTTAACTACAACCTAAACTAATACATTTAATCAATGCATCTAAGCTTCGTTCTCAAGACAATCAAATTTATTTTAGGTCCTCACGGGTGGGATGTAGAATTGGTATTTACGAATCAAGATTGACCTTGAAATTGAACGGACGCTGGCTCAATGTCATAATTACATATGGGAAGTTACATATTAAATTTGGAGCCTCTAATTAATGATTTGCAATGAATTTTATTTGTAATGTCAGACGCCTAAAATGAAAGGTTTTAAAACCTATTTTACTGAGGTTCGGGTCGCTCTTTGCCGCAGAACCTAAAATTTTTGTTGCGACCTGAAATGTGTGATTAGTACTCAAAAAGTGTTATTTTGAACCCTATTTATTATAGGTTTTGAGTGCTTTTTGTGTTCTAATCATTCTAACTAACCCGATTTGCAATATATCCCTTATTCTACTCGATTGCATTTGTGGGCAAATTTTGCAATTTTTGCAAGCTATTTATGCTCGAAATTGTTGAGTTGGATCCACACTAAGAATTGAACAACTCAAAGATTGCAGATCGTGAGACCGTGAAGGAAAGAAGAGCATAAAATACACTTTAAATCGAGCAATCGAATTCTTCCTACGCACTATTCATGTCTCTCGTGACCGTTTCAACAATTATTTTGCCACCGCTCATCCTCGCCGCCTGCCTCGCTGACGCAGCCTCGGCTTGCATTTTTTTGGCTCTTCCCATTTTATCCCTTGTAATAGCTTTGGTTTTGGTTTTTTGTAACTTCCCTTGCTCGAGCACCATATGCTTCCGCCAAGCTCCCCAAAATCAACTCTGCAATCAATCAAGGTAAGTGACGGAAAGCCAAATTTTCCCTTCCGCCTGGCCTCATTTTCTCTCCTTCTTGGTTGCCAAACACCTCCAAGGATGACAACTGAGGATGAGCTGGCTAAACCCTTCCTCCCCGCGTATAGTTGTTGTGTGCAGATCCGGAGGCTACTAGAGGTCTCGCTTCACGCAGTGAACACGCTGCCTCAGAAAACGTTCTCCCCATCATTAGGTTTTCATCCCCTTTTATCTCCTGAATGGTTATTACTATAATCTTTGGGCTCATTGACGCTTGTCAGCTGATCCATCATATTTGTTAGTTATCATTTATGATCCATCGTGAGGGGCGAGTAAAGGTGATTTCAAGGCTTTAATGACCGGTATAATCACGGCCGTGGCCACTCATTCATTTATTTAAGTACCATTCACTAAGAGGCACCAGATAGTCCCAACCCATAGATGGTCGATGTCGGTTTCCGCACCTAATGGGATACTAAGGATATCCAAAGGATGGGCCTGTAGCAGATTGGTGATCCACACAAGGATTTTCCGGAAGATACTTCGATAAAGTATGGTGTATCCATGATTTCGATATAGTCTCGGGTATGGATCGGTTATCCGTGCTGTAGAGCCACCTTAGATTGCTATAAGAAAGAAGTAAAGATTGGTTCAGGCCAGAGTAACCAAGCGTGATATTTAAGGAATCAAGAGAGATCGCTCAATCTCATTAATGCCACACTCGGAAATGTTTCTAAAGGTCACATGTTATTTGGCATTTATATGATAGGAGACAAGAGGGGACACTCCACTCTGGAAGACATCCCCATAGTCAAAGAGTTTCCAGATGATCTTTCAAGCCAACTTGATAGAAAGTACCTGAGTTTGTTATTGAACTAGTTCTGTGGATCGAGTCGACATCCACCCCTCCACATACATAATGGCGCCAGCAGAGTTAAAAGAATCAAGGCGTAGTCGAGGAATTGTTAAGCAAGGGCTTCATCCGACCTAGTACCACCGTGGGAGCTCCGGCTTCCTTCAGCGAAGAAAGGCATGGAAGTTTACGTGACATGTATGACTGCGATAATTAATCCGGCGACACACAACTAAGATCCGCTCCCCTCGTATAGATGAGCCATTCACCAATCGCACGATCCGGGTATACTCTAAGATTGACCTAAGGTCGCTACCACACTGAGGGTCCGAGAGAATGATGTTTCTAAGATTGCTCAGATCAGATATGTCACTACGCAGTTCAGTGATGCCATCAGATCGACTAATGTCTCACTGTGTTCACGGATTTAATGAACATGGTATTCGGGTCCTATTTTGATAAGTTTTGCATCATATTTTGATCATGACATCTAAGAAACAGCCTAGAGGAGCATGCGCAGCATCTCCACAAGTATTGCGCATTCTTCGAGTCGCTTGTACGCCAAGTTTAGTAAGTGCGCTTTGTCGGACAAACAGCTTTCGTCATGTCATTTCGCGTATGTGCCAAACAGCGTGATCCCCAAGATCGCGTTGGCAGTGAACTCGAAGCCTACTCTAATGTTTCTCAAGTCCGTAGTTTTTGATCAAGTGTGTTATTACAGGAAATTTGTCGAGGGATTTTCAAGATAGCAACCTCATGACCAATCTATTGAAAAGGATAAGAAATCTGAGCGGTCGTGATACCGCCAAAGATAGTTTTGAGGAGCCAAGGCGTAGACAAAGACAACCCAGTGTTAGCAATACCGTTAGGAAAGGACGGTTATGTGGTGTACAAAGGATGCCCACAAGCGTTAGGAGGCTTGATGCAGATGGTATAGTGATAGCTATGCTTCCTATCGCTTAATGAAGTACCTAGCAAAGCTACCTTAACCCATGATTTTAGAATCAGCGCAGTGGTTTTCGCTCTAAAGATATGGAGACATTATTCATACAAGACCCTCAGCCGATATTCACCGATCATAAGAGCCTACAGTATATCTTCACTCATAAAGAGCTTAACTTAAGGCAACGCGGTCGGAGTTGATTAAGGATTATGATTTGCATCGATGAAAATTATCTGAAGGCCAATGTAGTGGCCGATGCTTGCTTCTAAAACCGTAGGGTTCCTATGCTTATCTCAGATTTTAAGATATCTCCCATTGTTGAAAAAGAGTTGAGATCATTGGGAGTTTAGTTGTGTGTAGTCGATACGGGTGGACACTCAGTCGGGTATCATTTACGTTTGGCCCTCTAGTGGATCGATCAAGGGAAGGTCAAGTGTGTTTTAGAGATGATTAAGTTGATCGCGGAGATTGAAGGTGGTAGGAAACCAGTTCCATCGCATTTATTTTGTAATACAGAGGGAGTCGAATGTGTACCTAAAATAGGTGAACTAAAAGGGAACCACGGGAAGAGGCTCACCTTCAAAGATACGCCTATGCAACTGTCGCACCAAGATGTATCATACTCCGAGGAGCATTATCGTGGAAGGGCAATGAATAAAAAACATGATTTCAGATCCGTATGCCCCAACCTGTCGCCAGGTGAAGGCGCAGCACCGTATTCCTCAAAGATACAACCTTCCGATTCCCGCATAAGGGATAAGATTGGCTTATAGATTTGATATCTAAGCCGAGAACTCTGAGACAACACGATGCCATATGGGTGATAAAGTGGATACTAACGAAACTGCCGCGATTTTCTCCCAAATAGCAATGATGATCCGGCTGACAAGTTAGCCCAATTATAAGGGAGGAGATAGTTAGATTACATGGTGTTCTATATCGACAATCTCATACTGAGATCTCTGCATTCACATCCGTATTTCTCGTCTAGCTTCATGTGATGCTGGGGACTTGATTACACTTTAGCATGGTTTTCCATCCTCAGACTGATGGTCAGTAAGAGAGAGCTATTCAGACGCTTAGAGGATACGCTCGAGCATGATAGAGTTTATGGAAGTCAGATACACATTTATCTCCTCGATGGAGTTCGCTTTGCCACATCGCTTATCAATCCAAAGATAGGCATGGCTCCATTCGCTTCAGGCTTACCGGAAGTGTCAGATCACTCCGCATACCGATTTAAGTAGGAGAGAGAGACCATAGCTTCCAGAGTTGTACAAATTACCTTAGATAAGATCTAGATCAAAGGAGACACTCAAGACAAACAGACAAACATAAAAGCTATGCATTAAACGCCGTAGGATCTACGCGAAACATGGCGTAGGTCTTCTCAAAGTTTCCCTTGAAAGGTGTCCTCGCATTTGAAGACGTTAAAAGTCAGTTTCGTATACATAGGGCCACATGGAGATTATTCCAGAGTGGGACCGTAGCATACAGACTAGGGACCTTCCTCCGTAGTCTGCCTAAGGTTCATAATGTGTTTCATAATCCATGTTCCGCAGGTACACTCCAGATCCTCCCATGTACTCAGAGATCACCACAAGAGGAACTGAAGGATAATTTGACCTATATGAGCACCAACAGATAGTAGATCGCAGAGAGCGCATTTCATTTAATAAGGTCATCTCTTGCAGAAAGTTTTATGGGGAACTGGACATATGCTAAGGGAGTCGGTGCTCGGGAGGCAAGAAATAATATCCCGCTTGTTTTCAAATTCATGGTATCCTCTTATGAAAGAAGGTTGTTTCATTTCAAGGACGAAATGTTCCCAAAGGAGGGAGGATTTGTAACACCGTCCCGAGAGGGTGTACTTTATGTGTAATCGTGAGGTCAGATATGTATCTAAAGACTTAATTATTTTAAATGGCTGATAATAATTTTGAAAGCTGTTTTTAAGGGTGAAATTATAAAGTTTCAAAGAATTGTGACACTTTATGCAATTAAGGAAAGCGGAGGTGGAAGAACAAATTATGGACTTTAAAAGGATAATAATATTAAATTACCGTAATGGTTCAAGGAAGTTTCGTAGAAAATTTTCATCTGATGATTTAAACGGATCGGTGTTTAAGAATTGCCTCGGCGAATCTAGTGACCCGTAAATTTTCGCTGAATTCGGTGACGCTCGAATATTTTTTACTAATTTCATGATAAATCGCCAAATACTTCAAGGACGAGATTTATTAAAATCTCGGTCGGAAAATGACTGGTTAAAGCTCATTTAAAATAATCAACCTAAAAATAAATTTTGGGGCAAAATGGACCCGAATAAGATAATATGAACCATATATCTAAATAATAATAATAATAATAATAATGATAAAATAAAAAGAAAAAAAAAGAGGATAAAATCAAAAGAGACGGACGGACAGAGAAGGGCGTGAATGGAGAGAGAGAGGAAGATTTTAATTTTTTTTCTCCTCTTCGCTTCTTTCTCAGACAAAATGGAATTAATCGTAGATTTTCGTCTGAAAGTAGGTTTGAAAAGTTGACAACGCGACAAGAGCTATGCGTGAAAATAATATTTTAAGATTGTCAAACCCGTTATAGAAATTTTCCTACGAATAGTTTCGAGTCAAAGGCTATGTAATGGTTTGAATTTTCTTAGATGCCGTGAGAGTGTCAGAAATTTCATCTCAAAATTGACTAAGTCAGAATTTTCGACTATTTTCTACAGCCCGGCTAAACTTGATCAAGTTTATTACTCGCATTGAAATTTCAGATTTATTCGACATCTCGAACATAATTTTCTAAATAGTTTTGGTGATTTTAGACTCTATGGAAGTCCTCGAGTCTAGAATTTAATCACCTACATGGTTCGCTTCAATTAACATTTTGGATGTCACATAATTTCTTGGAAAAAATTTCTGAATTAGTAATATGTGTAAATTGCTTCGGGTTGTATTATGTGTCTAATACATCAAATATCATGGGGTCGTTTTGAAAAAGTTGCTAAAACATATAGTTTTTATGGGGCATTTCATGTATAGGGGCATTTTGGTCAATTTCACCTCATATTATCGATGTCCTTATCGAATGGGACTAACACATGTTTTTGTTAGAATCGTCTGCTCGATAAAATTTCTTCGGTGCTCTCAGATGTTTTATTACTAAAACGTTGAACTGAGGGCATTTTTGTAATTTGTATGAATTGTGTAGGCGATTGGAGCATATGATGATAATCTAGCATGCTTGACAAGAATTGAAAGAAATTAGTCGAGAAAAAGGTGAGTACTCAAAATCATTTTCGAAAACGAAAGTGTGTAATTGATAGGTTTGTAAAGTGCTCGAAAATATAATGTACTAGTAAAACATTTTTTTACCTCCCACTTGTTATACTCTAGCGTAAAAATTTTGATTTCAATACTTAAGAAATAAGTTTGGCTCGGTTTAGAAACCCTTGATGGCATACTTACTATGGTCGATGTATTCCTCGGATTGCATGGTCGTTATGGGACACATGATAACTATACCGCTCGGGTTGGCAATCAAGTTAGATATAGTATATATTTATATAAGGAGTCGCCGTCACATTTAGGGTATAGGTAGTTAGCGCGACCGACATAGTACATGGTGATGAGGTGTTGGTCTGAGGTTCCATCAGCATTTTGCTGGTGAGGTTCCATTATGCTTATAAAGATCCCGCCAGGTTAACTCCACTATATTAGACGGTAGCGTTCGAAAGCTCACCACCGACGCCAGTTCTCGGCGCCCGCGGGCATCATGTTCAGATACTTAAACGGGCCATAGTGGTTGGTACTGATTTACAAGATAGCACTTTCGATATTAACCACCACCTAAACAATATAGTGAGAGCCAGTTTTCGTAACGCTAAATGGTTTTCATATAAAATCAAGCCACATAAACGGTTTTACAAACTACTGCATGCATTTCATATCGGGAGGTACATACAGCCAGTATTACTGAACATTTAGAACTTATAGTACTCACTGGTTCGCTTTGGCTCTACGCTTCTTTAAACAATTTTTTAGGTGGAGGTCAAGTCGAAGACCTTAGGATCCTACCCTAGACGTCAGGTTGTATGTATATATAAGATAAAGGTGTAAAGAAACGTGAAGAAAAGTTAAAATGACATTTTCAGACATAAAATATCTTTGTAAAATATACATGCATGGTTTGAGAAAAACAGTTACAGTGCTGAAATTATGTTGGATTGATTCGTATCTTATATTGACGAGGACCAATATAGGTCCCAGGGCTTGGCCATAGAATCGATTGGAAAATATTTGGAGGTAGCTTTTTTTATACGTGATTTTTTTATTTCAGTCAATTTACACCAGGTACAAGAGGTTTCGATTTTCGTTAAATCTAGAGTTATGATTTTGAAAATTTTTATTACTCACGTTTTTCAAAGACAAGAATTTTTAACTATTTAGCTTCATGGTGTAACTTGTTAGTCGAGCGAAGCCTGGGTCGGGAGGTTACTATGGAGTCAGCGACATTCTCGTCAATAGGGAAAGGGGTTCCGTTAGTTGTGGCACAATTGATGCTCACAAATAGCTCACACACGACCTCAACTCGGCCTTCACATGGTGCCAAACTAGGCTACATAAGCGCACAAAAAAATAAATAAATAAATAAATAAAAACATATGAACACTCACACACAAACCAAAATCTTAAATTGTAACCCCCAAAAACCAAGGCGTACTACCAAATTTCCCGTCATGGAACTGCCTGTTCCGACCATCACAACCACCCTTATTCGCCACGAGGCAACTCAAAATCTCGACACATGTATCCAGCCCTCAAAATGCGAGTTCCGCACTCTAATGTATCATGAAACCTATTTTGATTCATCAATCTGCTTTTGAAGTTTAGAACTGTCCTTGAACCAGCCCAATGTTGGGTTGAATCTAATGCAATTGGATGGCTCTTAAGCAAGAATAACCTAAGAAGGAGAAAACCCTTACCTCTTGGAGCGTGAACAATGCCTACTCCTTGGTCCGTCAAACGCCGAAAATGGAGGAAGAGCAGTCGGTCCTCCTCCCTTTCTCCTCCTCTTCCTTTTCTTTTCTTTCTTTTCTCTCTTTTCTTTCCTTTTCTTTTCTCTCCTTCCTTTCCTTTCCGTTATGCTCCTCCTCTGTGAACTGATCACATTTTCTTTTTTGATAGAATCCTATTTTCCTTCCTACTGAACTCATTTCCACTCAATTCCTATTGATTTCCACTTACTCTATGCACTTGACAAATGGCTAAGCTCTATGCCATGTGTTTTCCAAGTGTCCTCCAAGCACCTTGCCATGTTGTCACATGGCATGTGCCTTCATGCCATGTGTCACATAACACTGTTGTCTTGAAAAACGTGAAATTCCGACTGTCTCGAAATTTGACGAAAATCATCTAGGTAACTAGATTTGGCGAGACGAATTCAACGGTGAGGTCTATTTTGTCATCCGAGATCTAGAGAGATTTCCAGGTTTGCAACTTGAACTGTAACGTAATTGATCATTTTGAAAATTTTCAAATTTACTTGGGTTTTCATAAATGATGAGTCTCAAACTTGGTTGTTACACCTCTACAATTGAGACAAAAATTACAAGGAGGCTCTGAGTGATGAGTTATGGATCAATGACATGTAGGAAGAAACAATCACAATTTGGACATAATGAAGTTTAGGACTTGGTTCATAACCCCTACCATGTGAATGTAATCACTAGAAACAAAGCTTATCTGGTAACACAAGGCTACATTCAAGTACAAGGAGTAGATTTCAATGAGACTTGTGCACTAATAGTCGTTTGGAGTCCATCTAACTATTGATGGTTTTTCTGCATTCTTAAGTTCAAAAATTTTCAAATGGATGTCAAGAGTGCCTTCTTAAATGGGTATCTAAATGAAGAGGTATTTGCAGCCCAACCTAAAGGGTTTGAAGATCCCCTTCACCTTGATAATGTCTACAAACTGAAAAATGCTCTTTTACGGGCCTAAAAACAAGCCCCCGGTATTATATAAGAGGTCATTTGCACTTTTAAAAGAGTGACACACTCGAGGGGGAGAAGATCGTAGCCTCTTTATTAGAAGAAGCCAAATGGAAGTTATTTCATCCAAATCTACGTGGATGACATAGTCTTCGGCTCCATGTCCTAACAATTGGTGGAACAGTTCATGGAACACATGAGTGCTGAGTTTGAAATGAGCTTGGTCGGAGAGCTTAAGTACTTCCTAGGTCTTCAAGTAAGGAAAATCAAATCAAGGATCCTCATATCACAGGAAAAATACGTTAGAAACCTAGTCAACAAGTTCGGACTTTGTTTAGCTAAGCATAGAAGGAACCCAATGGGGACCCATGAGAAGATTGCAAGAGATGAAGCAAGGAATAAACTTGATCAAACTCTCTACGAAAGCATGATTGGAAGTTCATTGCACTGGACCGCTAAATTCATCCGCATTCTTTTTCTATCATAAGGGGAATCAGGCGCTATATCAAGCAAGTCCCAAGGATAGTCATCTTCTGGTAGTAAAAAAGATCATCAAGTATGTTAGTGGAACAACATATTATGGCCTTTGGTATACCCCGAGATACCAAAGCTAGTTTGGTAGGATATTATGATGCAGATTGGGTTGAAAACTCAGAAGATCGGAAAAGTACTTATGGAGGATGTTTTTTTCTTGGAAACAATCTCATGTCTCTCGTTTAGTTAAAACAAATCGCATATCACTCTCCAATTACTATGCATAATATAGTTGCAAGTAGTGGGTGCAATACAACCGATGGATGAAGAATATGCTTGAAGACCACATGCCTCAAAGGAAGTGCCTAAAGTCCAAAGATTGAGAACAAAGCAATATCGACATTCGTCACTCATTACATTAGAAGTTCATATAAGAAAATATCATTAATCATGGCTAATATCCACAAAATTCTGAATTATTTACATCTTCACCAAAGGGTTGGATGTTTCTATATGAACCTGTAAGATCATCCTCGTTGCATCTTGTGAATAGCATGTCGCCCAATGCTCTGCTGTGCATGTAAGTAGTCCTGGTATATACCGATGTAACCGGGCTGAGGAGGGGATCTTCTTGAGGGGGAGTCTTTCCATTGGCATCATCTTGATACGATTGGCTAAGGTCTGCTTCCCTTCAAACAAAAAGTGGGAGAAATAGAAGAATTAGGTGCATCTTACTATCTTTTTCTTCTCAAGATGTTTTTACCGAAGACATAGCCAAATGGGGAGAATTTTGGGTTTGAATTTTCTATATCTTTGTCCCTAGTGTTCTACAAGAAGATGGCTACTTCGAAATGAAATTTGTGTGAAGTCCTAGGTGTCCTAGGAAGTAGTTTTGATGTAAGGATGTGCCAAACTTAGAGAGTCTAGACTAGGAGAGTCCAGACTAGGGATAGAGCTGACGTGGAACATAAGGCAATCTACAAGCTTAAAGGCCAAGGTACTTAGGGAGTAAGATACCAATGGGTATGAGATCGATTTGGCAAGAGAATAAAGATCAAATCAAAGAAAATCCGGACTTCTAAGCTATCAAACCAGAATTAAAAACAAATCAGGTTTCTATTCTGAAGAGGATACTTAAGCAGCAAGTTTCCTAATTATGTTGTGGTAGCTTAAAGGAAAGTTCAAAAAATAGAAGGTAGGATCTAGAGTCATATTAGGATAATGATCCAGTCTTATCAAGACTTCTAAGATTGAATTACGAGGCTATAAATTCAGAGTGTTGGAAGTTCTCATCAAGGATTTAAGGAGTAGAGTTTAAAGAAGAACAAGCTTAATCTAGATGTGTTGAAGGGTGCGGAGTGCAGATACTTGGTTAAGGTATTGCATGTTAAAAGCTTTTCACCTTATGTAAAAAATGATGTTCTTTATTTTCTTCATCTTATATTAATGTAATGTGGGTTATGGGTGTGCGATGCTATTGAGAGAGGAATGGAGAGTGTTAATTCTGAATTCCATTAGGAGTTATTAGGTTTCAAGGAGAGTGTGGGTAGAGAGGGAGTCTCGTACCACATAAGACTAATTGTAAACTTTAAATCATATTAGTGAAAATCCTTACATCTAGGCATAGCCGGTGGATGTAGGCAATTACTGAACCATATAAAAAGATTGTGTGTGCTTTTACTTTATTGCATACATTTTATATCTTCCTTCCACACTCACAGTCTACAGGACAGTCTGGACTTCCCCCACAAAGTCAGAACTTCCACAATCCTAAAGTTAGAACGATGGTTGATGAACACTTAGATTACGTGTTTTTACACTCATATTTTAGTCTTTTCGAGTGTGAATAACCTAAAAACCCCTAATTTAGCCACATGTTAGTCCTTATGCCTGGAACTGATGTTTTCCTTGAGTTTATATCTTTTTGAAGGTTTTAGGAACTTTTATAAACTCTTGAAGAATGAAGAAAATAGCCCCAAGGTTTCCCGAGACACAACCACTCTTAGAGCTAGTTTTGAAATGAGATATAAGCATTAAGGAAGAGATAGGCAATTTCGAATCAACTTCAAAGTCACTCCTAATGACTTCAAAATTTCAATGTACAATTTCTTGCTCTTTGTCCGGTTTTGAAGTAATTCCCTAGTCACTTCAAAATTTCCAAGTGAAGATATAGATAGGGCAACTGGCTCAAGCTGTGCAGAAAGAGCCTAAGGATTCATTTCCAAGTGACACCAAAAAGAATCCAAAGGACTGTATAGCAGTAATTCTGAGAAGTGGCAAAGAGCTAGATGAAAGGAGAGTCGAAAAGAGGGACACTGAAGAAGAGAAACAAGCATAAATTGGAAAAGAATTTGAGCAACACAAATTTAGAAACCACGAAAAGAGAAAACAAATGTAATTGGCGACCTGCCAGGGATGAAGAAGGTGCCAGTGCTTATGTCACATCCCACTTTTTATAGGTCAGGACCGCGCTAGAATGGGTAGGCTTAAGGCCACTAAACCTTAGTAAGCTCTAAGTTCCATACTTACCAAAATTCGGCAAGACCTATCTGCTTTTATAACAAATGATGCATCCCGTTATTCGGTAATATCAATCTAAAATCTACTAATAATTAACTCAAAATCTCATATCATGATATTATCTCAGATAATATAATAAATAGACCTCCGTGGTCATCCACTAACAAAAACGACCTCAACGGTCTCATCAAAAATATCAATAAGGTTTCATCAAAAGCAAAATTTATCCAACTCAACTATTCAAAATATATCGATTTAACCAAAATAATTAACCCAACAACTGCTATCTACCCATGGAGCCTCGAAAACTTAGACTTCATTCATCAAATAAACAAATAATAATCCATTACATGTTTCAAATAGAACTAAGTATCAAGAGAATTGCCTAGATTCTCCTTTCTCCGTCTACCCCAAAAGGAGGAAATCAACGGGGTGAGATAACTCGCTAGTAAAATATATCACCATACTTGTGAGGCTAGGTACTGGCTGTCACCACAGGATGGTTATGCTCAATCACCGCATATAGGTTATGCAACAACATGCAATATGAACAACAATATCAAAAGAGATTTAGAGGTTTGAAACACGTAAATATATTTTACCATTCAGAATCCGCATATCCTTTTACCTTTATACCGAACTGCATATTCCAACTAAAGATCCAGAACGGGCCTGCTCCTACGCCTAGAGTTTTACCACCTTCTCTAGGGAAGGCACCGGGTTTCACCCGCACTGGGAGGGTACCATGTGCACATAGCCTCGATGACCTCCTCATCGGCTTAGGGTTTTCTTGTGATTCATACCATCAAATGACATTAACGATGATAGTTATAGCTGACCACCAAGATGCAACAAGAGATAACACCAAATACAACAATAGTTAATGACCGTGCCGCATGAATATTCATCAAGACACGTGACTTCAGGGTATATGACAAATTCAATTCAATGAATGCTCAAGAATAAGGGTCTTAATCCATAGTCGACATTAGATCAAGTCAAACAATGAAAACACCGGCTATACATTTCAAGGTGCAAGTACGATGATATAAATTCTTATCACCCCTATTAGTCCAGCTCGCCTAGGCTATTCACCCCAACGTGTGAGCCTTCCCCCAACTTCGCTTTGAGACTGGCTGCATGCTCAGCCCCGTCTCCTCAATGAAATATTTCTCCTAGAGAAATTTGTTCTTCAAACCCTAGATCCGAAAGCCGTACGTCATCTGGAATTCTACCAACTAGAGAGAAAACTCAAAGAAGAATCGAAAGGATTTCATTCTCTTATTCCAATTTATACTAGGGTATCTATTGGGGAAATTACATTTTTACCCCTATTTCATTAAATTAATTAATTAATTAATAATTGAATTACCATTATTATTTTCATAACGTCTTTTCATTAAGGTAATTTAATTAATTACTATATTGAATTACCATTATTATTTTCATAACGTCTTTTCATTAAGGTAATTAATTAATTACTATTTTGAATTACCATTATTATTTTCATAACGTATGCCTATAAAAATTCATGTCATTATTATTTTTTCCTAACTTAGACCTATACAAATTCCGGGGTGTTAAATTTAATTGCCTAGAAGTGGAACCCTCCTGTCACCAAGCCAATGATTGCACTTAAGTCCCTGCTTCCCGATCTTAAGTGCCCTGAATATATTCCTTAAAAATGTCTGCACCCTTGTCAACAAAATTTGTTGACTTTTCCTTACCCGGGCTCACTATTCATTTATTTTATTTTATTTTTTCATGTCATTAATTTTATTTTTATAACATATATTTGGACTTTAATGCTCTTAAAATTCCCATAATTTATTTCATTCATCGAGTATTCTTTAAAATTTATTTGGCCAACCGTCGTAATTTGACCTTACCGGGTATATTTTCCTAAAATTCCATTTAATTGAGAAATAATCTAAAACTATTATAAATTCATGATGGACCTTAAAACACCTTAAACTTAAATCTATGAAAAAAAAATCATTTAAAAAAATGTTCGGGTGTTACAAATTACAACTCTCCGCCTATTCCCAGAAGACTGTGATAAAGCAGTTAGAGTAGCTTCTAGATTCTTAAACATGTTTAAGAAGATAGAGATCAACATTCCCTTCTGAAAAGCATTAACTCCAAGGTTCTCAGTATTCAAAATTCATGAAAGACATGTTGAGTAAAAAGAGAAAAGATTAATTCGAAGAAGGGATAGTGGATCTTAATGCAAGAACCGCAGCTGCGCACTGTAAGACCATACCGCAGAAAATGCAGATCTAGCACTTTCATCATACCCTCGCAAAATCGGGGATGCCTGAGTACAAACATCAGGTGATTCGAGCCAGAATCAACTTGATGCCTTTTTCTGTTGCTAAAAGATTAAGTTTGGGGGAGCTCACTCCCACAGCCATGACTCTGCAAATGGTAGACAGGACATTGGCTCATCCTGAGGGCATCCTTGAAGATGTGCTGATCAATGTGGGAAAATTTGTCTTTCCAGTGGACTTTGTAGTCATTAAAGTAGAGGAAGACAAACAAGTCCCATTGCTGTTAGGAAGACCATTCTTAGCAACAGAGCAAAGAATGATTGATGTGAAAAAGTGGGAACCTAATTTCAAGGTTAGAGATGAAG
The DNA here is from genome assembly GCA_016808115.1 of Tetrastigma voinierianum. Lineage (NCBI taxonomy): Eukaryota > Viridiplantae > Streptophyta > Magnoliopsida > Vitales > Vitaceae > Tetrastigma > Tetrastigma voinierianum. The sequence goes on from JAEQBH010007061.1 coordinate 101,188, forward strand.
TAAGGTACTCAATTCAATCACAACAAACAACTTAACTCAAAGAATGGGACCACAAATTTGTAAACAAAATTTTCGCTGTACTGAATCACCACCGATTGTAATTTTCAAATTCAATGAATGAGAATGAGATGAATTTCTAGGTATCTGAGCATCTTGAAGTTGAAATCTAAACTCCAAGTTTAAATTAAAAGATTACATTCAAGATTGGAGAGGCCAGTATAGAAAAATCCGCAGGTCTCTCAAGAAAACAAAGTTCAGAGGGTTTAATACTCAAGGAATTGCCCAACATTTAAAGTATGCCTTCTGCAACTGTAAAAGGAAAGCTGGCTTATCATTTCACCGATTAGCTAAGTCGAAGAGCAAAAACTACCGGAAACTCTTATAAATATAAGGAAGCGTAGTCATTCATAGAAGATCGGAAAGGAATCGGTCCTTCAATCCGTATGCACAAGATCCCCAAGTAGAGGAGAATGCTAGAACTTCAGAGAACATCGAGAAGGGGCCTAATCCATGAATGAAAGAAGTAGTTAGAAAGAAGTGCTGAAAATGGCAAATGCAGCTTTTATATATGCAATCTAGACAATCCGCGAGTCACACACGTGGTTCTAAAGAAGGGAGGATTCATTGTGATCAGAAATGAGAAGAAGGAATTGATTCCCACAAGAACTATGATAGGATGGAGAGTGTGTATAGATTATAGGGAAATCCTAATCAAGTACGTAGTTGACCACATCCTATACCTTTCATTGACCAAATGCTGGAAAGGTTAGTAGGACACTCTCATTACTGTTTTCTTAACAGATATTCTGGTTATAACCAGATGCAATAGCCCTAGAGGATCAGGAGAAAAGTACATTTACATGTCCCATGGCACCTTGCCTCAAGGCCGCCACTGGGATTATGTGTAATGCTCCTGCCACCTTTCAAAGATGTATAATGTCTATATTTTATGACTTTATGGAAGAGGTTATGGAAATATTTATGGATGACTTCTCAGTATATGGATCCAGTTTTGAAGATTGTTTGAAAAACTTAGAAACAATACTTTAGAGGTGCCAAGACAAAAATCTAGCTTTAAATTAGGAAAAATGTCATTTCATGGTAACTGAAGGTATTGTCTTGGGGCACAAGATTTCTATTGTTGGATTGGAAGTAGACCAAGCAAAGATTGATGTCATTAAAACCCTCATGTCACCCACAATGCTGGAAGTGAAATACAGCTTTTCGAATACGCCGATTTTTACGTATCTATCAAAGATTTTTCAAAAATCTTCGCACTACGGTGGACTCCATCGAAAAAGATGCAAATTTTGATTTTGATGAATCGTGCAGATCTGCATTTGAGGAAATTAAATCCATATTAGTATCAACTCCAATTACGTTGACACCATACTGGAACAATGAGTTTGAAATTATTTGTGATGCCAATGATTATGCAATGGGAGTCAGATTAGTCAGAATTGAAAAGATATTCAAGGCCATATATTATGCCAAAGAAAATATTCACGAGGGCACAAGAGAACTACACCACCACGCAGGAAGGATGCTGAAGTAAACGTGGTGTTCGTGAGCCAGAAAAATTCAGGGCCTTATATATTAGTCCCATAATGAATGGCCACCAATCATGCTACAATTAAATATCTAATGGCAAAGAAGGATGCCAAGGCAAGATCGATCAATGGTGCGTTACCGCCAGAAGAGTTTGATCTTGAAATCAAGGATAAGAAGGGGTAGTGACAATGTGATAGCGCATCACTTGTTCAGATCGAGAGAATTGGTTGGAATAGAAAAGGGACATAATAAAGATAAATTTTTCCGATGAGTAGTTATTTATGTTATCAAGATAAACACCCTCGGTATGCAGATATTGTGAATTACTTATTTTGTGGAGTTATGCATTTGAATTCGCTTACGCTAGAGAAGGAAATTGAGAATCCACTGTGATTATATATAAGGGATGACCCACTCATCGTATAGAAGAGAGTAGACATGATCAAGTAAGGGAGATGTATCTCTTAAATAGAACTGAAGGTGGTGTTAAGGAGCAATGTCATGCATCACCATATGGAGGACACTTTGTAGGACACGAGACAGCCTAAAAAATTCTCCAATCAGAATTTTATTGACCTACTCTATTCAAAGACTGTTTTGAATGGGTAAAACATTGTGATGTTTGTTAGAGAATGGGCAACTTAAGCAGAAGAAATGAATTGCCCCTGCAAGGAATTCTTGTGGTGCAAATTTTTGATGTATGGGGAATAATGGGTTTATATAAAGAAACATTGTGAGCAGATTTGGAGCACTCAAAACAATCATCAGTGATGAGGGAAGCCATTTTGCAAATAAAGTTTTTGCAATGAGGTTGGCTTATCACCCTCAATCAAATGGACAAGTTGAAATTTTCAATAGGGAGATAAAGAAAATTATGGAGAAAACAGTAAATGCAAGCAGAAAGGATTGGTCTATAAAATTGGATGATGCACTGTGGGCTTATAGAATTGCTTACAAAACTCCCATTGGAATGTCTCCATACATAATTGTATATGGAAAACCTTGTCTTCTCCCCTTAGAACAAGAATACAAAGCTATGTGGGCCATCAAGAAACTGAATTGTGACTTTCTAAGCCGCAGCGAAAAGAGACTACTCCAAATGAATGAACCTAAGAATGAAATGGTGTCTATGACATTGCCAAATCTAAAAAGAAAAGACTAAGAGGCGGCATGATCAAGATCCCATGAGAGGAATTATGTGAGAACAAGTTCTCTATACAACTCCAAGCTCAAGCTATTTCCAGAAACCTGTCAAGATGGAGTGGTCCATACACAAGAAATAAGTACACCTCGGGAGCAGCGAATGACGAATGTCAACTGAAGGAACTAAAGTAAACTGAATAGAAACCCAAAAAGGCACTTCTGAGAAAGCGGCAAAAGAGGTAGATCCGCATTTTGAAAAGGAAAAGAGAATTACCAAATGAAGACACTCAAGTAACCTAAGGTCAGCTAAGGGACAATAACCGAAGTAAATCTCGGGAGGCAACCCAAATGTAATTTTTATTTTTGTTAACTATTGATTGATGTTGATTACTTATGAATTTTAAGTTTTAATTTTTATTTTGTTGGGAAGTTTTATTAGGAAGTCCGATCATGTGCTAAAATTTTCGGATAGGAAAGATGAACTGGAATCAGATGTTATTATAAAGCACACTGCATCAAACTGAATTGTGCAGAAAATAGCTACAAAGGGGAGTATTTCTATGTCCCTAAATTTGTTTTAGATAATAATGTGTGTAGAAGCTTGAGGAATTTTGATGATTTGTAGCCTAATTAATCAGACAACTTTCAAGTGCTAATTGCTTAAATGCTTTGTTTAGGCTAACATGCTAATGATATTGTTGAAATTATAATTGAATTGAGAATTTCTGTTATATGTTTTTACAACCTAATTGCGCTATTGACCGAATTGTGGTGATTAACTGAATTGGAAGGCAATTTAAAGTTGCAGAAATTGGGGAAACAAATATTTGGTCGCGACAATAAAGTTTGTGTCATGACATTATTTTATAAGTAAGGGAAAAGGTTTGTCGCAATAAGGATTTGACTAACAAGACAACTTATAAAAAATTTTGGTCGCGACACTAGAAAGTTCGGTCGCAACATCACTTATTGCAAAATGATGGAAACTTGTCATGACCGTGCTTTTCATATTGCAACAAAATTTTGAATTAAAGGAATCGCAGAACATAAACAGCGATCGCGACTACTTGAATTACCGTCATACCCACCTTTCTCGTCTTCAGAGCAAATTTTGTCGAATAATATTTTTCTGTCAGAATAGATTGAAGATGTGTGACATTTAAAGTGTGCCACGACATGAAAAATGTAATAAAGGCTAGTTGCAAATTCTTAATAATAGTCACAAGATAAAATCCACTTCTTAATTTAAGGTTATCATAGATCTAATCACACTGTCAAGACACACGAAGATAAACATTCATTTATTGAGCCATTAACTAAAGAACGTTTCAAAACTGAAAAGCCCACCTCCTTCCAATTGCCTCACATCATTCATACTATCACCCAAGTTCCACTTTCTTCCTCTCTTCAAAATCTCAAAACCCTAAACCCCAAATCCAGATCTCATCAATGGCAGAACCCCAAAACCTAGTCCCAAATCTCAATAAGATTATGGAAGAGTATGCAGCAAGGGAAGAGGAGGTTCATCTGGAACCTCAAACAGAGACGACTCCAATGGCAGAACTGGCGCGGAGAGGAACAAAACTCAATGTAAAGGAAAAACAAAAGAATCATGTTAGAGCTTCAGCAACCGAAGAATCGGAAGATGATAAAGCATTCATTTCAGATGAAGCCTACTCTTTATGGGAGAAGAATCTGACTGAAAAAGGATTTAACGGAGAAAGGGGGTTTGGTAAGTTCATCTCACCCTTTGCAGAGATAATTGAAAAAAGGGGCTGGAACTTGTTCTGCAAGCACAAACCACAAGGCTTTGCTATAGTAGTCAAGGAATTCTATGGAAACATGATTGAAATGAAAGAAGATTCAGTATACGTCAGAGGAATATGGGTTCCCATGGGTCATGAAAGGATTAATGAAGTTCTCCAAATCAAGGATCCCAAGAATGGATCTAACTACAAAAAACTACTTAGAGAGGTTTCAATCATTAGAAGATTTCTGTAGATTTCCGATGGTCGGAAAAGGGAAGCTGAGTTCAACAAAAGAAGAATCCCCATGAATCCATCAAAAGAGGCTCACCAACGGAAGAAGCTAAGGTGTGGTTTATTTCATCGCTTCTCGCTGCGATTCACTCAAGCATCTCGAGCACAATACGGGAGCAAGAAGCCATCATCTTGTATGCCCATCAAGGGAGGCCAAGTTCGATGTGGGGAAGATAATTGAATCATCCATAAAGTGCTTCCACAAGAATGCAAGGATCCTCATCCAAAGAAAATTACCAAGCTAGATTGGTCGAGTTCGTGATATGGCAAAGGAAGAAATCATTCCAAGGTTCTCCCTTAACATTGATAAGTGATTAAAAGGCCCAAAGAATGTAAAAGAGGAAAGAATGGACATTGTGGTTAGCAAAGGACTCGAGGAAGAAGAACATGAACAACTAGGATGGAACAAACCTTATAGGCCAACCATTTTTTAGTCGAAGCGTAAAAGTCCATTAATTCACTCACCTGACAGCAGTGACTTTTTCTCGAAATCCAACTGAGTGTTCCAGGAGCAATCAAGGAACATGAAATTATGGAGATGTCAAGTATCAATGAAAAGGAAATGGAGGGAGATAGAGAAGAGATGGGAACAACAACAAAAGATCAAAGAGGAGTTTCGAGGCCGACTCGTATAGCGGAACAATGACGTGGGAACAAAATGCTCAAACAAAGGGTCAAATGAGGAATGGAAAGAATAAATAGAAAGGAGAGAAAGAGAATTGATGACAGTCGGACTCAAAATAAAGAATTTCACAATGAGTAGTTTGAAAGAGATGAAGATGTGCTTTCATTCTTGGAAAGAGAGAGGAAAATATGAAGCTTAGTATGTCGTAAAGGCAAAAGGTTCAACATTCTTACAAGGAACAATTCAAGGAATTTGGAAAGCTCATGGAGAAGAGAGACAAGGAGCTAGAGAGGGATAATAATTACAGACAAAAATTATGGAATGACAGTCTAGACCAAGTGAATTCAAATTTAGTGAACATAATGTGCTCACTGAACTCAAGGATCCTGAATAATCAGTAGTAGCAAGATCATTCGTCACCGGTGAGTACACCAATGATATTTCCTCTTCAATAGACAAGAACCACTTCAAAGAAAGAAAAGCGTACATCTCCATTCCCAAGTTCCCTCCATCTTTAGCTACCTTAACCTTGAACCTCCAAACTTGAAAACTTCCAAATCCTACAAAAGAAGAAGATGAACCCTCAGAGTCTCCATCTTCTCTCCAAAAAGTTGTAATCATTCCTTCAATAAAAGTTCAAAACCGGGCTATTGGAAAAATTATGTGTTCAATTTGCTTTTGATTGTTTGGTGTTGTTTCACTAATTTTCTTGTTTTATGACCTCGGCGATTACTTAGTTGAATAATCGAAACCAACACCAATCAAATTTTTAACGTTTAAGATGTTTAGTTGAAATGAAACGGATGAAATTTGGTGGTTGTGTTTGAGGTTTTGAGTCGAATGCAAGACCAAAATGAACTTCTTGAATTGATTAAAATAACACAACAACAAATCTCAAAGCCAAACAAACCAATGATAGATGCATTATGGTAGGCTTCACTGAATTGGAAAACGAAGTTGCAAGTTTAGCCAGAATGAAGTTGAATGTTCAAATTTAGGAAGATGTACTCAATAGAAAGAACAACAGTGCTTTGAGACTGCTTATGTAAACAAGAAGGTCAAGAAAATTTTAAACAAACAATGCATGGTCAAAAGTGAGTCCTTAACAAATCGTGAAAGATTAGGACATCTTTGCCCACAAATATAGTCAAACAGTTCAATGTCCTAGAACTTGTTAGATTATTAGTCGTTATTTAAACTTATATGCAATACCACCAATGTGTAAAGATGATAGTTATCTGATAGTTTGAGCCTTCTGCCTACTCCCTGACATGATATGCATACACTCTAGTTTAAGAATCAATAAATAGACTAATTTCTTCATTAAAAACAACAATTAGAAGCCTAAACCCTTTCTTCATTTAAACTTACAATAAAGAACCCCTTTATTACCTGTGTTTCAAGACAAGAAACTTTAAAATGAAAAAGGGGCAGATCGGGGAATGTTACTTGATTTGAAAGGAAAAAACAAGAATGAAGGATGGAAAAAGAAGAGAACAATCAAGGAAAGGAAAGGAACATGTAGAAGAAGTCAAAGGTCAGAAATTGTCAATTTGGAATAAGTTTTATCTGTGGCCTCTCTCGAATACCAAGTTCATAGAGGTGTTTCAACACCTAGTACCCTAATGCCAATTGGTATGGGAGCTGCTAACCCAAAGTTCTAAGAATGGTAGAAATCCTAAAAAGACAAGACATTGTACTATTCCTAAACATCTTTGACAAGTAAAAGAAAAGCAAAAAGGGCTTCTATCTAAAGGGACTGAATTGATAAGAATGAGTGGAAAATAAAAATTACAAGATGAGAGTATGTAGTATGATGTATCAAGATCAAGTTTGGGGGAATATTTCTTTTCTAACATCAATAGGAAAGAAAGGGATGAAGGATAAAGGCAATGATACAAGAATTGAAGATTGGAATCTGGGTAATTTTTAGCCTAAATTCTCCAATTATCCACCCAATTACCTAAGCCAGACTTAACAAGCCTAAAAGACCTAATTGGGATTCTCAAGGTTGACCACTCACTTTAGTGGAGACTAATGATGAAAACAAGCATGCTGGGACTATGAAGAACTAATTTGTCGTAATCGTAAAACCCTTTAAGATTAGCTAATTTCGCAAGGAAGAAGGGTTAAGACCATCACACTCACATATCGTGATTTCGATTGATCAATTGCTCAGACGTAAATCATTAGTTTGTTTTGCGTCAACACTGAAAATTTTCCTTAATTTTGAAATGAAAACTAAATTCTTGTGCTACGTTAAATCCAACTAGTTTCAATCGCTGCATTCAAAAGTGATTGCAATATAAAATAGAAAATGTCCCTAGTAATGTAGTTAAATTTGTTTGAGGACAAACAAAATTTTATTCTCTTTGCTTGGGGATAAGTAAAACTTTAAGTTGGGGGAATTTGATGAGTCTTAAACTCATCTATTTTTAATCCATTTATTTGGCTTATTTTTAGTATCTTCATATCTGTTTTAATGCAAAATTATGGAATATTTACCAACTTTGTGTTTTGTAGGTTTTAATTCAAAAAGGAGGAAATTACAACATAAAAGAAGAGAAAAAGAGCAATTGCAGCAGTCTTTGTCGTGACAGATTTTGTGTGTTGCAACAAATTTCCAAGTAAATGGCAAAGGAACTCGGTCAAGACAATAATTTCCTTGTCGCAACACAAAGGCTTGAGTATTGACATATGAGCTCTGTCGCGACAAAAGATAGCATGTTGCAACATAAAATGGTAAGAATATTACCAGTCAGCTGAGACAAAGAGAGTTTATGTTGCGACAAAGTTTTCAGCAGGATGTCAACACAAGGAAGAAATTATCGCAACAAAGAAGCTCATGTCGCTACAAATGAAACAAGAAGAAGATAGAAATCTGTTGCGACTAGGTATCTTCTGTCACGACAAGAAATTAAAAAAAGCAATACAGGAAGAATACTGCGACATATAAGTTTATGTTGCAACATAATGAAGAACATAATGAAAAATATTTGTCGATTTTGTCGCGACACTGATTATGGCAACATGGAAAAGCTTGTTAAGACAAAAGAAGAGCTTCGAAGAAAGATTTCTATCGAAACAAGGTGACGTAAGTCACGACGCCGAAGGAAGAAGAAACTGGTCGCGGGATGTATAAACGAGGTCCGGAGCATGTAATACTCTAATTAGTGAGCTTCGACTTGTTGCAACAAAAGAATCTGAATGTTGCAACATGTTCGCCGAAGAGATGTTTCGATGTCACGATAGGATCCTGAAGTCGCTGGCAAAGATCACTAAACACAGATAACAGGTTGCATTAATTTTCTATGTCGCAACAAAGATTCCAAATACAAGGGAAGAAGTCGGTCGCTGACATAACAAACTAGGTCGCGACACAAAAATAAGTTGAATACAAAATTTGGCTTACGACATAACCAACTCGTCACGCATACTGAACATCGCCAATACCAGAGCATGTCGCGAACATCAAAAATGAAGTCGCAACAAGAAATCGTGTTATGGTTAAAAACTGTCACGACAAACTTTCTAGGTCGCGACAAAAATTCTGACAATACAAGAAACAGTGTTGTAACAAGAACCAAAACTGTCATAACCAAGGAAACTCTGTCGCGACGTAATCCAAGAAGGAGCACATAAAAACAGTCGGCTATTAAAATGATCGCGATACGCGAACAGAGATCTCATGATGATTGAAAACTCTGACACAACAAAACTCCTGTGTAGCGACGAACGCACCAGGCTAATTTTGGGGATCCACAATGTAGCCTCGAATTTATGGCCCAAACTTATGGGGCTCTATAAATAGAAATAATTGGAGGAAATGAGGGTTGTCTAGTCAGTCGGGAGGAAAACCAGAAAATTAGGAGTCGAGGACCTTTCGTATTATATTTCTTATTTTATTTTTTCTTTATTTTCTTTCTTCGTAGATTAGCCTATATTGTGAATTTTAGTTTGTTTACTGGATCTCTAAACGCTTAATTGTTTAGAAGTTTGTGAAGTTGAATTAAAATTGTTGAAATTCACTGACATCGCTTGAACTAATGAAATCTGTGACAAGTCTGGAATTCATTTCTTCATGATCAAGTAGCTCTAGTGAAATTTCCTCGATCAAGATTTCAATGTTCACCGTGATCCAGCTTTATCAAGAAACACAACTACGAGAAAGATCTTGGCGTTAGTTATGGTATTCTTCTCGCACAATTAGGAAGAAAAATTCTGTGTGTTGAGAATCTTGAATTTATTTGAATGGTGTTGTTCATGAAGTGAATTGTTCCCAATATTAGTAACTAATACCCATAAAGGACTATTTTTTGGCTTTGATTTCCAGGAGGCCCTCTAAGTGACACAGAGTTGGAGATTCCTGGGAGCATGAGGCATTACTTGGGGGTATGCTAGACTAACATTGAAAAACTAACAAGCTCTAAAAGATTACTTAGATAAATCATCAATTTAATCATGGTTTGAGAATTAGTTGAGTGATCTATCAATTTAATCAATTAGAAATCTCTCCTTGGTCTGGAGGAATGATCTTAATCTTGTGTTAGCATAGATCTAATCAATGAAAGGGAGAACTCTTTAAGATGTTAAGGATGAGACATCATTCATTCAGAGAAATCAATGACCGTCTGGAAGCAAGAAATTTACATCATAAGAAATGAGTATGAAGTATTGGAAAAGAAAAATACCTGTGATCTATAAAGCAAATTCTGATTACAAGTAATCGACAATCAGCGAATCAAAACTAATATGACTCTTAATCAGTGAGTATGGTTAAAGGAGTAAATTCAACTATACTATCTCGCCTCGCCGACAAATTCAGATTCCAACTTATGATATAATCGAATTAGATTAGATTCAGAATTGATAATTCTCTCATCATGAAACCTAAAGGTTCACTTTTAATAATCCGTTCATCTACTTTATGTTTAGAGTTTAAATATTTCCTTTATTATAGATGTGTAGAAATTTAGATAGTAGAATCTGGGTTCATACTGAAATCCCCCTCTTTTACGAAATGAAAGTTCAAATGCGTGGAACTCTGAGTAGTTGGGTGTTGAATTTTAAATTTTTCAATCAGAATGATATCCGGATCATAGGTCCACTTTTATTACTTTTACGACCTGTAATAATTTGCGAAGTGTTAAGACTAAACTAAATCTTTAATGAATTCATTGACAAAATCCATTTTTCTTACAAGTATGTTGCTATTTTTCATTCCAACAGTTTCTAGTGCCTTTACTAGGGATTAGCATATAGTCCTGTGGTAATGGTGTCTTAAATTTGTATATATATGATTTGGTCACATCACCTACCTTCCGGTATGCATGTCGAATTATTTGATCCACACATTGCCTAAAGAGAATGGGATCATCCCAAAAGTAATGCTTCACCTTTGCAAAGAATCTCTTCTTTTGCTGAGAAGTGAGGCCATATGGAACAATACCCACAGCAAGATAGTTAGCAATATCAACAAACCATGGGGAGAATTAGGCCTGGAATAGAGCTAGTATTTGTTCATCGGGAAATGCATCATCAATTTAAGCCTGATTTTTTTGCACTTTCTAGAATTTCCAATTGTGAAAGATGATCAGCCACAAGGTTTTCATTGCCCTTCTTATCCTTGATTTCCACATCAAATTCTTGTAGAAGGAGCACCCACCTAATAAGCCTAGGTTTAGCATCCTTTTTAGTCTTTAGGTACTTAATTGTGGAGTGATCGGTGAAAACTATGACTTTGTTCCCGATTAGATAGGATCTAAATTTGTCAAAGGCAAACACAATGGACAATAACTCTTTCTCTTTGGTGGCATAATTGAGTTGTGCATCGTTTAACATTCTACTGGCATAGTAAATAGCATGGAAAATTTTGTTCTTTCTTTGGCCTAGAACACCGATCGTATGTCAAGCCAGATTACATTACCAAACGAAGTTCCCAATCAAGGCGTAATTAGAGCTCGAGATCAATTTCTCCTTTAGTGTCGCAAAGGCTTTCATACAGGTGTCATCAAAATTAAAGGGAATTCCTGCATGAGAAGAGTAGACAAAGGCTTCGATATTTTGAAGAAATCCCGGATAAATCTTTTATAAAAGCCGACATGACCAAGAAAACTGAGCACACCCTTCACCAAAGTAGGGGGTGGTAATTTTTCGATAATTTCAATCTTGGCCTTATCGACTTCAATCCCTTTCCAGAAATCCGATGTCCCAGAACTATGCCTTCTCTCGCCATGAAGTGACATTTCTCCCACCGGTGCACAAGATTTGTCTCTATGCATCTTTGGCATCTCAACCTTAGATTTTCAAGGCATTCATCGAAGCAAAAACCAATTACAGAGAAATCACCCATAAATAGCTTAATAGATTTTATCCACTATGTCGTAGAATATGGCCACTATACATCTTGGTACACCAAAATAGAGGGCTAAATGGCACTCTCCCAAATAGGGAAAGCGTGCCATACGTATAGGTGAAAGTGGTCTTTCCCGGTCCTCCAAAGTAATGATTTAATGTCATCTTGAATACCCATCCAGGAAATAGAAGTACTCATTACCCATAAGTCTGTCCAACATCTAACCAAAAAATGGAAGCGAGAAACGATATTTCCTAGTCACTTTGTTCAACTTCCAATAGTCAATACAAATCCTCCATCTCATGACTATTCTTGTAGGCAAAATTATTATTTTCATTTTTCATCATCAAAGAAAAACTCCTTTTCATGGGTACCATCCAGACAGGACTCACCCCATGAATTGCCGAGATAAGGTAACAACCCTTTCGATCAAACCATTCAACTCTTCTTTCTGACATACTGAATTCTTCATGGCGACTCACGTCTGGGGTACTCTTACTAAAGGCTTGCTGCCAGTCGTCCTCAAGGGAGTATCTGGTGATGTACACATAGATAGTTTGATTCCTTAATATCAGTCATGGACCATCCCATTGTTCTTTATAATTCCCCAGACCTCACATAATCAATCTTCCAATAATCAATCTTCCAATGCGAGAAAGATAAAGACCATATGATAAATCAAGAGTAATGCTTCCCCAAGGATACATATCTGCAAAGCAAAGGTTTTGTGACTTGTGGTAGGCTTTCAATACGGTAGAAAGGTCTCGCCAAACAGCCCTGTGATCCAGTATTTCTATCACTTGAAGGAATCCATCTAGTTCACATATTCTCTAGCCACACACCACAGAAGGCAAATCTCACTGAGGCCAGTTAGGTCTGAATGAACCCAATGGCCCATCACGATCAGCTGGAGACAATCCTCATTATCGGACAGTTTATGAATTGAAGACTCAACGGCACTTCTTGGAATCTTAGTCTCCAGCTCTCCTTAGCGTACATCAATCAAGGCTCTCCCCGAGGCTAAGAATGGTCTTCCAAGGATGATCAACTTTCATCTCCTGCGTTCAGATGATGAAAATCCTTCCGAAAGACAAATTTTATCCACTACTAGAGACACTTCTAATACCACAAGATGAAAGAGAGATTTATCTACCAACGTTTCTGTAAGGTAACTCGTGGTTGGACATGCTTCCAAACTAACTCTTAAAGATCAACAACGAAATAGGCTGATGTCATCTTAAATCATGTGTTACTCTCTCTCAAACACTGAAGTTCCCGATGCCACAGTGGATAGTAGTTACTCCTGATCCTTGAAAGTTTATATATACCTTTTACAATATACATCAGACTCTTCAGATAGAGCAAATGGTTTCTATTAATCCCCCATTTTTTTTCTTTCGCCAAGGATATCTTTCATAATTCACACCTATTATCTGTCTGAGGCCATAATAATGATTTATATGAAGCTTTTGAATCATAAACTTGCCAAATTGTTGATCAACGCCCACTGGGCCTTTATGGGGTAGGCCATAAAACGGCCATCTTTCCAGAAGAATATTCTTCACTTTCCCTATGTTCTTAATCAGCTGGACAATACCAAAGATTTCCCACAATTTAACAACATTTTCTGTTTATACAGAATTTTAGAGCCTTTTATCATTATTCTCATCTTTACTTTCTTTATCTTCACGTGTCTGACGAACTTCTGGTACTAGACAAACTACCATGTTGCCTCTCGTTGAATAATGAAGTCATTTGACCCTTTTGCACTTCCAAATTCCTAAGTTATGCTGCTTGATTGTTCAAGAAAGTTCTTATCTCATTTTCAAACTAATGTCAAGACTTCAGATTCCCATCTGCTATCATCGCCTAGTCGCTTCCGCCATTCAAGTCGACTTCTTCGTAATCTAAAACACTCCGGCGCTTTTATAAACATGTTTAGGGTATAAAACTGTTAATCAGGTATTAACTACATTGTTGAAGAACAAAAAATTGACAAACTGGAAATTATAAAGGATTGGTATTAAAATTGGTAAAATGTCAAAATGAGATTCAAAATACCAGAACAGAGAAGCATGTGCCAAACGGAAGAAGCGGTAATAAGTTTAAACAGCAAATGAAAGAGAAAAGAAGGATTAAATGTAAAATGAGAAACGAAATAATGTGCTAGCCAAACAAGACCTAAGCCTGAGTTAAGACCAATAATTGGTGTTTGAATAGCATTTCTATTTAGACTTTGTATCAGAACCAGTACTGGCTTAAGAAAGTATGCAGCGAAAACTATCGATTTGTGTTTCCAAGGATTTGAGCCAAACAAAGAAGAAGGAAGAAAAGGAAGTGAAAAAGAGATTAGTTAGTATGATACAAACCCTAACCCCTTTAATGTTGTGTTTGATTTGACTTAAAACCTCAACCAAACATAATTGTGTTTTAAAATGGTTGTAGATCAATTTGGGTTTTGTAAGGTTTCAAAGTGCTTTGGGTTAGGATTGGTTATGAGGAATTTTTTATAAAGGAAATGTTGGGGTTTTAGGGGAGATATCAAATCTTTCAAACCATGCTTTGCTTTGGCTATAATATTACCATCACCATCCTAAACTGAAAGATTCAAATTTTTTGCAACCAACTTCATCCAACAAATCTCCCAGTAGGTGTATTCAAATTTAGACCTATCAGATCAGAACAGCCAATAAAGTGAGGCTCGCTTGAAAATTCTAGTTCGGTCACGCTTGTGTTTGGAACAAGGTATTGAGGCTGTATGTCTCTGATTTTCACTTATTCAAATTGAGTGATTCAAATTGGGTAAAATAGACTTATAGGAGAAAAATATTTTGAAATATGTATTTAAACTTGACCTCACTGACTAAGAAATCACATGAGGATCTGGTTTTCGGGCAAATTCGGTTCAGCTTTATATAAATAGAGCTGGCATTAGCTATGTTAAGTTTCACCATCTAAACTGAGTGATTCAAATTTTTGATAACCAGACTTCTGGTGAGAACAAATATCCCCTAAAATAAGTAGATCAATCTAACTACTGAACTCACCACAAAGTGAAGCCTATTCAGTAAATTTGTTATTTAAATATATAAATTCTCAAGGTTTTGAACATATCTTAAGTTTTAGCACTCCAAATTGAATGATTCTAATTTCTGAATAAAAAAGATTTATAGGGTAACAATGGACTTGAAGGAAGTTGGGTAAAATGTGGCTCATTTGTTCCCAGAAAGTTTTACTTGAAGGAAGGTAGAAAGAACTAACAGAAACCCAAATAAGCCAACTAATATTGTTCTCTAATCGATGGATTAGGGTTATGACGGTAGCCCCACCCAAGAACTGATCTTGAGGATAGGAATCAAGGAGCGACAACCTTTTGGGTTTGTCTGTTCTCCATACCTCTCTTCTTATTTCAAGCTTTATGACTAAGAAATGATTTCGCTAAAACTGATATGATTTGTCATGTATTTGGAAAATTGATTTCAAATGCATTGCCATGAAACTGTAAGGAGCACCAAAATGCATATTCATATAAATGTATATATTAATATTGTGTAAATTACTATGGTATATGTTTAACCCATAGAACAAGATCCATATATTCGAGTTAAGGATAGAATGGTATACCATTATGGTTTAAAACTGATAGACTGTGGAACGAAATGAAATATAGCCGCATACCGATCCTTAGTCAAGAAGGGATAATATTGGTAGTGCCAATGATTTTTAATAATTAACAAACAACAAGATCGTGAGACTGCAGGTTATAAAATGTTTTTTTTTTCTACTAATCTACAGCCTAACGAGACCATGCCACTGATTTTGTTACCCTAGGCATTGAAAGAAATGGTTAAATTCGTTTAAGGAAAAAATTATAAGTAAATGTGTGAAATGCATGATTTGAGTTTCGAATAAAATATTGCATATGAAATTGTATACTTGGAAGTGATCAAAAGATTTGCAAATGAAAATATGTGAAGAATATATGTAATGGTTCATTGAAATTGTGCCAATACAGATTGTTTTAGAAAGCCAAGATATTTGTGTGTTTTAATTGAACAAAGATAATCAGATGAGAACCATTACATGGAAAACAGTATGTTGTTTTATCATCGTATTGAAAATTGTTAGGACAAAAGAGCAAAAGAGACCGTAGAGTTCACAAAGTCATCAAGTGAATCGCGCTAAGTATAAGTAAACGCCCGCCTCATGCATACATTTTGTCCATGACATTGATTGTTCTTCAATGAAACCAAAACGTAGGTATGTTTTATGTTGAACATATTTGATTTATTCAGGAGATGAACTTTGATAACATTTTTGCAAACATGAATAGTGGTACAAACATATTGAAACGAGCGTTAATGTTGACAAAATGGTGGGCCCTAACTAAATGATTATGTTACATCATTTCTGCAGTATCCAATACTACAACCATTCGCCTAGATCCGCCATCTCGGGCCGAAATGATACAAATGGTTATATTAGTGTACGGCCTAGGTTTTGGTGATTCTATAAACTGACTTTTGAAATTGTGTGATATGCATTGCATTTGCATATAAAAGCGATGACATGTGAAGTGACTTAACGCCGGATTCACGGTCTTAATAGGTTTAAGCAAGGTGCCAGCCCAACAGGTCAACTGATTCCATGTTTGTACTTCCATTCCAAATTTCGTATCAAGAGTGAAACCGAGTATGATATCTGCGACAAATCCAATTAGGTATAGTGTCATTGTGAATTGAGTTGTGAGATCATTCCATCGTAATGAGAGTATGAGTCAAGAGACTTAATCGAGTTAACAAAAGAGTCTATAATATTAGATGATTAGTTGTCCGACACTAATTGGTAAAGGATTGTAGACAACTATGACCTGGTGACACTATACAGGAAGTGTCTTTTATTATAGAGGCTCAACCCACTCAATGCGAGGTCCGTCGCATCGCTAGAATGCATGGTTCGAAAAGGGTGTGAAGCCTACCGGTATACAGATTTATACAAAAAAGGTGTAGCCTAGCGTTTATCGACATCCCTATAGTTTTTGATTACCCTGGATGTGGCCAAAGGAGCTGTCGGATTACCCACAGAGATCGAGTTCGTGACCCACTATCAAGCCACCGCATCCATTATAACCAAAGAGAAATGGTTTCTGATGACAAAGAGTTTAGTCTCACTGCAAGTAACTGGTTATAGGGCGCATCATTCAACCCAGGTATCACCGTGAGGAGTCCACCGCCTTTGTTACAACGAAATCTGGCACTTCATTGTGTGTGTTGATTATAGGCAACGAATAAGATGACGTAAATATCAAAATCGCTAACAGAACTGGAACCGTTTTGGACCAATTGAAAGGTGTCTTTTCTCGAAGACCGACCTAGTACGACATGGCATCATCAACAACAAGACGCGACGCACATTACGTTGAACTTCGCAGAATGGCCAGAACCTGCACGCCGTCAATTTAACAACACCAAGACTTCACGGATCTGTTCAACCGTTTTTCGACCATGTAGATTGGTTTGTCGGTGTTACAGACTAATCTCATGTATTCGTACGGATCGAGACATCATGATATGCACCTTCGCTGTGAAAAGAAACCTTGAGAAAGGAACAATTGTATGCAAAGATGAGGCGTGAATTTCGTTAGGGCAACCCTTTCTGATTGTCGAACAAGGAATTAGGTTCGATCCAAGTAAGATAGAAGTGATTCTTGAATGGAAACCACCGAGAAATGTCATAGAAGTGTGTAGCCTTGTGGCTTAAAGTTATCAGACAAGGTTCATTATGCTTTCCATGACTCACACCCCACATGACATTTACTTCAAAGAATGAGACTTACTATGAAAACACAAACTAATTTTGAAAAGTTGAAAGCATCCTTTCGACCGAGTTTCTGGCCCCATTTGTCGACCTACTAAGAAAGAACATGTGATCTTGATGCTTCGCTAATAGACCTGATTTGTCCTTATGCAAGAGGTATGGCAGCTTATGCCTTCATGCAACTGGTCGCATGAAAAGAATTAATCAACCACTTAATCACACCATTGTATTTGCATTGAAAATATGGAGAGACAATAGACCTTACGTGAAAGTAAGTTCATTCACCATCAAAGTCTTACATTGTCCTTCAACTATATTTCTAATCTCGGGCATAACTTAGATGATGAACTCAATGGAGGATTATGACAGACCATCATCCCAGGAGTTTTCACTGCCAAACACTATATAGAAAGTCATTAAACACTATGCATTGAATGCTCATTTTTCATTATTAGACGACGATACAATAGTAGCTTAAATTGATATAAACCACTGCTAAATCGAATGCTAGAGGCATAAAAGAGACAGGCAATGCAATAAATGAATGTATATGGGAAGAACCCAGTTTAGTGACTGAGGATGGATTTTGTATTATAGAGACCAGTCCCAAAGAAAATCTAATGGATGATGAGCCAAGAAACCACTTTAAGAGGTACACAATGACCCGATATGATCCCATAGCACGAAAGTATATCAGATTTAAAGACTTTGAGTACTATTAAGAATGAATGAGATGTTGGAACTGGCACCAAATGTACAGTGTGTTTGAAAGAAAGTGAAGATTAAGTTCTGATTTTGGCAAAGATAATAACATATGGAATGGACCGAATCAATGGTAGGATTTTAGTTCAAATGTTGATGTGGAGGAAAGTGTGATTCGATTAATGTGGAATCATCATCAAATCAGCTCACTTTCCCACCAAAGAAGAACCACCATTCACTTCTGAGGTTAATAAAGCTTACACATGAAATAGTCTGCACGGCATGACTCTCATGTATCATCATATTTCAACAGAGATCTAGTGTTTACCCCAGATTCAGAACAAAGAGGTTTTGTAACCAATTAATTTCAACATAGCTTTCCACCAGACTGATGGACAATCAGAGAGAGATCCAAGTTTTAGAATATATACGTATAAAGTTTGTGGTGATCGACTATGAGGCAGTCAGAATATTGATCTTTACTTAACTGATACAACAATAGCTTCCAAATAGTATTGGAATGACACCTTACGAGGCTCTTACGTATGAAATGTGGAACACCATTATGTTGGATGTAGTTAAGTGAGAAGATGAATCAACCCCGACATTTGATTCAAGAGATCGAGGAAAGGTGAAAACCATCTTAAAGATTAAAGTTAGTCATGGATAGACAAAAAGCCTTAACACTAAGAAAACATTCAATATGAGATCGGGTAAGAAAGTGTTCTTAAAAGTTTCTCCTTGGAAGAAGTCAAGAGATTTGAAAATATGTTTGTTCTTGAACACTGATCGTATGAAGTGGGATCTGTAGTGGTCCTAAAGGGCATAGACTAGCCTTACCTCCAGTTGGAAAGATCCATCATGTTTTCCAGCAGTCGAATGTTATGAGGCAGAGGTGCACCACGCTGTGGTCTTTCAAAGTTATTCAAACAGACCTGCACTTAACATACGAAGAAGAGCCTGTGAGAGATCTCTGCCTGTAGAAGTCAAAGCAAGAATTGCAACAAGCTTAATCTCATTGGTCAAAACATTTCGCGGAAACCACAAGATAAAGCGAAGCCACGTGGGAAAGTGGAAGAAACCATGCATTATTAGTATCATAATGTTTCACGAAGGTAATTTATCAAATTTTTATAAGACGAGTCAGAACGCCTAAAATAATCTAGTAGTTTTATAACATGTTTAGGGTATAAAATAAGTTAAATTGTATTTTTCTATAATTTATATTGTTAAAGAACAAAGAAAATGATAAAACCTAGAATCATAAAAGAACATGTTAATGTGGTAAATATTTAAACAGACTCATAACAAATGAAGTTATATGTGCCAAATGAAAAAGGTAATAAGTTGAATAGGAAACAAGATGAGAAAAGAATGATTAAAATGCAAAAATGAATGAGGAAATAATGTGCTAGCCAAACAAGGCCTAGTGGTTGTTTTCAAGTTAAGACAAAATCAATTTAAATGACATTTCTCAACGCACATCTCACATTGATAACTGAAAAATGCTGACAGAGCAGAGAGGAGAACAAGTTGGATTGTACCTCCCAAGGATTTGTCACAAAGAAGAAGGAAGAAGAAGGAAGTGAAAGAAAGAGATTAAAGGTATGGAAAACAAACCCCAACCTTTAATGTCGGTGGTTTAGAATGACAAAAAACCAATTTAAACAATAAAAGTGTTTTAAATGGTTAAGGATCATCAGTTTTGGGGTTCGGGCCAGAGTCAAAAGTTTTTGGGTTAGGATTGGTTTTGAGAAATTTTTGTATAAGGGAAACGTTAGTTTTAGGAGATGTCAATAAAATTTTTCAAAAACCCTGCTTGCCTTTAGAATAATAACTGGCCATCACTCATCAAAATTGAGTGATCTTAAATTTAGGATAAACCACACTCTAGAGAATAAGATCCTTTAAACAAGGTATTCAAATTGAACTCACTAATCTAGAAATTCGTCAAAGTGGAAGTTCTGGTTGTGTAAACTAGTTTAAATTGGTAATAGTTTTGCATTTAAAATAATTACATTAGTGCCATAAGTTGAGTTTCACTCATTCAAATTGAGTGATTAAAATTTCTAGGTATACATTTCAGAGAACAAATTCTTGAAATGGTTATTCAAATTTAATCACTGAACTCTTCACTATCAAAGTGGTGCTCTATTTTCTAGCAAATTCCTGTTATGTTTTGAAAATAGAGTATTCCTGCATTGTTTTGAACATATCTTCAGTTCAGTTGTCTTAATCAACCCATTCCAATTTCTAAATAGATTTTATAGGAGAACAATGGCCTTGAAGGAAGTTGGTAAAATATGGCTCATTTGTTCCTATAAAGTTCTACCAATGAAGTCAGTAGAAAACAACCCTAACTAGAAACCCAAATAAGCCAACTAATATTTTCTAAATTGTGATGGATTGTGGGTCGGGTGATGAGGAAGCCTGACCTAAGAACGATTCCAGGATAGAATCGAGAAGACAACCTTTTTGGGCTTTGTTCTCCATACCTCTCTTCTTATTTCCAAGTTTTTTGTGACTGCTGAAATGATTTAAAGAAACGCATATGTGATTAAGCTAAGATTCAGAAAATTTGATTTCAAAGTAATACATAAAAATTGCATGACATCAAAATGTATTATCTGGGGTATAAATATATACAATATTGTAAATTACTATGGCTGTGTTTTAATGCCCTTAATAGAATGTTATCCGCCATTCGGAATATGATAAATGGTATACCAATAAGGGTTAAACTAGCATTATGAACTAATGAAATGAGTAGTGGCATACCGATCCTTAGCTCATGGACAATATCGATAAAAACACACAATGATTTTTAAATAACTACCACCAAACAAATGGGATTGTGTAATTGTGGTTAAAAAAATTTTCATCGGTCTGCAGCTTAAAGGGACTCATGCCAAGATTTCATACTCCCAGTAACCGAAAGAAGGGAAAACAAAGTAAATGTGCAATGTATGATTTGAGTTTCAATGAAATATTGCATATGAAATTGCATATACTAAGATTCAAACGATTTGCAAATATACATGTGAATAAAATATATATAATGTATATTGCATAGACCATTGAAATTATGCCAAAACATTGTTTTAGAAAAGTTTGATACTGTGTTTGACTGAAAATGAAAGAGAGAATTGCATAAAACCATTAAGCATGAAAATGCTTAGCACACATTTTTACCATCACGCAAATTAAGTATCAGGACAAGAGCAAAGACGATACGTAGTTTAGAGTCATTTAATCAAAAGGAGTAAGTAAACGCTTTGTCTTCATGCATATGCATTTCATCCAATGACGTTATTTGCTCATTTTTTGTAATGAAACCAAAAATGTATAAGTTTTCATGGGAAGAAATATATTTGATTTTTTTTGCGGAGATGAACTCGATAATGTTTTGTAAATGATAATAAGCGTACAGCATGCCATATTGAATGGTGCTGCGAATGACAAAATGGTGGGTCTCTTAACGTAATACTGGCGCGACATTTCTTTACAATATTCTAAAATGTATATATGGTAAACTATTAGTTCAAGGCCCTGATCCTAAGTTTCTGGCCCGAGAGCCGTAGCCTCTCCTGCGCAATCGGGCTATTACATCTTCTCTTAAGGTATGAGGGGCTTACTTGCTCCATAGGATTCATAGCATTTGGTCCTCCATGAAAATTAGGATGATGGGTTTTCTCCAACCAATATAATTTTGTTATTAATGGTTGAATTATTGATCTTGAGGAAACTTAGCCAAATATCAGTGCTTGTTAATATTTGACTTTCTCATGGGTTCACCATTCGACATTCCATAGTGGGACGAGGTCCATTACAACTATCACATGAAGGGGGGACTAGCTTATACCACCTTTTCCAATGCTTGAGAACTTTCTGGTTGAATGGCTTGCAATTGCTTAGAAAGTGAAGAAATTTAGGCAGATAAGGTTCTTTGGGCTACTCCTCTGCTTCCATTGATAATTGTCTGCTGCTATGTCTCATGATTGGTAAGTTTCTACCATTCTTGTGTCAAATAGCTCCTCCCACATACACTGAATTAGAGTTCGGGAGGAATGCTCAAACCATTGTAGAAATGCTACACTTGGATTCATAGAAAGTCTCTCCATCTAATTAGGAGAAGTTGATAATGTCTATTCTTAATTTTTCTGCCTTAGCTAGTGGAAAGAATCGAGTTAGAAATTGTTTACCAACTCATCCCAAGATGTAATGGAACCTTGTGCCTGTAGGTAGCTAATGCTTCGCTTTATCCTTTAAAGAGAAAGGAATAACCCATGTGACGGTACCACTCACTCCATTGTATTTCATCGTATCACACACTTCTAAAAAGTTTGAGATGAGTTATCAACTGTGAAGTCCATTGAATTGAATCCCGTGCAAGAGTTGTAGAGTGATAGATTTGAGCTCGAAATTGTTAGCCTGAATAGCCGGTCTCCTTATCACAAGTTAAGTAGTAGACAACAGACGAGCATAATCCCTAATGTGTCTTAAGATTTTATCCAATTGTGTAATGTCAAGGGTCAGACCATCTCCCATTCTAGAACCAATTTCTTCTTCCTTGAAATCATCCATATTATCCATGGGTTGTAGTTCTATAAGATTAGTTGCTCTCTTATCCCTCCGGATTTTTCTCAAAGTCCATTCGATTTCAAGGTCCGATGATATAAGATTCTCAACACCAAGTCTTCGCATATAACCTAATGGTAATACTGAAACATACGTAACTCCAAACACACAAAACAAAAGAATTAAAAATAGAAAATCAAGAAAAATAATTGATTCAAAGACTATAAAATAAGCGCCGATTGAACAAATTATCACCTATTAGAGAAGAATATACACCCACCTAGAGAAGGATGGGAGGTACACCACTAATACACTACTTAGAGTCTAGTTAATCTAAAAACGAAGCAGCCTTGAGGCACCACGCTAATAAGCTTTACTTTCCTTTTGTTAGCTTGAGCTGTTTTTGGAACAACTGGGAAAAGTTTGATTTTGTTTTCTATGTTTTAGTTTTGGATTTCAGGTTTTTGGAGATTCAAAGCTAGTTTTGGAAGCTAAAAGATTGAAATCTTGAAGTTCAATTATTTTGGGAAGCTTAAAGGACCAAAGAGGAAACCATATTCAAGCATCCCCTTCATTTGGACATAAGGTCTCACCCCTCTTAACACAAATGGATCCCCGCCATAGGAACACTCATCTAAAACTTCATGTTCCGTTTTTCATTTAGTATTATAATTTATGTGCATTTTTGGTAAGGAATATAGCAGTACTCCCATCTTTCTTAGCTAGGCTTCCAAATAGTGAGCCAGCCAAGCTTGTGGTACTAGGACCTTCCTATACACAGGATATCATGCTATAACCTACACTTTGATTCCTTGGGAAAGGTCATTGAGGACTTAGGGCGTTGATTTGCTTTGCTCACCAATTGTTTCATTATATGTCTTAGAGATTGTTCAACTACATCCCAAATCTTAGTTGAAAAGGCTAATATTGCTAAATTGTGTCTATATATATTGATCCTCCATTAATATTATATAATACCTACCATCCGTTGAAGTCATATTACTTTCTAATTTGGCTTACTAGTTAGTCTCGCCAGTGGAAGGGCAGAATTTAAGTTTATGCATGGAGATCAATATCAATTTATCCCTTTATGTTTACTTATATACTTTAGGTATTTTATATGTTAAATATGTCAGAATGCTACAAATATTCATCTTTATGATTAGGTCAACCATTTGACGAAATTGCAAGAAAATGAGAGAAAAATGAAGGAAAATCAGCAAATTATACATGCAGCAACAGCTATTGTATTTTGATGTTTTCAATTGAAACATGATCCCAAATGGCTACAATATTTATATGGATGGATGGTGTCAATGCTTTCCAAAGAGAGACCATTCAAATTAATTTGATTTCAAATATCAAATCATATTCTTAAAGAAAGAAAGAAGAAGAGAGCTCAAAGGACTACTGGAGAATTTCATAAATTTAGTTTGTATCATCATTTATAAATTGTTATTTCTGGCCACATCTAGATTCTAAGCTTCAATATCTTTCCAATGGTACCAAGAACACCAAATTTGGATTCCGAACGAAGAAGTTATGAAAGTTGCAATATATGGTCACAACTAGAAATTCGTGGTTTAACAACCCTTTTTCAAGAATAACTATTTTTTTATCTCTCATCATCAGACCATATAGTAGATTTTCTAGCCTAAAGACTGCTTATGAGCTCTATTTTCGCCTATTTTTAAAAAGTTTTTATAAAAGACAACATGATCTAGGGATTTTTGGGAGATTTTTTTGAGTCGTGAGTTTGTTCCAACTTTGAGGGGATAACTACTAGTGTTTTCCTGTTTAAGATGTTCCATCTTTGGGACCGTAGAAAGGCTTGGTAGTTGATTCTATCGTATAAAAACTTTAGGGATTTGGAAGGAAAGAGACCAAGACCATCAACTTACCACAAAATTTTCTTCCTTTTCAACGCTTATCCTTATTTCAGGCCAGACGCAAACTGAATGTTAATCCATAGTCAGGTTTTGGCTGTATTTCGACATGAAGTTTATATCTTTACTTGTTAATTTTCCCTTTTTCTAGCTTACTGTGATTGTCATATCTATTGATTCATACTCTGCTTTTGTTTACTAAACATTTAAAATAATCTCTCACATAATGAGTGTCTCAAAGATTTGAGAAAGGATAGAGATATATTTCATGTAATGATCAGTAATTAGGAGTACATAGATTCTCTAGCTTAAAGCATCTCTTAATGCTGTTGAGTTGAGAAGGTCAGTCTCAAAGATAGTTGGTAGATTATCCAACCTTGAGAGATTTTACTGGTTAGGTGTCAAAGTTTTTCAGAATAAGATCGATATGATTGTCCAATTGTTTCATATATCCTCGTATCCTGAAGGTATGGCTTTCGACGAGTTATTAGTTTTAGCTTGTTAATTGGTTTAACTCAACATCGGTCGCTTGACATAGAGTATTTACTTCAGGTTTGATGCTTTCATGGATTCATACTGTGTGACTTGTTTGATAAGCTAGATGAGGTAGGTTTTTTTTATATTTTCTGCATTCTAATGAACACAAACATTTATCAGTTTTTGGCACCATTGTCGAGTGCGACTACCAGTTCTTAGCACCTCATGGTCAGGGACTAATAATGTAAGGCCAAAATGCCTATGAAGTTTTTTACGCTGTCATGGGATCAACAAGTCCTTGGTGTTAAGCCGGCCACTGTTTTACACACACATCGAGGATTTACTGTCCCCGGGCCATGCCAACACTTTGCTTAAGGTGTTAAGAGGCTGAATCTTTGCCTTCATTGGTCCTTGATAACGCTTTTGGTGCAGCACCAAGGACTTGTTAGTCCCCGACAACGACGCCAAAACTTCACAGAGCTGCTTGAAGACTAAAAAACTTGTTAGTCCTCTGTTCACCAAAACTTTATTAGGCATATTTGTTAGTTTGGCACAGAACACAGAAAAACATAAAAAGAGGCTTTCATCTATGGCAAGACTTGCCGAATAGTGCACCTATGTGTGGATATCAATCCATGGAAATGGGGATGCTAAGTACCAAAATTAGAATACTTCTCTAATATCCAAACGATCAGTGTTGAGTTCAAAACTTTAATTAAACTAAACTAAACTAATGAAAGCTTAATCAAACACGTGAACTCTGCAACTAAGGGATACCAAGAGATGATAAGATCCTAGGGTAATTGGTGCAATTGGGCAATCCTCCTATATCTAGGCCAAAATCCTAATCCACTAAGTTTAAAGCTTTCCAAAGGCAAACCTGCCTAATTTAATTAAAAGCTTCTCAGCCTAATATACTCAACTAATATTAGGTTTCGCTTCGCAAATAACTAAAGAATTAGATGCTTTAAGACCCAAGAATTTCACTCGCTCCTAATTGCCCACTTTACACACCAGCTAATTAGTTGATCTGTATGTCTAATCCTCTCGAATCGAAGAACTGGCTACTTATTACTTTAGAAAACCCTAGAAAATATATGAGAAACCCAAAACAGATTTCTAAACTGAATCCAACGCCTTTAATCGACCGCAATAAATGTGAACCACACAGTGATCCAAGTAGAATCAAAAGACGAGCATGCCCTGCTCCAAGATCGAAATTCTCCAACTTTGCAAGATCGCATGTTAAAAACGACATGTTGCTGTGGTACCCCACTAAAAGTCCACGAGTTCTCCAACAAGACTTCATTGGCACCGATACTAGCCGCAGGGCATCGTAACAATGTTCCAAATGAAGTGGCTCATCACTGAACTGCCTGGGGCCTCCGATAAGGCTTAATTCACGTTGTCTGAACACTGCCAAATGATGAGATCTGGGCAATGTCCTCTGGAACCAAACCGCTATGAATATGTGCACGAGACATCGAACAACCTGCACATGCATAAAAACAATAGAAAAGGTCAAAAGCACATTCACAAAACAAAGCAAAACATGAGTTGAGGGGCTTAAAACTCATAATTGTCGACTTTTTACGATCCAACACCTATGACATCTATTCTCGAGACGACTCATATTGACCATCCAAAACCGCCATCAGCTTTATCTGTGTAAAATCTATTAGTTCGAACGCGTTGACCACTGATTCATCCATAACCGGGCAAGCCGCGATTTATATCTAGCACACACATCATGACCCTTAATCAATTCGTGAAAGTCAAAGGGTCTAACTACAACCCTCCACGACAAATACCACAATTAGTCCTTTGTACTAACTATAACCTCACTACAATTTAGAGCATGAACAAAGTGTGTAGCTCCCATCATAGACTGTCACTACACCAGTTCATGATATCATATCTTGTCCAGATTACTCATCATGATAACTTAAAGACACTCTTCATTGCATTTCCACTATGGCCAGAGATTTCCGAGTAATGATCTTGACAAAAGGTCATAGGTATACTCTCCCTCTATTTGGGAGTGGTGAATCCTTTGTTGGCTACTCACTCAGCCTTCTACACCTGCTTATACCATAACTTTCATCCCAGCGAAAGAACCTCAAGAGGCATGATCAGGTCAAAGCACAAAATCAGGGTATCCAAGATATCCTGAGCACCTCTAAGTCTGGCTGACATTTCACTATTGTTATGATGAATAATCATCACATTTAAACAGATAATCATAAGGATTAACTCATGATTGTGTCTCCTGAATGACTTATTACTTAGCAAGTATCCACATGTCAACTCTAATCATCTCATGATCAAGTTCTTGTAAGATCCACTACTGATCAATTCAGAGTAAGGACATGTTAAACTGCAGATTCACAGCGTCTTATCCACGATCCTATGGTTACGTATAATTTAGATACTAACATAATTACACATGATAAGAATCTTATTATCATGATCCCTATCAGCATCTTTTCATATATCATGACTTCCATTTAACTGATTAAAGATCTATATCAATTCAATGTATGATATCAACTTAATTAAGAAACTAATATTATTAAACATTATGTATACAAAAGTGTTATGGGCTACACCTTTATACTTAATACACTATTTCCACCATTGAAGTCAGTCTTTCATTACTTCGAGGTGATTTCTTCATTGTAGTCACAAGTTTTCCGATTCACCCTGTGAGTACTGCAAACTCTCATGTTGTCTTCACAGAATATCAGAAAGGGTCAGTACTTCGCCTTCTAAGATCGTCACTAGTTCTTTTATACCACAATTTTGTTTAGGCTAGTTACTTCAATGTAAGTTATACAATAGTTGCCATTGGAGACATCTCTTCTTTCATCAGCCTTAATCATTTAGGCCAATTCAGAACGATAGCCCTAACAATCTATGAATTAACTGAGATGCTGTAGCCATCAAGAAGAACTCTTTTCTAATTTAGCCATGGTTGCCTCTCTTTTCTTTATTACCCA
Source organism: Tetrastigma voinierianum (assembly GCA_016808115.1). NCBI lineage: Eukaryota > Viridiplantae > Streptophyta > Magnoliopsida > Vitales > Vitaceae > Tetrastigma > Tetrastigma voinierianum. Next base: position 129,360 of record JAEQBH010007061.1, read on the forward strand.
CTATGAGGTTGACTTTTTCCTGATCAAGAAACAGAAACCTAACTCATTAGAATATCATTTCAACCCTCGATTTTCTAAATTCATATCTACACCAATTCACATGGAATTCCTTCCAATTGAGCTTTATTTTCTCTGTTTGATATTTGTCCTGTGGAGGCGAAGAGGTAAGAGTTATATCTATGAGGTGTTTTAGTGATATTCCAACCAAATTATGATCGTCGCGAGAAAATTTCCAGAGACAAGGATCCATTGATGGTTCTGCGATCGACTCGCCAGCTGGAGTTGTCACTCTTCTTTTCATGCTCATCGCCAATTGCCTCATTCTTAGTTATTGAATGAAGAGCGAAGGTCGCAGGTCGTCTGTCGACAGATCCACGATTTTGTCCTGAAAATTGCAAAGAAACAAAAAAGTATCAAAAACTCAAAAACACACAAAATAGAAATAATAATTAAAAAAATGTTTGAAGTACAATATTAGCATAAACACTGCAATCGATTTTAACTATGTGGGCCAAAACCTGATAGGCTTTTACGTGATGTGCACTAAAATAAGTGAAAAACTTGTGTAATTAATGCTAATTCGTTAAGTATATCTTTGTTATATGATACAAAGAAAATGGCGCACATGATCAACCAGGAAATACGCTAAGTAACAACTGTTTTCCAATATCCACTGCTGTAATTAGATGAAGAAATAATTTAAATTAAACTAGACTAACTGAATATAAAGAATTGAACTCAAGAAGTAAGGGGTTCCAAGAGATAATAAAGTTTCTGTGGTTTTGGTGCAACTGATAACAAACAATAATCCAACCAGAACCCATTATTGTTTGTCTTCAAGGCAATCTTGAACTGATGTTATGCTCCCTTATGAATCAAACAATCCCACCACACTAGGTATTTTGCTTCTCAAATTTTCAACCCTGCACTGTAGGTGTTTCACATACAAGAACCTCACACTTCTTTAATTCACCGGTAATTTCTACACTACCAAAGTTAATTTGTTGATCTCAACTTATGTCTAATTCTCACTCCTTCTGATCTCGAAGAACCACTCACCACATTGAAGTTGATCATATAAATCAATATGTAAATTTATAAATTCAAGTATGAATCAATGTAGGTTCAATCACATGAAACAATAAAAGAAGAAATTCAAAGTAATTAAGATAGTCATGTTCAAACATAACCTAAGCTGAATTAGGAACATAACAAATAACATCATAAAACTGAGAAACATGGAGTTAAAGAAGAAAGAATGACGGGTAAATATGATTAAACTTCGGTCTTCTTCTTCAGGAACTGCACTTTCCAAGAGTGATGCCTTTTTCATGTCCATTTCTCTCATTTTCTCTCGACCAACTCCCTCGTAGTGCGATCCTCCTCTCTCAAATTGCAAACCCTCTTACCTTGTTTGAAAACCCCCATTTATAGTCTTCAAAACATGCGCATACTGAATACCCAAATTGAGAGATGTGGTCCCATTTCACAATGATTGCACCAAACATAGTCTTCGCTAGCCACGGTAACACCTTCGCAAGGACAGAAGGTGTGGTTCAATGTGGGCGAACCCGTAGCGCCTCTGTTTTCATCAATTCATATCCTTTGTCGTAATTTAATGTGGGCTTCGCCGTGGCGAACCCGTAGGGCTTGCTTTTACTTCGAGCTTCGCCATTTCGCATCACTGTCGACTTTCACTAAAAATCTGGGCGTAATTAATAATCACGAGGACAGAGCATATCACTACAGTGTAAATCTAGAATCAGTTGTATAAAACACATGAAAGTACTCTAAAGGCTAACAAGATCATCATCAACTGATGCCATTTTGGGTCGTGGTAAATTTATCGCACCTTTCGAGATGCATGATTGCCATCTTCTCCTACACGGTATATACATCATGATATTCGTTGAACATCTTTGTTTGTGGTACTTATTCCAGCAATTGTCTTAAAAAAATCTAGACTTTGTCTCCTGTAAAGAGCGGGAAGAGACTTTATGCTAAATCGAGAAAAATAATACCATATCTGGTAATGTATAGTCTCTCACTATAAATTGAAGAGTCATTGAAGATCATGTACCAAGTAACTGAAAAGCCTCTCCTCCTGTCAAAATGTAAAAGGCATACATAGTTTCCAATGGCAGGTTTCTATAGAAGGTTCATAAGATTAAAACTTCAAACCACTCTCTAACCTTTCTGTATGGCAATCATTATTTATGTTAAGTGTGAAAAGGCCTTTTCAATCTTTATGAGATGCTATCTTCATCATCATATTACCTCTATCGAAGTCGCCTTATCATGTGATGTAAACCAATTAGCGTATGGGGAGGTTGATAGAGGAGAGATAGAGTTCTTCATGATCACCATGCCAACAAATTAACAACAATTTGAATTACGCAACAACAAAGTATTATCAAGAACATTTATTTTGATGGTGTTCACCCTATCCATTATGGTTAATGGGTAGTTTTCACTGACCATTCTACAATCAAATACCTAATGGCCAGGAAAGATGCAAAGCCTAAACTAACTATGGAATAATACCAGAGTTGACTAAACTGACAAAAGGGCATATTCATAATTTATATCAGTCACCCTTTCAATGACATTGAGAGTGAGGTAAAGCATCAAATCCAAATTAATGACAAGCTCCCAATGAGACGGTCGGCCATCTCAAGTTCATATGCTAGATTTTGAAGTAATAATGCCAAATAATGAACTTAGCTATCTTATCACCAGTGAAGAAACCATTTTCATCAGAAGAATATTATTGGGAAAGATCCACTATATGACACCGTGCAGGACTGTATCAGAAGATGCGGACCTCGTAACATAAATAGGAGCTATAAAACAACGGCTAAGGTATTACAATCAAAATTTTATTGCCAACCTTATTTAAAGATGCTCGCTTAATTTGTGACGCTTTCTTGTGATAGATTCAAAAGATAGAATCATCTCGCAGAATGAAATGCATTTAAAGAATATAGTTCAACCTTGACATATGGGGGTATTAACTCTGATAGACTGCTTTCCCACTTCCTTCCAACACAAGTACATCCCAGAGCGCCGCATCATGTGTCCAAGTGAGTGGAAGCCATTGCTACTCAGACCAATGATAGCAAGGTAGTATTGAAATTCCTTAAGAAAAATATCTTCTCACGCTTAACTCCTATATAACCCAAATGATATAAACAGTTTTTGCAATAAGATTTTTGGCCCCTCTGCATGGTAAAGAACGAAACACTAGACAACAAACTTCTTACTGTCCCTAGACGAATGGCTGCTTTTGGGGAAATCAACAGTGGAGATCAAGAAAATCCTTGAAAATAAAGCACAACGAAAGGATCAAACAACATTGATGATGCACCTGGCGGCAGTCGCATTGTGTTTCTAAAACACTCATCAGGATGTCCCCATAGGTAGGTTGGTGAAAACTTACACTTCAACAATTAATAACATACATCATGTTAGGTAATGAACTCTATATGCACATAGTAGGTGAAAGCAAATTTCTTTGCAAACAAATATCAAGACTTCAGAATATACATGATGCACCAACAGTCTCACAAGGGTTAAACAAGACTGGCATGAAAACACATTATCAGAAAGAGTTCTGTTATGAGCTTCTCTTTAATTCTACTGTCACTCCCTAGGGAAACTAATTACACGCTGACCTGATCACGCCCACATGCTTTCCTCGATTTGGTGTTAAAGGTCCTCATCTCGAGCAATGCACTCATGTAAATGGGCATGCTAAAAACCATATTTTGATAGAACTCCATGAAGACCTCATCACTTTAACTCAACATACACTTCACGCGCATCAAGAACTAAACTAAGCGCTTCTCGGAGTGTCCAAGCCTTTATATCAATTGTTATTTCTTTTTCTTTTTCTTTTCTTCTTAGGATACTCTTCAAATTGCTCCATCCCTTTGGACTACACTGCCTACCACTAGAAACTCTGCCACATTCTTTCTACCCCACATCATTATCTCTTTATATTTGGTCTATTGAGAGAAAATGTACATCCTGTCAGGGAAAAGTAATGGAAATCAATAAATGAATTTTTTTCTATGTGGTAATATGCAGAATAAAGTAAAACTCTATGGAGAGAAATGTCAACACTCTACATGATATGGATTTTTTATCGAGGGTGACTTGCTACCCAAGTCCAAGAGCTTTTCAATCTTGTAGCAACTTAGACTAAACTTGAAATAAATTAATGTCCCAGTCCACATACTTAGCTAGGTACATGACCATGAACAAAATATCGCACATGGATATATCGGTACTTGGATTTGCTGAGATATCTGAACATCTATAAACATCAAAATGGAACTAACAAAATACTTTAAATCATGAATACTTTATTAATAAAACATTACACATAATATACACTTATTGAAGACAATTCATTATTATAATTACTATAAAATTACTATAATATCATTAAAACCAAAATGGTTAATCATGTGTCCATTACATTATTTCACATATATCCACTTCACACGAAGATAATATTCATACCACCATCTTCAATATTGAGATAATCATAAAATATGTTAATTTTGAGAGTCAATGAGCTTGATGTGCGGATTTAAAATGCAAACAAACTATATGATTTTATATTTATAGAATTTTTCGGAGTCAAATAGTCACTGGATTAATGTTCTGTGACTTAATTATAACCGCTGGATTCGATTTAAGTCAAAATAATACATATTCTGATATTTTACCCATATGGTCTCTGGATATTTTACTGATATCTTATACACTAATATATAGTCCATGATTACCAACATATTCTGAGATGATCGAGTATTTTTCCAAATCGTTATACGCTTAAGATAGTCTCAATTTCGTCAAATATCAGAACTTTTAATATTAATGATATTTCAAATGATTTTTCCATTTTTCCGATTTTTTGTCACCAACTGTCGCATAAAATATCACTAAACTACTATATAACTCCATATTTCAATCGATACAAAACCAAATTTTTGCCCTCTAATGAGCATAAAGGAAATCATGATGGTGATCATATATTACATTCCCATTATGTGTAATTATGTAGATCTAAACTATCTCTGATATCACAGGATCAACAAGATTGACATTGTTGATCCGGATACTAAAGACATGTCACCCCGATGATCGCTGACGACTTACAACCCAGATCATCGCACGATAAAGAATACACGTGATGTTTGCTAAGAGTAGCTGTTCGATCATAACTCACTATGAGACAACCATATGATAATCTATTCAAAATCCAACATATTCTCATCATGGTAATATGATGTTAATCAATAATTTGAGGCACTAATGGTATCGACATTAATCGGCAATTTTAATTTAATCCTCATTATCAAGATGTGAATGAAGGACGCATAGCCTGAGGCATCCATGCAATTGAAGAGTCAAGATTCACAACTCCTGATGAAGGAGGTGATAATTGAATACCTGTAGAGATCTACTTTTGGGAACTTCTGTGCCAAAGTAACATGTCTTGAATGAGCCTTTCATAATGCTTTGTATGTTGATCCTAAGACAAACACACTTATTGATTGGTTCATCTAGAGAGCATATGCACAAACTATGTTCTGAACCAAGCTCATATAGTATATTGCAGAGAAAAGGATAACACTACAATATAATATTGCATGGTGTTCTACAAACCTTGACTTCAAACAATTAAATGTGATGTTAAATAGATCAACTTAATCACTAATCAAAATATCTGGCAATAATATAACCAAAAAACATATGGTCATCAGAAGGTTTGAAATAAGAACAAAATTGCCTGACGGATCCAAGTCAAGAGATAGTAATTGTAGTTTATGAACTTAATCGAACAAGAATGCTTAGGGATTGGGTCATATAAGGATTAGGAGAATCCCGAGGTCATTTAGATGACCATATGGGCCATTAGTTTGGCCTCTGGGCCTAAAGTTTTCTCCATGAGGATGCACACAATATATGCATAGGATGCAAGGCAACCCCCACCTTAATGAGAGGCGTTATGGTCCTTCTCCATGTGGCTGGGCTTACATAAGCCACATTCGACCCCTAATGGGAAGGTTATTCATGACTATAAAACAAGAGAGAAAAATTTTCCCTATCTCCTAGCCTTTCTGGTGTTTATTAGGTTAGCAAACATAGAGATCAAAGCCAGCTACCTTTGATATTTTTCTCTCAACCTGGTGATTTTACCATTAGAGGTGTCCTCGATCACGGTGCTATGGACTCACACCTCAAGAGGCTGCCTCACCTGATCTTCAACAGCAGAACACCAAAAGGGTATGATCTCTTCTGGGTAAACACCCTAAGGTACAGAAGTGCAGAGTTCGCTTTGATGATCCAAGAGGATCCTTAGGTTGGGTTTCAACTTTAGTTTTTTTCAACCCACTTTAACAAGATCTGCACTGGGATAAACCCACGTCACATATGGACATACATGTTTTAATCCACATCATATCACATCCTACATTTAGCCAGAGTTATTTAATAAAAAGGTGTGTTCTTAACCTACCCTAGCCATAAAAGGTTGCCTAAGTGAGTCGAGCTTGGTTGGGGGGAGTCTAGTCCTCTAATTATGTGTTGGAACTAAGTTATTTGATAGCAATGTCAGTTTGGAAAGTCTTTGTGATGAATAGAGGACATAGTGTCATGTCACTGATACAGCAGCAGACCTCACACATAGAGAGACATCAACATCAACCTTCAGAATCATACAAATTATAATAAAACCCACACATGATTGCGCTTTGTATCAGATCATCACAGACAATGAGCTATACACTTCATTGTTCCATTTTTCCATTCTTATTATCGGCATTTAAGGACTATACTATTTAAGTCATGTATAAACAATTAAATTTATGTAAGTACACATATTTCAATAGTTCTTTCGATTGTGAAATTCCTGTGTTTAAACCCCTTAAATTTGTTTACATATGTTAAATCCCTGAATTAGAACTGATAAGTTTTCTTTGAGTTTATATATATTTCGCACAAGTTTTATATTTTATAAACCTAGAGAAGAGAAAAGGGTGGGGCCAATTTAGTTTTCCTGACATAATCCACTCCTATGAGAGAGTTTGAAAATGAGATATAAGCATTGAGGAGGAGTGAGGTAGTTTCAAGCAATCTCCCAAAATCACCCAGTATCAAATTAGAATACAACCTCTTATTTTACCCAATAAAGTCACTTAGATCAAAATTTCAAAGGCACCACTCTTTCTTAACCCAATTTCGTGTCGTTTAGGTGACTTCAAATTTTTTTGAAGTCAACTAAAGTCGCTTAAAATTTGTGGGAATTAGTAAAAATTGAAGTTTTACATCTATACTGACTTTAAATGTCCTGTCAATTTTCAAAAGAGAGGACTCCCAACCAAAGGACGTGCGCCCCAGCCTTGACATGAGTTTATAAAAGCTGAACCCTAAACGTGATTTCAAGTACACATGACAACTCAGAGTTTAGAGTTTTCACGCAGCTCAGGGAGCAAGATCCGGCGCCTGAAAAATGATCATTTTTCCTTACTTTTGTATGTGGTTCAACTGCAGTTTATTTACGTTTATGATCATTAGGCTGTTTCGTTTTCTAATACAACAGCCTATGTTGTCCCAATTACGTCAGATGGGGAATTGTCAACGTTAAGAAGTTAATGAATCATTTTTGCTTTTTGCCTGCTCTTAATGCTTGCAATTATCTGATCACCTTTGCAAGCAGCCACCCAACTGAGAATGAGAGATGGGGTGATGAGATCGAAGACGTTAGACCACGTGATTGTAACACCCTAAATTATACCCTAGTAATTTATTACATGTTTGTAAGATGATACAAAACTCTATTTTTTGAAATTGGCAATTGAGGGTACAGTACTTTAACATTTAGACCCAAAGGTCATAACCATTAAGAAGATTCATGCTGGTTGGAATGCTTAATTTTCAAATAGAATGTAGAAGAAGGACTTAATGGCAAAATTAGGAACTTTGAGGAAATAGGATAAGACCAAACATGGTCTTAAGAGGAAGAGATTTTTTCCTATTTAATAGTTCACGTTGAGGAAGGAGAAACCATTTTGGTCTGCACTGTTCACATGAAGATAAGAAAGAGAGAATAAAGAAAAAGAAAAAAAGAAGAAAAAGGAAGAAGAGGGCCAAGAAGAAAATCCAGTTTCAAACTTTTATATGATGCTCAACTCATGCTTGAATTCATGTTTGAATCATGTCAATGATCCTTTGTATGGAATCACTATAAACTTCTTGGTCTGCCAGTAGGAAAACTTATTAGAAGTGCTACTGGTTGGTATAAGATGAGTTTTATGGTTTATTTTGAGTTTGACTTGAGCTATTTGGTTTGAAGGAAATTTCCTGTGAAAGGGCCAAACAGCCATTTATCATCCACCTGTTTAGGCTAGTGCACTACGTGGAGCTCCACCTGTAAGGATTAACAACCAAACCAAGGCTTAGTTTCTAGACGAGGGTCACTTAGGCGAGTGAAGAGCTTCACTTAGGCGAACCTCTTTCTCACCACAGCAGATTACTTCGCCAGCACTGCAGCCATGTTTGGTTCCTCTCTTCCTAATTTAAACAATCAAACCGCTGACTGAATGAGGATCCTAATATGAATGGTATGGTCTATATATATAGTTATAAGAAAACGCTGAACCTGTCGATCCTGTGGTTGGGCAAACATAATTTCTTATCCTTATTTGCTAATGTGTTTAAGAACAGTATAACAAGCTTAGTAAGAATGTAATATATGTTCACAAAGATCTAATAGCTTAATGAATAGGTGTTTCGATCGTTGCTTCAAGATTCGCTGGGTTGGTTTCATGGCACTCGATCGCTAAGCCAAAGACTTCAAGCACGCGGCACTTCTATTACGTAAGGTGAACGTCATGTTTCACTCATGAATGCACACACATTTGATACCACTCTTCGTACCTATTGGGGTTACAGGGTCCTATCACCATTGTTACTGGTCTATGGTGGGAAAATTTATATGTTGTCTATCTCAAATAAGGATACATGAAAGTAAAGGTAATAATCAATTTTGCCTGTTTCGTATAGTACCTACGTACCTTCACAAGATCCTGTTTCCAACTTCTAATGAGATATGAAAACCTGGTCATAAGAATGATAAGAATATGAATAATGAATAGAAGAATATAAGAAATTATTCCTGCCTGTGATATACCTACGGATACTTCTTCAAGATAAGATCTCCGTCAAACTTAATGGGAGATAGGAAAATTTTCGGCTTATAGAATTATGTTATATGTGCTTGCAGACAAATCCTCGTGATATAACTATGTTATATGTAAGTCATATGCATTATGTTATATGTATCTTGTAATTGTGGACCACTCCTAGTGGTCATAAATGTTATCTATTTCCCACTAAGTTATAAGCTTAGCCCAGGTGTTTTATCCGTAGAATTAAGAGGACATCCGTGATATCCACATCACTGTACAACACAATGTATAGGAGTCCATTTTAGTGTAGGGCCCTTTGACCTCTTGTAAACTTTAAATGTACAAGTTTTGTAATAATGAAATTTTTTGTATGTAAGGCACAATCTAAATAAAATAAGACACAAACTACTACTGGGTGGTAGTACAAGAAGATTTATTTTCTATGGATATAGAGTATATATATATATATATATATATATATATATATATATATATATATATATATATATATATGAAATGGGTCCACCAACGTCTCGAAAAACAAAGTTAAAAGAAGCCCCAGCCCTGTCAAGGCTTCTCTTTCGCCAAGCGAGGGTAGAGGAGTGACAATGATAGCCATAGTAAGATTCTACACACGGTGTCGCCCAGATCTAGTTACATAATGCTCTAAGATCATAGTCAAGATGAGAAGAATATTTAGTCTAAGATAGGTCTGAAGCCAGAGAGAACAATGATAGTTGAAATAATCATTTCAAAAGACATAAGGACTAGACTCACCCAACCTCAATAGCTTTTATCTGATAGTTAATCATTTAACAATTTTCTGAATTTTTACACTGAATAATCATCATTTTGTAATCCAAATAATATGAGGGTCATACTAGGTTAGTAACTACAGAAATAAATTCCTTGTGGGTTCAATGTCCTGACTTTATCGAGTCCACTCAACTCACTGGCACTATCCATATAATTATGTGAATTTGTGCGATGAAAACGCTAAAGTGGCTAAGAACGCATAATTTATATTTGTCACATGGATCATCACTACACCAAACCAAGATTGGTTTATGATGATGAGAATAACTGTAACTGATCTTAAAGGATAAATTCGTGAAGAAACAAAATACTATGATGTAATGCAAAGTGAATAGATATAAAAAAAAATGTCTAATATGTAGCGACCCAGTGCCGATCAGAGCTCGAATGGCGGTGACCGAAAACCGGGGATACTTTAGTTTAATTCTTTTTTGTTTACCATTTCAATTTAAATTTTTCTTTTTCAAAAATGTCTCTGGTGGTGAATCTACCAGGCCGAATGGAGGATCAGAAGCAAAAACTGGTTTTACTCGACCGTTTTTATTTATCTTATCAAAACATTTTATTTATGTCTTTTCATTTTAGGGTTCTCATTTATGCGGAAGCATTTTCAAATGGTAGGCCCATAAACATTTACATTTATACAAACACATTTACATTAAGGCATATCATGCCTTTACAAAATGTTAAACAAAACATTAGTTCTACGTTCAACGCTTTTGTTTACAAAATGTCATATGTTCAAAAAGAAATGAAATGCATATGGAGGGGTATACACTTATACGCCGCAACTTTGTCTATGACTCTACGCTTCTTGTTCTTGGCCTTCTTTCCTGTTCACTTGATACCTGCGCATAGTTAAAAAAAAACTACACGCTAAGCATTTTCATGCTTAGTGGTTCTATACAGTTATATTCCAATATTCAATTTTACATGACATGCATTTAACATTAAACCATGCCTCTTATATCCAAACCTACTCATGCTATTCATTTTCGAATGCTTTCATTTTACAAATCACTTATCGTATCACAACATGCATTTTCAATGCAACGAATTCCAATTCACGATTCAATTTATGAAAGGATTTAAGTATACATAAAATCCATTTTACACTTTCGTAAATGTTGGTTATTTCACCTTGACTAGTCAATTCTGAATTCAATTTATGAGATTTAAGTATATACATAAAATCCCGACACACTTTCGTCAATGTTGGTTATTTCACGCCGACTATTTAATTCACATTCGTGGCCAGTTCCGTTTGATGAATCCCTTCCACTTTATCATTGATGTCAAACACGTTTAACAATTAGGTGCCATTAAATGGCGGGTGTCGTTTGGTGCGTACGACGTGTGGTATCGCCGTATTATACGCCATCGCAGCGGATGTTGATTGGTGCATCCCGCCCGAAGTGGGACATTTCTTGATGCCATACACCATCATAGCGGATGCGATTGGTGCATCCGCCCGAGCGATTCATTCGGTATATCAATTCAAGTCAAGATGTCAAAAAATTGACCGATTTGTTTGGTATTATCATTCATATTCATTTGGTTTTCAAACATTTCGAATATCACATTTCAATTCCATATGCACTTTCGTAATATCATTTCAAAGATATGCTCATTTCGTATAATCTTTTCAAATTTATGTGGTAAACTACCAAAACACTTGAAATAAGAATAGAGTCAGAGAACAAACCGAAGCTATTGGCTCTAGTTTCCTTCTCTTCAATCTTGGTCCTAGGTTAGGCAATCGTCACCCGTCCCTAGTCAATAACAATCATGCCACTCTTAGTGGATAAATAATCATCATATTCTTAGTGAATGACAATTTATCTTTGTTATCGGTTTTGGGTTAAGACACTAAGTTTGCCCAAAGACGAACTCGCTTCGCCGAGGTGGCGAGGTACAGTACGTTTTTCACTTAGTTCTATCTTTATTTGAACCCCCATTAATCATTTCTTAGGGTCCCTAAACAATTTTGTACGAATACGAGACTTAACGGCGCAAAACACTTTGAGTGGTACCGGTACCACTTGCCTACTACATCATGGGTACCAGTACCACTTTTTGGTACCGGTACCACTACGCGATTTTTGCCTAGAAAATGTCGGTTTTGCTATTTTTCACCCATTTTTCTTCACTAAACTTCCTCAAATTCATCCCATATCGAAAATCCACCATGGAATCCACCCAAAACAACTCCAAAAGTGGTTTAGAATCAATGAAAACCTCTTCTCTTAAGTTAGGGCTTTTCCCCCAAAATCAAAATCGTAAAAGGTGAAGTTAGGGTTTTTTTTCTTACCTTGAATCTCTTCAAATCATTCTCTTGTAGGTTGCTTGATCTCTTAGAAGCAAAAAGTGGGAAAGAATCACACCAAAGCTTGATCTTCTCGAAACCCAGCTCTCTCACTTTTCTCCTTCCTTTCTCTCCCAAAAGCGTGATGTGCTCTAATGAGCATCCAAAGACCACTTTGGTCTTTTTAAAACTCATTTAGTGTAGGCCTTGTTTGGCTACACTTATTATGTTTCTCATTTTCTCCCTTTTTTTGGGTCTTAAGTCACTTATTCTATATAAGGCCTTGTTTGGCTAAAAAAGGCATTTTTTTTACTTAAGTTTCTCTTTGATTGCTATATAGCCCATAAGTCTCTCAAATTGCACTTCAACTCTTATAATTACACTTAGACACTTAAACTTATTTACAATTGACCCTTAGGTCCTCATTTTACAAATTTCAAATTTTGCCCTTTACACTTGGCTAAATATTTGGGTCCAGTAATTCTCATTTAACATAATATTGCATTCGACTCTTAGCCATATAATCGTTTATTGATATTCGTTTAACAATCGAAAATACCCAAGTTGGCTCAATTCATACCCGGAATATATAAAAAAATTTATTATAACATTGTAGGGTATTTTTGGGGCATTACATAATATGACCCTTAAATGCACTTGATAAATATTTAGAATATAGTCGACACACTCATGTGAGTCATGTCATTGTAAACTAAAACCAGTCTAATAAATATAATTATTCCATGCTCGAAGTAAAACATTTAATACTAAAGGGATCATTTTAAGTGAGTATAAATATAGAACAAGTGGAAGAAATATATAACTAAATAAATGTGCTTATCGGCTTTCTACGTATAAGACCGGATTATGGTTCTAATACTTTTATAGTTTTATATAAAAGATCAAGATCAACCATAACTTTTTTTTAATACATTTTAGTTTCAAGGTGGTTAAATTGTCTTCACTAGAACTTGAACATGGGACCCTATGCCTTATGTCTAGTGAGCACTATACCATTTGAACTAGGCATAATGACATGTTCCATAACTTATTATTATTTTAATATATGGAATAATTTTAGCAATGCAATTTATCAAAATTACAACAAAGTTAGGCTCTAATTTCTAGAAGAAAACCTCTAAAATTTATTAATAATCATTCCAACTTTGTTCTTTATCAAATATAATTAAACTTGTTATATATTTATAATAAAATATATAAAATAAATTTTAAAAATATATTTAATAATTTATTGAGTTTAAATGCATTATTATCGTCTTTTCTTTTTTTCTTTTTTTTTAAATCTTCTATTGTTTTTTTAGTTTCTTTTACTTGATTTATTCATTTTATTTCCCTCGGATTTCCTTTAAATATTTTGGAAAAGAAACATAATATAATTTAAATTTTGTATATCTAGAATTCTATGGATTTTTAGAGGAAAATTGTAAATCTTCCTAACAATTGGAAATGCTATTAATTTGTAGTCCTTCAAGGGTTACTATGTAAATTCAAACATTAAAAATAATTTATTGGATAGGCTTGGTAATTAATGCCAAGATGGAAACTTCCCGATAAATAAGATCATTTTTTTATACTGAAGAAAGGAATGCTCTTCATTAACACACCTCTTTTGAAATTACAGCCATGAGGCTTATTGGAAAGGAACCAATCCATTCACCTTGACTAGACTGAGAACAAGCACCTCTATCAAGTGCATGAGCTGCATGGTTCATTGATCAACGCACAAATATTAGAGAACTATCTAGAATGGCTTGGAGTAGGTCCTTACAATCCTGGATGATCAGCCCCAAAGGAGAAATATAGTTTCCAAAACTATTTACTGTCGTTGCTAGTAGGAGGCTGTCTATCTCAATCAATACCTTCTTATAGTTGTTTTTCTTCAACCATTGAAGTGCCTCTCTACAACTGAGGGCCTTGCCGACCATGGCATCCATGGGACCATTTCCGCAACCTACCTTTGCTGCCAAGAACCTTCCCGAGTGATCACGAATTACAAACCCTATACCAATCAGTCTTTGTCTACAAATAAAACGCATCCACATTGCATTTCATAAAGCCATGGGTCAAATGAGACCACATTGTGAGAGCTAGTTCTGTGAGGAGGTAATCAGAGACACTCTGACATCTATACGTCTGTCTCCAGTGCTCTACTGTTTGCTTCGCTAGCTCCAACATTTGGGCATCCGTTGGCTTCCTCCTGTTCCTTTTGTGGGTGCAAAAAATTCAGGAGTATTTTGTAATATTGCTTAAAACAATTTTTTTTCATTAAAAAAAACGTTTTTTAAACAATATTGTTTACACGTTATTCGCTTCTTTGTAGAATGATTTTAATCGTATTGCAATTTAAAGAGATCATGTGAGATTACAATGAAGGTATTGAAGATAAGCGTATGAGAAACTAAGCGACATTTTATAATGAAAAATTTCTTAGAATAAGTAAAATTTTATGATAAATATACTGTGGGACGACTAAACTCCATATATGAGCTTAAATGATTAAAACTAAGATAAATGTATAGAAGAATTAGGTTTATTTTATTCATAGCATTATGGGATATTACCATCAAACCATTAATCATAATCATTTTTAGTTTATTTTTATCAAAAATTAATTTATACTTAATAGAAAATGATTAGTGATTTATTACAAAATATGTACTGCTACTACAGCAGTAAATACCAAACAATGTTTAGTGTGCCTTTGGTTTTTTTTTTTTTTTTTATAGTTTTTATTGAATTTTTGGTGATTCACTAGATGGCGACACGTTACAGAATATGGTTGTTTTAATATTGGGGTTAGCTTTTTCCTTTGAGACGATAGAATTCCTATGAGATAAGGGGTCTTTTTGATATTTTTAAAAGTGTATTTAAGTTGAATAAGGTTTCTAGAAAAATAAGGAATCATTTTTGGAGGATCACCTTGGGAGGAGGCATCGTCTTAAGGGGGGTTACAATTCTTCATTTATGGGAGATGAGAAGGTAGTCAACAGTTCAAGTATTATGTTGTTTCCTTGACTATGAATATTATGTTGTTTCCTTGACTATGAATAAATTTTTCCTTTTTTTTTTTTCTTCTTCAAATGAGACGGATAGTAGGAATGTTACATAGAGATGGTGTGATTTTGATTTGGGGATGTGTGTAGAATCAATGGGTTTTTTTGGCCTAATAAAGGGGTGATTCTGTGCTTGGAGAATAATGGGAAAACTATGTTTGTACATCAATAGGGGAAATATTATAAAATCGAAAGGGAGAATTCAAATTGCATTACTCAATACATTCTGCCCAAAAATAATTGTTATTTGGTAACAAAAGTGATGATTGCACAAAAGCTACCCCAAACTACTCTTAACTACACCTATTCCCAATTATCCCTATTGTAACACAAGTACAAAAAAAATTGAAGAATTATTTTTTTCTTCCCCCTTGGTCATTTGATCGATGACGACGCCCTAGCCACTTTTTTTTCTTCTTCCTCTAGTCCGAGTTCGCTTGAACCATCTTCTTCTTCCTCTTTGGATCATGACATTATTACAGGTTCCTCCTTTCCGTCCCTTCAATCCCTTTGAAGCATGTAGAGTAAAGATATTATTCCCCAAGCTCATAACATATTCTTGCCTTGCTTCTTCTTCTTTACAAACACACATTATTGGATTTTTATGGGAAGGAAGAAAGCACACCCATCACTAACACTTGTGAAATTTTTATGGCACTTGGTCTCACTAAAACTTTTTCCAAAACCCTAACATCTTCTTCTTCTTTATTTGAACACTCATTGTTCGATTTCTATGGGAACGAAGAAAACAATTTTCTGTTAACCTGACAATGTCATTCGATTTATGTAGATTACTTTTTTTTTTTCCATTTTTTCATAGTAATGAGTCAAAGCATTGGTTAAATCCCGGGAGTTAGAATCCTTGAAGCCAGTGAATTAGTATGAATCGGTTAGGTCACTGTTTGGTATCATTTGTTGCATTGGTGTTTTCTCATAACATATTAGGTATTACCATAGCATGCTGGGGAGTCTTACATGTATTATGAAGTTACTAAGCGATGTGATTAATCTGACATGAGCTCTCATCTCCCATTAATAACAAATATGTCTTCTTTCATTTGATCCAACTGAATGTCGAATGCGTTTGGGTTTGGCTCTTCTTCAACTCCTAGTGAAGTTGAAGTAAAGTGCCACCACCAAATTGATTCAAAGTCGAGGATGATAAAAAATGGTTCCAGCTTTGGGAAAAAGTTTTATGGGTGCTCATTATGGCTTGTAAGTGGGCAAAACTAAACATGGGTAACTAATATAGGATGCCTTTTAATTGTTTCTCTAATTTTGTTTCTCTTTTTTCCAAAGACTATAGATTGCAGTTTTTTTAGATGGGTAGACAATGTTGTGAAAACCAATGTTAGTCAGTGGGAAGAATTGGAAGGGGAGCTATTAGAGAAATATAGAGTTATTGCTCAGTTTGAAGCAAAGAAGAAAATCTTGGAAAAAAAATTAAGAAGTTGAAAATGAAAAGAGACATACTACAGAAGGCCATGCAAGGCATCATAAATGAGTCATGCTAGTTACGTGGTGCTATGTGCAAGTATGCAAAATAGGAGAAGTATACTCTAATTGCATATGTTATGTCATGGCTTATTTTTTTCCATTGTTGTAAGGGTTAGAAATTAGGTAATTATTAGTGCCATTTACAATCTTAGAAGTTGGCCATGGATTGTCTTGAGTTATGATGTCTTTATTAAATTTTACTTAAGCTTGATATGAATGGCAATTCATAATTTTGCTTTACTTAATATATGGATGACGATTCATAATATTGCTTCAAGTACATTTCTTCTTAATCACTAATTATTTATTCGATTCCTTCATTTTTAATAAGTCAAGCAAATGGTATGAATCAGTTAGGTCACATGGGGATACTACCTAATACTACCTTAATGAAAAATGAGCATATGATATGAATTAATTAGGTCACATGTTGCATTGGTACTACCATAACATATCGTGGTTACTACTATAACATTAAGAGGTACTATACCTGTTACTACCATAGTAACAAATGGGCAATTAGTATGAATCAATTAGGTCACATGCATTTGTACTTCCATAATAGACTTGGGTACTACATGGGTACCACCACGCAACCTTTAGAAATACCATATTTATAGTACTCCCACCAAACATCTGCTATACGTTTATAGTTGTAATGAGACAAGAGATTGGTTGGTTAGCTACATATTTAGAAATAGTGGCGACATTACCATAATATACTGGGGGTACTATTAGAACATACTAGGGGTACTACCTAGTACAACCATAACTTATTTGACAATACCATAATTGTAGTACCCCCACCAAACATCTACTATACGTTTATAGTAGTAATGAAGCAAGAGATTGGTTAGTCAGCTATATATTTAAAAATAGTGGTGGTATTACCATAACATACTGGGGGTACTACCAAAACATACTACGGGTACTACCATAACATACAAGGGGCACTACCTGGTATAACCATAACTTATTTGAAAATACCATAATTATAATATCTCCACCAAACATCTACTATACATTTATAGTTGCTTGTGAGGTAGGAGATTCGGTTGGTTAGCTACATATTTAGAAATAGTGGTGGTATTTCCACGGAACATACTAGGTACTCCTAGAACATATTGAGGTACTACCGGTACAACTTCATAACTTATTTGAAAATCTGATAATTATGAGGTACTTTGCAATCTATTTTACGTTGCTAACTAACAATGGGAGGCGGGAGATTGGTTGGTTAGCTGAGTTCCCAGGAATTGTAGTACCACATAGTAGTGGTATTACCATAATATACCGGGGGTATTACCAGAACATACTAGGGGTACTACCTGGTACAACCATAACAAATTATTGAACATAGTTTTCATATATGTTATTTAGAGAGGAAATATACACTTCGGGTAAAACTATACCATAGGTATGTACATGTTAGAGATCCGCCCAATATCGATTCTAAAACATGTTTAGCAACATGCATTGAGAATTAGACACCATTACATCAGGCAAACTATTAAACATATACAATTAAAGTTTTGAATGTCACATAATGTTCGTATATCTGTCCTGAACTTAACAACATATGTTTGCAAGCCTCACAAAATTAGCTTTCATTACATGTGTCTTTGATATTCGCGATCAAGGTGCAAAGGCGGTCTTATCTTATGATATTTCATTTGTGTCTGAAATGAAAAGAAAAAAAAAATAACCTTAACAACTAACAACCAACAATTATATCATGAATATAAACTAAGCAATTTTGATCGATAACTTTGAAATAGCATGGGTAAACCATATCGCATCAATGGCATGCGTTAAAACCATCCCATTCCAATACTTCATGTATTTTATGACAAATACTCCATAATCGTATCTATAAACAAAAGGTTCAATATGTTATTAGATTAAATAAGAGCAAATTTTGTAGTGATGGATGAGAGGTAGATATTTTACCCATTATTTTGTTTGGGTACATCAGGGCAGACGTGATCAAATTGAGTAAAATCCACATTAAATTTCAGCCCCCAAGCTTTCACACACCGCCATAGAGCAATTGTTAGTTCTAGTGAATCCTCGGTGCACGGTTAAACTGACGAGTGATGTAGATGATAATATCTTTGCGTTCGAACTCAATGTTTATGGCGTGGAGCGCCAATGAACGTGTCTTGCTGGATGGAACTTGCAGTTGTTCGAATTTCTGTCGTTGGCGCCATGGTGCGTTCTAATGATGATCATCATGAAATCGCTCGTTTGCGTGATTGATGCCTAATGGATCCGGACCACCGTCGGATTCGCCGAGTTTTGATGACCTGTTGTTCATCTTGACGCCTGTATCCGCTCTGTCGATCGTCTTGACCTTGAGATAAGTGAGTAATGTGTGTCTGTATCAGTTTATCGACTCGACGAAATGTGTGTGCCTCTTCTGAGATCTGATTGAAATATGGTATCGTTTCCGGTTCTTCAATCCTCAGTTTTCAATTGCTTGCGTTTTATTATCGATATCTTTATTATGATATCAAATCATACAATATAGTTTAAAACCAAATAATTTACGAGTGTATTATAACAAGAATATGAATATCTTGGTAATTGCATGTTTCATTATTGACTTCTTATTTAACATTGTGATGAGTTAAACAATGAATCTTTGATATCATGAATAAATAAAAAAGGTTGTTTGTGGGAAGATAAATCTTAGTTTGATGTTTACCATAATGCATGACCTGAAATCACTTTCTTAGCATTAAGGTCAGTATGAGATCGATGCTTGATGTTTTGTGAAATGTTCTCTCGATTGCTTTTGTAATCATGTTTATTTGTGACTTGTAATATGGATATCTTGTTTCTGAATTTATGTTGCATCTGTCGTCTTATTTTAAACTTTATTTGAAAGATAATCTGAAACTTATGCGGATCATGAATTTCAACAAAGGTGCGTCTGATATGGATGCTGAAGATGAATAACTCTCTATCTTCATGCTTCCAAATTTGTTATGGGTGGGCGATGAGATCATTAGATCGATGATGTCGTTGCGTTACTCGCCGGTTGACTTGTGTCTGTCGGGTTTCATACGTCGTAATGTCTCGGCGTGCCATGAGTTTCAGCTAGCCACCTTAACCATCTCTTTAGCATTCAACCACATTCTCTCTAAAATGGCCTAATAGAAAGTACAAGTGTGGCATTAGATACTTAACTTACACTTCATGATTATAACAAAGTCATGGTTAGAAAAGCTTACCTCACTATCTGTTTCACTACCTCTAACTTCATCAGAATCTGAATCACCTCTTTCATCCTCTTCCACATGAGGTTCTTGAAGTGGTACTACCCTCCTTAACTGTGAATAATCACATCAACATACAAATAAACTAAGAATAACCAAAAATATAAAAAGAAAAACTTGTATATTCATAACAAATATCATCCTAACCTCAACCAATCCATAATAACAAAATATTTATTTAGCTAATACGTTGTTTACTATTTGGTAGGTGCCGAATGTCGAGCACCATGGTACCCGTGCTTCAACATTTACAACAGGTATGTATGTCTTCCTCATATAGAAGACCTGAGTGACAGTGTTTAACTCATTAAATAATATTGGCAACTCTAATAGTAGAGATTACTATATAAATGATATAAGGAATCAACTTCCAATTGTACCTATAGGAATAACAGACATACCTTGACATATCTTTCGTTTTTTGCTTTGCATTCCTGTATGCCATCTTTTAGATAGTGAAGCATGAGTTTTCCCCAATTTTTTAGGACTGAGACATCAATGTCCCATATGAAATCCCACAGGTCATGCATTCCCTCTAGTTTACTGTGGGTGTTGCGAAATAATTGGCACACGTGAATATATGAGAAAATTTTTATTAAATTCATCACCAATGGTAATGAATATAGTTGGGATTCAAATATGGTATGCTATATATATAGGCCCGCTGCTTGGTTGAATGGGCACATGTTGGCGTGACATGCGGTTCTCATGGCGACTCGATATCATCTAATGTGATGTCTCACAATGACTAAGCTTGCCATTACGTCTGGTGGTATGGAACATCATATGTAGAGATTAACCATTGGCATAACTTATATCGAATCTCCTTTATTGCTAACTATAGCAACCCATCAAAGCCTATGGCTTCAATAGCTACCACTTTAGCAACTGGCAAGCGTCTCACAGCCACCAAGAACTTCATACCCAAACATCTAGATTTGGGTTGCCTACGTGAAAATGCAATGAAGAATTCGATATGATGTATTTCAGTAAATCAATAATATAAATACAATAGTAATGTAAAATTTAATCACCTTTGTTTGATCTTCTGGGATATGCTGCTTTCTTTTCTTTGCCACCTTCTCCTTAACATGGACATAGAATAACAATAATCACTATGCAATAAGTTATGGTAGATGCACATAGAATAACATGCACATAGCTAACCAGGTAGTACTAGGTAGTTCCTCATTGTATGTTCGAATTAGTTCCCCGATTATGTTATGGTAGCTGCCACAACTATGTGAGGTACTCTGATTTCTAAATATGTAACTAATAGCAACCGATCCTCCTACCACGAATTACAATTATAAACGTATAATAGATGTTTGGTAAGGGTACTATAATTATTGTATTTTCAAATAAGTTATGGTTGTACTAGGCAGTACCCCTAGTATGTTCTGGTAGTACTCCCAATATGTTATGGTCATACCACCACTATTTCTAAATATGTAGCTAACCAACCAATCTCCTAGCTCGTTACAACTATAAATTATAGTAGATATTTGGTGGGGGTACTATAATTATGGTATTTTCAAATAAGTTATGGTTGTACTAGGTAGTACCCCTAGTATGTTCTAGTAGTACCCCTAGTATGTTCTAGTAGTACCCCTTGTATGTTCTAGTAATACCACCACTATTTCTAAATATGTAGCTAACCAACCAATCCCTTGCCTCGTTACAACTATAAACGTATAGTAGATGTTTTGTGTGGGTATTATAATTATGATATTTTCAAAATTCGTATGGTTGTACCAGATAGTACCCCTAGTATGTTCTGGTAGTACCCCCAGTATGTTCTAATAATACCACCATTATTTCTAAATATGTAGTTAACCAACCAATCTCCTACCTCATTACAACTATAAACTTATAGTAGATGTTTGGTGAGGGTACTATAATTATGGTATTTTCAAATAAGTTATGGTTGTACCAGGTAGTACCCCCAGTATGTTCTGATAGTAACACCAATATGTTATGGTAATACCTCCACTATTTCTAAATATATAGCTAACTAACCAATCTCCTACCTCATTACAACTATATACGTAAAGTAGATGTTTGGTGGGGGTACTATAATTAAGGTATTTTTCAAATAAGTTATGGTTGTACCAAGTAGTACCCCTAATATGTTTTGGTAGTACCCCCAATATGTCCTAATAGTACCCCTTGTATGTTCTGTATGTTCTAGTTGTACCCCCTGTATATGCTCTGTTAGTACCCAAAAATGTGTTGACAATACTACAGTATGCCAAATAACATAATCATCTAATTAAGGTTACAACATAAGTAATTGTCCTAAAAGTTATCCAAATATTAGAAATGAAAACATAAATGTTGTGACAATACTACAGTATGTCAGATAACATAATTTTCTAATTAAGATTACAACATAAGTAATTATCCTCAAAGCTATCCAAATATTAGAAATGAAAACAAAATTGTTGTGACAATGCTAAAGTATGCTAGATAACATAGTCATCTAATTAAATTACAATATAAGTAATTGTCCTAAAGCGAATGTTTGGGCAAAATGCTACAATATGTCAAATAACAAAATCATCTAATTAAGATTACAACATAAGTAATTGTCCTCAAAGTAGAATGAGATATGCAAAGCAAACATTAATCAGGCAAGAGGATTTTTGCATGTTTTTCGATTATGCCTGACCAGATTGCAACGTGGACAATACACGATGCCTTTATCATGAAATTGAGACTCTATACGTTTTTTCCTTGGTCTTACAGGAGGCCATTTTGAACATGAAGGATTTAGAGATAAGTATTCATTCCCTAGGACATCTAGAACAATCATCAGGATCGACTTTTGGCATGTTGTGAGTCTCTATACCTCGAAAAAAGCTCGAGTATATCAAACAATGGGTTGGTTACTTGAATTGATCATCAACAAAATTATCCACATTTTGTCCATTAAATCCTATCACGGCATGCATGCTCGCAAGGTATGCTCAACATTTCCCAAGCCTGACAAGTTCAACTATGCTCCTTGATGTCAACATTGAAGATTGAAGTACCAATAAATACACCAAAGATAGACTCATTGAATGGGTTAACTGTGTAAACCTCGCCTTTAGCAATATTAATTTTCACTTTCTGATCTATTTTCAGCCCTACATAATCCTTCCATTGATTGGATTCAACTTTATGCTTAACAAGCATAGCACCCAACTTAGTCATGTGCTCAATTAAGAAGCCACAAATAAAAGACTCTATAAGGTTTGTTGTCATTTTGTCCATCGTTTCTTCGGGGAATTTTGACATGGCCCAGTGCTGAGGTTCATTTTGCTCAATCCAGGTTGCTAACGAATCATTATACTTATGTAATTCATTCAGGTGAGCATTGTAATCAATCTCCAATCGAGCATAGGCAATTTTATCGAGCCATTTGCAGTACATTTTTCCTTCCCTTGTTCCCTTTGTGTTGTGATAGGGGTGAATCATATTAGCATTTATAGTGTGTTTCTCATGTGTTTATGCTTAACCTAAATGCTATATTCCTCCCTTATGCAAACTCATACACTAACCCTCATCAGTGTGAGTTACGAAAGCCATTGAAAGCAAAGCAAGCAAAGAAGAGGGCAAAAAGAGCAAGAAAGCATAACCTGCACCAAAGGCACTCCTTCGCCAAGGCGAAGGTGTTCGCTAAGGCGAAGCTAAAAATTGAAGAGATCAAGGGGCTCGAGTTCGCCAAGGTGAAGAAGACCTTCCCCAAGGCGAAGGATGTCAAGTTGAGACAAAAATGCCCTCATTCTCAGTCCCATTTTTGGTCATTTTCCATATGCTACAAATACTCACTTGTAAGACTTCTAAAGGCAAATTGGAGAGAGATTGGAGGCTTGCACATATTTATCTTCTAGGGTTTCTCTCTAAGCTCTCATTTTCTAGGGTTTATAAATTTTCTTAGATATTTTAGCTTGTTATTGGAGCTAAGTTGTAAGATCAAGTTGCTAGAGGACTTCTTGTAATGGTGGAGCCGGGTTTTGGAGGACTTCCATTTCATATTTCTTTTGTATCACTAAACCCTTCTCTCTCTCTTAATCTTTCAGCTTTATGTTTGCTTTAAACATGATTTTGTTCGGTTTTGAGGCTGCTATGAGTGGTTAGATCCTTCTCTAGGGCTAGTTGTTGACATTGGTGTTTGGCTTATGTATTATATTGAATGATTTTGTGAATGTGATCTTGTATTGAGGTTTTATGATGTGGTTTTATGAATTCTTAGGTTTTATTCAATTTTTACATACTAGGTAGTGAAATTGAGACATAGAGCTCAAAGGGTTTCCAAGGTGAAAATTGGAAGTATGCCCTTGGGATTCGATTTTCATCCCCTAATATTGTGTAATTGATAAAATCAACTTAACTTAATCGAAGAAATTTAGGAAATTAGGAAAGCCTAGTACTAGATGGATTCTATTATGAGGGACATCATCTAACCTTATGTGATGATAGTATGGACCGAAAGGTGATCAATCTGAACATAACCCGGGAAATTCCATTGCATGAGACCTAGAGGTGAGCAATGGAAATTCCAATGTTGATTTACCTTAGAACAAGTAACACATCGTTTGACCTAGATGGGTCGAAAGGAGAATAGGAATTAGGTGTGAGGAATTGAGGTGAGACTCGAAAAAGAGAACCTCATACAGAGTTTCTTGTATAAACACAAGAATATCTTCACTTAATTAGCACTTAATGAATTTAAGACAAAAATGCACCAATTGAAACAACCGGCTCTAGTGTTATTCCTTAAATTTTTTCTTATAACTTAATCCAAATATTTACAAACCCTTTAGAGTAGATTTTTAGTTTAATTTAGTTTCATTTTTAGTTAACCAAAACCGATCACAAAACAATTTCAATTAGCTTAAATAGTAAAATTCTAGAGTAGCCAAGGTACTTAATCCCCATAAGCCATCCTCTTCCTGTAGGTTCGACATACTAGGTTTTTAATTTGAAAGCCACTATATTGCTTGTGATATGTGCACTTGCAGATTAGATTGCTTTTAACCAAACTTTGATATAAACAAAAACAATCGACCAGTTTTACTTATTAAAAAAGCTACTAAAGTTATCCTTCAAGTGACAATAACAATAGGCATGGTTCTCTCCTCCAAAAAGCTCTGGTACACTACGCATAAGACTAGGGTGTCTATCCGATAAAATGACCACATCCTTATCCCCAATGAGATTCTTTAAGTTTTGTAAGAACCAATTCCAATCCTCGTAATTCTTGGAGCTCATCCCACCATACGCTATTAGGAACATGTTGTCATTAGCATCGTAAGATGTTGTTGAAAAGAGGGCACCACCATATGGCCCACTCATGTGGGATGAGTCAATAACAATGACTGGTCGGCATCCCCTCAAAAACCTTATAATGGACACTTCATAGGCAATAAAGAGTTGTTGAAAATGACCATTACTAGAGTGTGTCAATTCTACAACTAATCTCGGATTACATTTTTTTATTCGCTCACACATCCAAGGCAACAATTTATCGAAATTCTTCAATTGACCATATTTCTCTCCTTAGCCTTCACCTTAATATGCCAAGCTTGTACATAAGTCAAACGCATCGAACAAAGTCTTTACAAATTTGTTATGGCATGTATTCGGGTGTTCATCGAATGACATCATCAATAACCTCCGATGCTTGGTTACATCTAACTAATGGTTGAGAAGAAACTAGTTCATCAATAGTATGTTTATGCTCATTTATGAACGTGTGCACTTATATAACATGTGACGCACCCAAAGCACGACAAGTTATCTTCCAAAGGCAATCATTTTCCATGCATATAACAGACATGTGTTTAATGCAGTTTCTCTTGTATAATATTGAAATCTCCCTGCTATAGACATCAGGTACACAACATCACAAAAGGCATTCGCATTTGGGAACGTTTGGCCATTAGCCATGATTTCATTTTGGAATCGCCTTGAATTATGTTGAACCACTTCCGCCCATGAGACTCAACAAATTAATTGTGAGGCATTTGCTGATACATCCATAAACGAACTCAAATTCAACAGTACATTTCCTTAGACATGTACAGAATTTGAAGAAACAATAGGCGTTAGAGGATCACTGTTGACATGACATACGTAAAATTAATGAGTCCATGTTTCGGCAAATATATTATGTGAAGTTGTATTATAATCACATGGTTAACTAAACCTAATATACCATGGAGGTGGTGGGATGACCTCAATCGAGACATAGGTATTCGAACTTGCGAAAACATAACAATAATTGTCATTGAATCTAAACATTTTCCTCATTTTTGTATCATCTTCTAACAATACCAACATTGATGGATCAAATTTACATGTGTAGTACATTTTCAATGCAGTTGATTCAACCTTCAACCTATCATAAACTATTGAAAAAAATTTGGCATATGGAATATGCATGTTCATGATTTATGTAATGACTCAACCACCCTTGTATTCAATTAACCCATTGGACTTCACCATTTCCCCACCGTAACATACTTAAATGAACATCTCATTCTCCATCTTCCTCTAATCTATAGATTTAGTTTCACACAATGTCAATGACATAATTCATTAGTTACACAATTAACACAATCCTTTATGTATGTTATGGTGGTACCAATAGTCTATTATGGTTGTCTAAATGCAACAAAGAATACAACCAGAGTGGTTAACTAAAGTTTTATTATGGTAGTACGAATTAGTACGCAGATACAAAATGGTACTACCTTTATTATGTTATGCTAAAAACACTTATCTTACTAATCCATACGAATTGCTTGACTTATTAGGTACTACCAAAAATTGAAATACGATGCTTGTATACTATCTAATCCATTCCAATTGAATGACTCTAAACTTAATAGAATAAAAACTTTGATACAAACATAGTGTTTTAAGGAACTGTATGTAATGGTAGTAACAAATTGACATCAAGGAAGCTAACTCACTAACTGTTTTGACTAATGTTTTATTATGGTCGTATCGGGTACCCCAAATACCTTATGGTGGTACCCTCAGTATATTATGATAGTCTCGGTATACCACCAGGATGTAATGGATCCACATAATATTTGGGACCACATTAGGGGGTACCCTATGCTTTTTACGAGCCTACCTTCATCCCATAAAGGTAATACCTAAACCACATGGTATGATTCATGCCGAACCTATATCCGTTAAAATATTGACTATTTTAGGTAGGATTCAAGGCTTGGTAGTACCTCCATCCATCGTGCTTACCCATTGGATCAAAACATGGTCAATTACTAATAAAGGTAACACCTTTATTTACAAAAACCAAGATAGAACAGCCGAAAATGCCAAAACAAAACTATATTTACAAAAACGAACAAAGAACAACCAAAAATGCCAAAACAAAGCTGTATTTACAAAAGCAGACAAAGAAACAATAGAAAATGGAAAACGAGAAGCTATAATGAAACTTCCTATACAAACTGCAGTCGAATCAGAGAACATAGAGGGTAATAAAATGTGTGGCTTCGATTGCTTACCTTACTTCCTTGCATCGAGATAGTGGAAATATCGAAAAACAACATAAAATGTGGAAAAAAAAAGCTTCATTTTCCTTCATCTTTGTTGTATTGAGAGGTGAAAGATGTGAAAATGGAAAAAAAATGAAGATGGGAGGGGAGTAATGGGTTGTCAAACAGTTAGAAGAGGGGAAGGGAAGATGAAGAGCCAAGGGGAGGGGAGGGGAGGGGAGGGGAAAATGCTTTTACCATAGGGATAGTTGGGCATAGGGGTAGTTTGGGGAAGCTTTTTGCGAGTCATCATTTTTGTTACCAAATAACAATTATTTTTGGGCAAAATGTAATAAGTAATGCAATTTTAATTCTCTTTTTCGATTTTTATAATATTTCCCTATTGACATAGAAAAACATAGTTTTCCTAAAATAATATTATTATTCTTCTTTTTTTTATTTTCTTTTTAATTTCTTTTATTTTCTTTCTTTAATGTGCTCGAGGTTGTTGGGTTTGCATTGGAATGGGTCCTTTGATGTCTCTTCTTTACATATTAAATACTTGTTTCTCTTGAAAATTGTACTTGTATTTCACTTTCTTGAATTTCTATTCAATTTAGGTCATTGCATTTCTATTCAACCGTTAGATCCCATTTTAGTCAAAAATTGTATTTCTTGAGATTTGAGTTTTCCTCGAGATCTTAAAAATACAATGTTCACTGTTGAAAAAGCTCGTCCTCATATAATACCTAGATTTTCACTTCCCATGTTTACATACTTAGTTTTTTATGTAATTTTAATCCTTGAAGAGGAGAAAGAGAAAAGGAAAAGGAAGGAGAAAGAGAAAAGGAAAAGGAAGGAGAAAGAGAAAATGAAGGAGAAGGAGAAAGAGAAAAGGAAGGAGAAGGAGAAAGAGGGAAGGAAGCAGAAAAGGAAAAGAAAAGAAGATAGGTATAATGGAGGAAGCGGGACTTAAAAATATCCCCTTTGAGCGCACCCCCTGCGAATCATTCCGGTCCGGGTTCCATCAATGGGCGGGACTGAGAGACAACACAACTCCACAAGGGAGGAGCCCAGGGGAGAAAGCACGACTCCTGAGGTAGAGCATCGAAACAGACGTCGACACAGGAGTCTGAGGCAGGGCCACGCACGGTGAAGATCAAACCCTAGAAGCTTCATCATGGAAAGAACTCCAGCCAACTGTGAAGAGAGGAAGAAGGTGGGAGTAGAGGTATGACTTATGGTATCCAAAGAGAGCGTGATTTATAAAAAAAACTCGGGCCTTTGGAGAGCCACGTAGTCTGTTAGATTCTCATGAAGCGCATTAAAATCACACACGCCTTCCCTAGGAGAAGAAGACAAAGGGGGCATGTAGCTCAATTTCAAGGAGTCATGTAGCTAAGGAGCCTTGTAGCTCAGTTTCAAGGAGTCATGTGGCTCGAGGCCGCACATGGCTAAGTTCCAGAGGCAGTAGCGAGGGCCATGTAGCTCGGGAGCCTTGTAGCTCGAAGAGCCTTGCTGACTCACGAGATTCAAAGGGTCATCGTCATTTCGAGTTCATAAGAACGACAGCTCGAGAGAGGCCAAGTAGCCAAGGAACCATATAGCTCGGGGCCTTGTAGCTCGGTTCAAGAGGCAGTAGCCCGAGGGGCCATGTGGCTCAGGGAGCCTTGTGGCTCGAGAGAGCCTTGCGCTCGATTCAAGGGTCGTGCATTTCGGTTCATAAAGAACTGGCTTGGCTCGAAAGGCCAAGTAGCCAAGGAGCCATGTAGCTCGAGGCCTTGTATCTCAGTTTACGAGAACTTCCATGCGGTAAAAGAGCGCTATGCTTCCGGTTTCAAGGAGCGTCGACTAAGGAGCCTTGTAGCTCGATTTCAAGGGAAGCGGTAGCGGCTTGGTCTCAAGAGCCTTATTGCTTTCGGCGGTGAGAAAGCCTTATAGCTAGCCGGTCGAGGCGCATAGCTCAGTAAGAACCCGGCCATCAAAAGACCAGAAAACCTTTTCAACACAGGTCATAGAAGAAGACGGGAAAACTAAAGAGGTAGAAGGACAAATATCCATAAAATAACAAAACCAATGTTGGCATTACAGTGTCGAGCAGAAGCTCGACGTTAAGATTATACAAAGGCGTGGAGTGTTTGAGGGAGCTACGGTAGCCTCGGTAATCTTGGCCTCGGCGGGTGATGTAAATCAGCGAAGCTGGCGAGGCGAAAGGGAAGAACTTCCGGCCTCGGCGGGAGCCTCGACCTCCCGGGGAAAGGAACCAAGCTAGGAGCATCAGGGAACACCTCGAGGTCTGCCGCCTCTTCTTTATCAGGAACTTGAAGATTGAATTCCAAACCTGGAAAAGCCTTAGCAGCTCTGCATCGAAAAGCGAGCCACCCGGAGGCCCATAAGGTGTAGGCCTCGTCCCTCAGCTCCGTTATTACTCCATCCCTTTAGTTGATCATAGCCTCCCGCCTCTGGAGGTTCCCGCATAACGTACTACACTCCTCGGCCAAGCGCTCCGCCAGGCTCGATTCGCGAGAGGCCTCTCGGTGGGCGATCCATGGCTTCTTTGCCTTGGTCTTGCTTATTTCTTCTTTGAGTAACTGGAACTCTTCCTTAACCACCGGCAGCTCATCCTCGGCAGACCTTAGGCCCTCTATAGCCTTCTTCTCCCTGTCTTCAACCCTCGCCTTCGCAGTCGAGGTATGCTTCAGATCTGATTTATACCTCAAAACATCATCAATCAAGCTCTGTATCCGTGCTCGCAGCTCGGCCCTCTCGGAAGTCAAGGAGGCGACCTTAGCCTTGTGTTCCTAGCAGCCTTGCGAGCTCGCAGTAGAACTAGCTCTCCTCGCCGAAGTCCTTTATATAAGTAGTCGATGCGCTAAAGAACAAGATGGGGTTAGCCAGGACAACATCAACTTTACAAAAGGCAAGGCAGGAATAAAGCGGGTCAGACGTAGAGACAGTCCATGGGGATAAGGCTAGAAACCTCCTCAACTCACGAGGGTTTCTACTTTTTCTTGAGATCGGGCCCGGAGATAGGCGAAACAGCCCTGCGGTGGGCTACGCATTGGTGAGTGGCGGAGTCCTCTCCCTTATCGGCTTCAAAGCGATCGACTCATCTCCCAGGTGTCGGGGGGGGTGGGCGTTTTGGGTTGAAACCCGATTAAAGGCCAGGAAGGACTTTTTTAGAGGGAAGATCGTGACCTTTCGAAGAACCCTTGGCTCCTGCAGCGAAGGACGAGGAACGTTGCTCTCCCGCAACCTCGGACACCTCGACCGAAGAGGACCACTCTGCCTCACGAGCTTGGGCCGCGAGGTGGGGATCGAGATACTCCGGCTTAGGACCTTGCCCCGGCCGGGAGAGTTTGCCCTCGGGAGGATCTGAGCCCGTGCGCTCGCGCTCCTCTTCTTCTTCTCCAACAGCTCGACACAGGACCGAAGTTCTCCCCGAGTTGGCTTCACAACTTGAGATCCCCGAGGAGAGGTTTCCATAGCCTTGTGAGACGGAGGAGATTTGGAGCGAGGAGAACTGGGGCTCGCTCGGACTCCCGGAAGGTCCGACTTGATCAGCTCAGAATACGCCCGAGGGTGACACTTTACTTTATGGCCAAGCTTCACTTCCACGTCCTCGGGGTAAAGGTCGGGGATGGACAGGCGAAGCGACACGGCCGTAATGAAGTGAAAAACATAGCGACCTCGAAAAATTGACCCTACTAGCATGGACGAAAACTCACGTGGGTCTGAGTAATCATGATCTGCGGAATGATTATATAAATCTGCAGTCAAATGATATCATTCTGATATCTAGACCCAGATAAAGAAATAGCGCTCTTTTCAATGCTTATGGGAAGAAGGGAGGCCGGAAATAATAGGCCTAGTAGTGGCTCGCTTAGAAATGTACAAGAAGCCTTCCGAGGCCTCTTTCACGCTGAAGAGATCCAACAACAGAACAATACTAGGGACCAGGGCCTTATCACGAAGAAGAAAACCAAAGGCCGACCAAGGCCCCAAAAATTGGGAGAGAGCTGGAGCGGGCACACGTTAAAATGTTGTAAAACACCTTTTATGAATGGGTGCAAAGGAAATCGAAGGCCATTCTCAACTGCCGCCTCAAAGAAGCAGACCATCTTGGGAACGGACACCACATAAGACGTGAGGATATCAGGACACCAGATTCGGACACCAAAAGGGGGCCCATAACGAGTAGCAAAAATTTTAGCGAGCAGACTCGTCGGCTAGGGCCTGAGGCGGCATACCTCACGACAACCTCGAATATTGAGCCACCAGGGTACCTAATCTCACTAATCTTCCCCTTACCCTTACCTAGCGGAGGAAGATAACCCTCTTTGGGAAAGGACCTCCCAGCGACCGCATGTGAGTCCACCGGGTTGGTCACCATTTCGCCACTGGCTGCAGGCTCCTCAGGTGGGCCACCCTCTGTTGCAAGCCTACGAAGCACGCGATAAACGAAAGGGAGAGCAAGGAAACAAAGCTGAGGCGGGATGACCAAACACGCCTTAACAACTGAAATTTAAAACAAGGGAAAGAAAACGGTAGGAAAAGGAGGCGCTATAGAACTAAGGAAATCCCAGGAGCGCCCACAAGAAAGACGAGAAAGCACCACAAGTAGGTACGAACGTGATCAAAGATAAGCATTCCAAGACCATAGAAGAAGTGGAAAAGTTCGATACAAGGAATGTTTCTAAAGGCTTGAGGAGCGACAGTCCAAACAAACGCGAAAATCGAAAGAGCGCCATGATTATCAGAAGACACTTGGCGGGCGACAAAGCTCAGATCAAACCATCCCCTGCAAGCCACGTGGATCACCTTGGCTTAATCCAGCGCTTCGGCCTTGCCTAAGCACTGCTTTAGTCAGGTGGGGGTGCGTGGGGTGAAGGAGCTACATATACATAGGCCCTGGGGGCCCAGGCTGGGGCGTGGGCCCAGGCCTACGGCTTTATAGGGGTTCACGAAGGAGTACCCAAATAAAGGCGGCCCCACAGTGAGGACCCTACCCGTACGACATTTGGAGCGAGGCCCGAATTAAAATCTTTACGGCTCATGTAGAGGAAAGTGTCAAATCTCCGCGATCCATCCACAATTAGGAAGAAAGATCGTGCATGATCGACTCCTCCATTATCCCTTAAGAGTCGGTCCATGATAAGGAAAAGGAAACTCATCACCCAATGAGAAAGATACCGTATCACCATCCAGTAAGGGAAAGTAGCTTACTTTATTTTCCCTTATAAATACCTGACCAATTCACTAAAAGGTACGCTGACAATCACGCCATGAAAACTTGAAATTCCGTTATTTTTCACAAGGAAGAAGCTGACTTAGCCGTCGGAGCGGGGGGCCGGCCACCGCGAGATCCACCTTTTGTGCGAGTTGACGGTTGCCAGCGTCTAATCCATGCCGACCAGCCCGACTATCAAAGAGCTCTAGCCCAATATTGGTAAAAAAAAAAACACCATCAATTGTTATAGATTTTTCTCCCTCCTTTCCAAGGTATTTAACAATGTGTCACTATTGTCCTCCTTGTTTAATCCTTATTATATTATTTATTATTCTATCTAATTTCGCGACATCGCCAAATGCTTATCTCTGCGATTGCATAGTTTGGTATTTCTAATTAATTCACTTGTCATATTTCTTCCTTATTTATCTTTAATTATTATTTATTTATTTATAGCTTTCCTTTTATTTACTACTATGTATTATGATTATTTCAACCATTCATGTTATTTGTTATGTTTTACCCCTTTTTATCACCTTAATTGATTGTGAGACATTAGACTATTATCCTATTAGCCTATGAGTTATTCCCTTTGAGCTAGCTCATCACCTACTCTTTCTACCCAATAGCCCTTCTCATTAACTGGATCTCCCAATGCCCATTCACCCAAGCCCTTTACACAACCAATTAAGCCCATAAGTCTTTTGACCAAGCCCATGGCCCAAGCCCGTTAAGTCTTTGACCAAACCCTTTAATTAACACATTAGTTTATTGACCTAACACATTCACTTAAACCCAAACCCATTAACTTTTGAGCCATAATTGGGTTTAATCCATTCACTTAAACCTAAGCCTCACTCACATACACTCACATGCACCTTCAGACACATTATCAATTCTCACTTATCTTTACAAACTCTAATTGCATCCTCACACACACAATCACTTCTCACTTACCCACACCTGCTCCTCATGCACCTTACCGACCTCACTGCTATCACTTACTCGCACATGCATTAAACTCATAATTTATCATCTTTTTTTAAAATTAGATCATATCAATCTTTTTTTTTTTTTTTTTTTTTGTAAATAAAATCACCTTCGATGCTTCTAAGTTTCTATTTGAGAGTAAGCAACCCACCACTATGCTAGCTTCTCTATAATGTTTTATTTATTTATTTCCCAAATTCCTTGAACCAAAATAAAATTCTCTAAATTTTCTAAATAAAAAAAAAAAACCTTTTCCCCAATTCCCCGATTTCAGAGTTTTCCAGATTTCCAATTTCAAAACTACAAATTATCAGAGTTTTAGGGATTCAAGTCGTCCCAGTTTCAAATTTCAGTTCCCCAGGATTTTCCAGGTTTTCCAGTTTCCTCAGGATTCAGGGTCCCGGGTTAAAAGATTCAGGTTCTTGGTTTCAAAAGTCTCAGTTCAAAGATTTTCGATTTTCCAAGATTTTATTTAAAGGTCACGGTTACTTCAGGTTCAGTTTCCAGGCGTTCAGTTTTCCAGGAGCTTCGGTTTCAGGTGTGTTTTAAAGGTTTCAGTCACATGAATTAATTCTATAATTCCAATAAAATATAATCTTATGAAGTTAATTTGTGTAAAAGATAAATGGGTTTGGGTAAGGTCCGACATTCCATGTATCATTTTCATAAATAATTTGGCATTTAATCTATGACCTAATTTCTAATTAATTGTGAATATTTTATATTTTATTATTGCACTAACATTTTTTCTAATTGGTAGCTATTCAGATATGTTGCTCAAGTACACATTTTTCTCATCTAACTTCGATTATTTGTTTGTTTCTTTATCTATCTATTTATTTATGTATGTCTGGTGCGTTGTTGTATTGTTATTGTTTGTCTTTGGTATCCATTGATCGATTAGCCAAAATCTATATTTTCCTTAGTTTGTTTAGTAGAGACGTGACTTTAGGGGCTTAAAAGGGTGCTACGCTTTCATCATACCTTCCCGATAAGTAACCTGACCCCCAAACTTAGCCTCGGTTTTTCCTAGACTAACATTTTCTTCTTAGGAGTCACTTTTAGGATTTTTCTTTCGTATTTTGTTTTCCCTTTTAAAATAAAACAAAAATAAGTGCTAATTCCAAACCGTTTTCTAAAACTATATTTTTCAAAAAAAAAAAAACGAGTCTCTTCTTTTTAATGGGAAACACATTCATAGCCAAAAATGTAAGGTCCACAAAATGGTGACTCCACTAGGGACAGTATGGGTCAAGTTTGAACACAAATTGGGGAAAATGTGAGATATTTGATTAATTGATTGATGGATACCTTCTTTGTGCTATTTGCATGCTTAATTGTCGATATCACCCTTAGAGCTTTGATTATATGATTATCTAAAGTTTGATTATTATATCACTTGCTTTATGTGGCTTCATGTGGTTGATTCTTTTACTCATCTTGTAATATCACTTGCTTCTTATCATTTTTTTTAATTCCATTCATCATGACATTCATGTCTCACTATTGTTGTACATTCCACTTATCCAAACTTGTTGATTGTTTCACTTGATCAATCTCATAGCATGCTTACTTATTCTTATTGTATGATATTTTATCTGCTTCTTCGCATGTATATTTTTATTGTCGCATATTTCATTCATTTAGATATTGTTGATTATATTGGTTGATTGCCTTAGTTATTACAACACGTTGCCTTCTCTTTGTCGTATGGTATTTCTTTTATTTTTGCATGTATATTCTCTTGATTGCTTATCTCATTCACCTTGACATGTTGATCCTATGTACTTTATATTTCTCTTGATAACTCTTTGAGCATGTTGTTCTTCTTATAGATTCATCTCGCTTATCTCGTATTCTCCTACTTAAATTGTTTGTAGATTTGGATGATATATTTGTTCATTGCATGACTTCTTGCTACATGACTACTCTTCTCTTGTTTGATTGCATGTCTTGTCTGTTTGTGTGGGACGCATATCTATCCCCTTATCTCTAACTTCCTAGTCTCGGTCGACCTTTTCTTTCTTTTGTTCTTGTGTTTGATTGTTTGGTTGGAGATTTTTTGCTCCTTGTTTGCTTGTCAACCGAGCTAGTGATTAGGAGAAAGGTCTAGCGATGGGCTATATTAATGTTTGAGAGCATTCTAGAGGTGGTCGACATATTTATGCTAATTGGAGTCCGATCTTTGAAGACTTATATAGCCCAGAGCTAGATTTCAGGATATTTATGTAACCAATGTGCTTTCTTAGTGCTTATAGCTTGCTAGGTATTTTTATGCACCCACGCCCCACTATGCACCTTAGACCGTCTCTGAGTTTTTTAGAGTTATGAGCTCACGTCACCCGATTTTGAGAGCCTTTTCCATTAAGAACTATCACCTAGACCCTTTATTTTTTTAGAGCCACCTTAACCTTATAGGTTGAGCTTATATCCTTTTTTTAGGATTCCTTATCTAACACATGGGTGCATCTGTGAGCCTCTAAGGCCACTTTAGTCACAGTTGGGTCCAGTATTCCCTTCTCTGGTCTCTAGTGAGGTGTGTTTAGAGATCAATAAAGTTCAAGTTCTAATTGGATCGCCTTTCATAGATTTTGTTAGTCTATCCCTTTTTGTACAGTTCACCAGTTCAATGTTCGTTTGGTGCTTTTCTCGCAGTGCATCTTAATCACTTCCTCTACACTTTTCAAGACTCACTTTCTACTTCAATTTGGGGTTTTTCACTTATAGTTAGAGCCTAGTGCATACTCACTTGTTGGAGCACTTGGATCATAATGGACATGGAGTTGCAGACAGTCACCATGGATTAGTTCACCATAGGTATAGATTTAGTTTAGGAGGCCATATCCAACCTTAGATAGAGGCTGGATGAGCAACAAGTTCGATAGACCTAGACTGAGGAGGTTATACAGTTTGATCAAACACCACCACAATCTTATGTGCCCATGTCTATCTCGATTTCTGAGAACCTATATGCCCGCTTAGACATACTTAAGCAATAGTTAGGACAAAAGAGGGTATCTGATAGAACCATTGTTTGGGATGACAATGATAGACCACCTACAGTTAGTTCACTTACCAGTTTTCAAATGCCTGATATAGAGAGATTTGTCGGTATTGGATGTCCTCGAGCACACTCAGACTTTATGATTTAGTCATGAGAGCCCTTGGTAGAGATGATGGACAGTTGGTTGCGTTATTTCCATTATCTTTAAGTGGTCTGGCAAAACAATGGTTTGCATTGTTAGACCCATCTAGACGAAAGACTTAGGATGACCTTGCACACAAGAGCTTACGACAATATTTCTTTAGTAATACCATTAATGTGTTAAGAAGAGAGCTTGACGCTCTGAGACAAGGATCAAATAAGACTGTTGCTTCTATTCTCACTCGTTGGAGTGAAAAGATGGCGCTAATTATTATTGATCGACCTTTGGAGAAAAGGCGATACAAATGGTGGTGAAGAGGCTGCAGCCTAAGATTGCTAGGCACTTGATTAGGTTGCCATTCACAGACTTCGCCTCATTAACTTCAACTCTTTTTGGTGTGGAGGAGGGTATTGCTAGAGGTTTGTGGCCAGATTCTTCCCCTAGAGATCCTAAATGGAAGAAACCATTAGTATGGAAGAGTCCAGATGTCTATACGATTTCTTCTTCGAGACAAAAGGTTGTTGTTTGACCTTTTCTATAGGTTAGAGAAGATGAATAATTAGAACACTCAAAAACTTATATGGAAAAGTGCCTCAACACTCATATTCTCTCCACAAGTGCACGGGTTGTACAAGTAATAACGTGGACTTGAAAGTCCGGGTATCGATCCCACAAGGAATGGAGTGTAGTACTTGAATAACCAAGTACCTTAACTAATTGAACTTCTCACTATTTAAGCTAATAAAACAATTTGCAAATGGAGATTTTAAAAACTAAAAACAAAATAAAAACAAGGGAAAGATTAATGCTCAATAACAAAGAATGAATCAAAATTGAGGAAAGAACTCAAGGATGAAAGATACTAGGGTTGATTGTCTCGATTGATGTATTTTAAGTTATCTGTATTAAGCACGGATTAAGTGAACATATACCTATGTCGGTTCAAGGAACAAGGTTTGACGTTTACACTCTCGTGTCTCCCTTCAATTTCACACACCAAATTTCTATTCACCGCTAGGTCCTTCTAGGTCCTTGAATGTGGTACCCACCCAAAGGCGGAGGGTCTCCTTAGGCGTCCCCCATTGGTCACTCCCTTTAGGTCACTTCCTGATAGAGACTACTCGGGCTATGCTGAATTTCATCACCACTAGGTCCTTTCAAATCCAGCACAATACTTAATTGATGCTTAGCCCTAATAAAATCTATTTAGTACTAGCCATTGCTAATTACCTAAATTTATTTGATTAAGCTAAGTTAATTTTACCAATTGAAATACATTTCGGAGACTTGGTTAAGGCCTCGGGTCAATTTCCAACTATGACTATGGAAGCTCTAGATCAAACATTCCTATTCTAGGTCTCAATCACAAATCCCAACACATTTCAATTGGATAAAACCATAAAACTTCCATATCTACATCAATAAGCATCATCATAAGCAACATCTACAGAATCATTCTAAAAATTATATAAATCAAACGTCAATTTTAACAATCAACCCTAAAGAAGTTTAGCTACTCGTTACAACACTCAAATCTGTCAAAATCATGTTTATCTCAACAATAATCAAGAGAGAGATGAGGAGAGGAGTCAAAGTTAGAGATGCGAAACAAAATATATGATAGAGATCTCTGAGAACTTGAATTTACAGTTCGCAGGGATCACACAGTAGGTTAATTCTTCAAAATATCTTCAAATCCAAAGAAAAATATACAAAAATCATGATCCTAGGTTGTTCTAATAATGAGAGGTGACAAACCCTAGGGAGGGTGTTCTCCTCCCTCAAAACTTATCTTAAAAACATCTAAAAACGTGTATTTATATTGTCTTGGAAAATGGGCCTCAAAAAGGGCCAAAAATGGTAAAAATATGCTCAATTTTGGGCTCTCGACTTCATTATTAATAAGTGACATGAAGTTACGATGTGCAGCATCTGAGGAACTCATGTGGAGACTCAAACATTTCACTATGATGCATTAAGATATTGAAGGCCTTGATGTTGCGACATCATAAAATATCAGCAATTCAACTTTGACCTTCGGACTTCAAATGATAATAACTCTCTCATTCGATCTCCAAATGTGATGATTTTAGTCTCTACGAAAATAGAAGAGAAAGTATAATCTATCCATATCAAGCTTAGAGCCATTGGAGGTCATTAAGTAGATTGAAAAGTCACAAACTTGAGGGGTACTGCATGTGGCATTTTGGAAAATCCTCCATTTGACTTCACGATGCCATATCTTTTAAGGTCTTGACTCGAGATTGGAGTGATCTAGGACTAGTGAGAAAGATTGAAGTTCAAAACACATTCTAGGTAGAGAAGGAGCCATTTGTAGCACACCAAGTAACATAGAAAAATCAAGATTAGATGCTTGTTGTGTGTGTTGGGTTCTTGGTCTTCTTTGATTACATTTAAGCTCATTTTTGTTCATTTCTCAAAAATTGACCTAATCTTAAAATGAGACATTTAAACATTAAAACACTAATTATCATCATGTTAAAATCATTTAAAATGCACATAGAAAATGGGATGATAATCATGATATGAAATAACTTATCATAGGTCGCTGCGAATATGCGATCGACGACTCCATGGTCGTAAGGCATATTCACCTTACCCTCGACATTATCACACACAGTCAGTTCCACCATGACCATTTGTTTTGATGAGCATCGCTGCACCACAATCAAACTATACAACTCAGTTCCATGGGAGTTCTGCCACCACATTGCATAGAGTTAGATCTCAGCAGACTCGTATCTCATTTGCTCCAGGGATATCACGATGTTTTTCTCAGTTAGGCATGCCATTGAGTTAAGCTCTTTGGAGGCTTGTAGATTCTAGATTATTAACTCCCTTAGAGCACAGCCACCACTTCCTCGATAACGCCACCCAGTTTGGACAAAATTATATTGCTCTTACCATCAGTCGAGGACATGATCTGAATCGATGTCTGACTCTTGGCATTACCATTGGGATCTTGTCATTGATCAAGGATCTATTGAGTGTGACGGGTTAGGCGCCGTTGAATTATGATAGCTTGTTTTAATTGTGGTTCCCTTTTAGCCTCTAACCCCATTCTACTAGCCATTTTGAGGATGTGAGGCACGTTTAATGAACTTCGAGGTTCTTGGGTCAGAGTCTTTCATGGAGAAGAGGAGATCTGTTGGATGATGTTAGTGGTTTCTTCATATTAGAGATATGATTGATAGAGTTACTCCTTATTGGGATTGAGATAGATGTATTAGTGACAGTCGAATAGCCATCACATTTTAGCTATGGAGATTCATCTTTTGGATATATTTTGGGGTATGCTTCCATATTAGCTGGTCTCAGGAGCTTCAATTCGTTTTTACTTCACTTTGTTGAGAACATGTTTATTTCGCAATGATGTCATTGCATGAGACTATTAGCCAGGACTATGGTAGGAGTCCAATCCTTATAAGGGCCATTTTCATCTTCATTTGATATATTGTTGGGGTTTGTCCCTTATTTGGGTTATGTTCTTACCTTCTTTTTTTTCTTGTTAGGATTAGAGCATTTTGAGTATTTGTTTGACTCATGAGGTGGCATTTCTCCATTATGTATCCCATTTACCAGATATTACAACTCATAGTAAAGAGATGTTCAGACCATTTAGAGTAAACTTCATATCATTGGAGAGTTACATCACTTCTTAGGACCAACCCACATGAAT
This sequence comes from Tetrastigma voinierianum, assembly GCA_016808115.1. NCBI lineage: Eukaryota > Viridiplantae > Streptophyta > Magnoliopsida > Vitales > Vitaceae > Tetrastigma > Tetrastigma voinierianum. The sequence continues at coordinate 170,101 of JAEQBH010007061.1, forward strand.
TCGTTGAGGAAGTTTGACACTTGAGATCATGGTTGCGGGTGGCCATCATTTCGGTTAGCCTCATACCTTATCACCCTTTTGCAGACATTTAGAGCGTTGATAGCCCTTTGAGCCTCACATGAGCATTATAACCTTTCATTTCTTTTAGCCTTGTACTTTCTGGCAGGATGGGGGCTCTTTAGTGTATATGTGTTGTTTTCAGGAGTTTCATGACCCTTGGACTTATTGACCACCTTTTTCACTATTATGTGGTCACATATCAGTATCATCCTCTATCATACCTCATTGCTTTATATTCCTCACTTTACCTTTTTGCTTTGCTTTCATGTTTTTTACCTATCGTGAGTGATGATTTTTTGCATCTCATTACATAGAGGATGGTCATATCATTTCTCCATTCTCATCTTATAGATAGTGATTTAGAGTACCTTAGTTGAGAGGGTTATTTTATCATAGAGAGTTTTTTTTTTTTTTTTAACATAATTGTTTGGGAAATAAATAAACAACAAAAAAAATAAAAATAAATAAATATGAGCTTGCACACGTATATAGTATGTTTCTCAATTAAACATATATTGACCATCGATGGTTGTTCTTTGAGTTTTATTTGATCTTGAGATTTTATATTTGAGCTTTCTAGGCCCCAATATCCTTTGAGTCTATTTTGTATATATTTGGTGAGTGAGAGATAGATGACTTTCTCTTTCGGACTCTAGGTTATTGTCCCTTTACATCATCCTACCCACTGATGATTTGACCATTCTCTATGTTTTAATTTGAGAGGATTACTGCTTAGTTTTCTTTCCTTTTCATCTCATTGTTTTTCATTTTTTATCACATCCATATTTGCCTACATCACTTTTCTTTCCATTGATCTACATTTCAATGTGAGATATATCCTCCCCACTATCTTTATACATCATGTTGATCAACCAATACCATTCCTTGATCCACTATCAGTGTTGACACATTCACATTGTTTCTCATTTTCCTTACTAATGTGTCTACATTAGACATTGTTAGGCCCATGGCTTATGAGATCTTTTAGATATTATACATATTACACCTGAGGGCATGGGATTTGATCATTGGGTATTTGAGCCTAGTTTTCCTTCAATTTTATTACCCTGAGCCTACATTACAGTCCGAGTCGTAAGACCACTCTGAGGCCATGAGATCAGATGTTATCTTCATCAGCCTCTACTTGGGTAGGTGTTTGAGATCCATCGAATATATGGTGTCATCATGCTCCTTCTCCTAGGAGATACTTCTTTGATGATTAGGGTTGATTCAGAAGCACATGCAAATGATTGGTTGATCTGGTGATCATTTAATGTTGCTTAACCTTCACTTTGAGGTATATCATATTTCATATATGTTCATTTTGTAGACGTTGTAGACTTCTTATAGCCCACATGGTTGTCTTGTTGATGATGGACATTTATTCGATAGTACGGTGTTACTATGTTTCATTCTGCATAGTCTCCCTTGATTTTTGGATCCAGTTCATTGTTTTGAGTATCAGCATGTGATTCTTAATGGATTTACCTAATTAAGGCTTATTTTCATCCCTACTTTCAATGGTGCTGCATTGCATGATTACTTTAGGATTCTCGGCATAGATATTTAAGGCTACACATCAGTTGCTATACTAGGGCATATCCCATTTTCTTTGGATTAAGACAAGTCCCTAGTGGTGGGGTTCTTTTGAGGTTGATTGTTCTCATTAACCTGATTGTTCCAGTTGATTGTTTTAAGATAATATCAGTTTAGGGTAAAGAATCGCACGAGTTTGTGATAATGTCTTTGCAATAACGCCCCAATTAGGGGTGTCGCGATACCCATAAACCTGCCCGAATACACGTGTCTCATGTCATGAGACCATTATAGTAAAGTAGCGCCAGGCCCTTACATCAATACTCGCTAAAGATACATCAACTATATTACCATGAATTCGGGGGTTAATACATCACTACGAATACGAAGACATATATTAAAATTTAAAATTCTAATACATGTTATACAAAAGTATCTACCAAAGCCACATGTCGGCTTTCTTCTCAAAGGTAGCCTCTAGTGGCGCAGGTAATCCCGGCATCCACTGTGCACAGCCAATGATCCCTCGACGGGGTGAAGCGATGCCCGATGAAAGTGATAATCTCCTATATGGAGTTTACTCCGCCTAAGTGCACATATGGCAACCAAACACACTTTCAGCGAATACATGATCCTACTTGAATGTCACCATGCCCAATCCATGTCTCGAGTCCTCCTGGAAGCTCCCTCACACATCGCAAAGCGAATGTGAGAAAAAATCACCGAGTTTTCAAAACAAAAGGTTCTTGTTCTCGAAAACATACTACCGAGTTTCGGTAAAATCTGTTGGACAACCCTCAGGAGCAAATTATTTGGGTAATTCTCGAAGCTTGATCGTGGAGTGCGCCTTCGAGATGAGCTTGTTGGACAACTCTCGAGAGCAATTCTTCGAGGAGAAAATCTTCAGCAGAAATTCCTTTCCTGACCAATTTCATTTTCTTTCATTTTCTTTCATGTCATGCACTCTCACCTACCATTCTAGGGTGCCCTGGTGCATATGGAATGCATTATGCCATCTCTAAACCATTCATGCCAATATATCAATTATGCATATATTAACAAAATTTTAACTCACATACATCATGTTATTCAATCCATGGCAAGAACATCAAAATTAGCTCACATGGGCTAATATCGATTCAAGCAATTCATTTTGAATCACCCAGACAACACGAAAATCACATATAACTCACGTGAGCGGTAGAACCCTAGGCTCGAAGGCACTATTCCACGCGACCACACTAGGGATTTTTCTTCACTTTCGGTTCAAATATTTTGAGGCAGAAATGCGACCGTCCGGGCCTCGACAAATCCCGTCCATTAAAATGGCTCTTAGCGAATAAACCAAGTAGGAGAGGAGCCCTACCTCTTGGGTTTTTCGAAAGTCCATAAAATGTCGGTGTCCATCGCATTACAGCCCTTGTGGCGATAGAACAACTTAAGCTTCTTGGCAGACCGAGCGACGGTCGAAGCGAAATCTAAGAGATAAGTTGCTTTTTCTCTCACTAAAACCGGTTTCTCCTACATTTGCCGTTCTAGCAACTTGATGGAGAAGAAGATGGTCTTTGTTTTTATTTTAATATCTTAATTCTTTTCACTTAATTCCCTTTTTGTCCTCTAGTTTGACTTAAAGGGCCTTTTTTACACATGGCTCAATCTAAGCCATTTATCTCCATCATCTCACTAATCATGCCCGATACCCGGTGCCTTGAAAAATGTGAAATTCTGACTGTCTCGGAATTCGACGAAATTCTACGTGATAGCTAGATTTCGCGAGACGATTCCAACAGTGAAGTCTGTTTCATCATCCTAGATCTAGAAAAATTTCGGATTTTGACCGAAATTACCATTTTACCCTTTTTTAGAAAATTAGAATTTTCCCGGGTTTTACATTTTCTATCATGACCCTCTCGACGACATGTTATTGAGATTTGGTCAATTTGATAATTACACCTCTAGCTCCTCATGGGAGCACATTATGTCCCATGGGCAGTCCACCCCAATGGAGTTACTTGCAGAGATAGTCATTTGTTTTCTAGGATTAATGGATTATTATTAACATGGATTGAATGATTGTTGTCGAGTATGAGATAGTTCCTATAGCAGTTCGTAGACCCTGCATATTGGAGCATATTCCCCCATTTTGAGATTTTCTGATTTATAACATATTTGATTGAGTTGCATCGAGACCTACTTCTACTCTTTAAGATCTTCTGACCCTTTATCAATTAGATTATTCTTATGAGATCTGATCTAGTGTATTTTCTTCGTGATGTTGGTAGATTCCTTGTGTTGACTTCTTAATGGTTTACGTTCACAACGTCACATGTTGATTTTACATGTCGGGGCGTATTTCCTCACAATTGAGATTTCCATATGAGATTCGGTTGATTTTCACTAGAGACATGATTCCACCCTCAAGGTCACCGAGTCACTTAATGTTGTGGTTGTATATTTGTTAGTTGATTACGAGCATCGAGTAGATTGTTGTCGTGTTAGAGGCATTTGGGATTACTGCAATTCTTGGATCTGTGTTTTGAGCCATTCAGTTGATCAATGATTTAGTGTCATCAATAGTATGTAGGATTCAATGATATTTTCTTACTGCTAAACCTTTTTAGCAGCATAGAGATATTTCATTAGATTTTAAGCCTAATGTTATTCTATTGTGGAGCACTTGATAGCATCTCACTATTTTCAGTACCGCATTCAGATGTGAGGGTGGGGGTCACAGATTTGAGTCAGACAGAGTTTCGATGCATGTCTTGCCTTCCGATAGAGCATGATTGATACAGTGGCTTTTTGATATTGAGGTTTCATTTTCTAAATTTTCCAAGAGAGCACTATTGCAATATGCATATTTTGACATTTTCGAGGATCGATATTTACTATAGCCTTCGAATCGTATGGAGTCAGATAGATTTGACGGTGTAATTGATCATCATTCAACACTAGGGCATACCCCCTTCTTTGAGATTACCATATCTTCTATTGATTTCATGGTTGCTTGACCCATTTGCTATTACTTGCAAGTTATTGTATTAACGCATCCCCCCTTCATAGAGGTTATTGATATCTTGGTTGAATACATGGGAGTTTGATCTGTATATCGATCTTTGCGAGTCATCACTTAGAGTTTTCTTCTTACACATCTTTTCTACAAGGCATCCCCCTTTTCGGTTAGTTCGCTTTCATTTAGTCTTCTTTAGCTGCTTTAGGTTCTATATCACTCTCCTTTGTCTTGGTTTGATTTTAGGTATTTTCTACTATAGATTGTTTACTTCCACCCGATTAGTTATTTAGGAGCATCCCTCATTCTTTGGAGATTATCTTAGATCATCTTTCATAGAATCGATCTTCATTTTAGGGCTACACCCTATTTACGATCTTCTTTGGGCTTACAATGCCCGCATCATTGAGTATTTCCTTTTCATCATAACTCTAAGTTGTTCATTGCATCCACATCCCGGAGTTGTTCATCGTGTTTAGTTTCGAGTTTTATATTCTGTAATGTCCTAATCTTGGTTCTTTATAACCCTAAAGAAAAACTAAGTCATCCTAATTATAGAAAATTCAATTAACCACAAAACGTCACTTAGGGAAGTTACGACCTCATAATAGAAACATTAGGATTTTTTTTTTTTTTAAAGCGTTAAAACTCAACCAAAAACCCTTGTATACACATTTTTCTTGTTCATAAACATGCCCCAAAAACAATTTTAGGAGTAACCATATATACATTGACATATACAATTCAAAAGTCTCCTAGAATACATATACTTGTCATGATGAGAGAGGAGAAGTCGCCGACCGGCCCCATTATCACTACGTAAGCGTGAAGTGAGCGACAAAACCTGACTTATTCTTCTTGACCGTGGAACCTAAAAAAAATATTGCACTTTAATGAGATGCTACTCAATGAGGATATAAACATGATACCACGCCACACACATTCACATCATCATCATAAGCCCATTCACTTTATCGAGCCAAGCACTTACATAGCAACTCCCATATTCATATACATTCCTTATCATCAAATGACACTTAATAATTCACTTAACATCAAACATAGGCACATTCATAGTTCATATGTATTCTTATATCACAATGCTTGCATGTATCAGTTTTATTATCTGGTTATGACTAAACACATCAAGTATAGCCAGGGAGCATAAACTTGATAACTTGTAACTTGTAAACTTGTGTTGTTGGCCAGCTTGTATACTTGTATTTGACCCATTGGGTCCTTGTAACTTGTATTTGCGATTACTTGGACATGTCGGTCATAACCTTATCCTCTTATCTTCCATGCATCATGGATCTTTCATATAACATGTACTTGTACATAATAACATTCATAGTTTATCCGCATAGCTTGTCAACCATAACATATAGTTCTGACACGGTCTTGCACATAACAACTGGCATAGTCCATAACATATATCATACATGAACATTGAATCACTTCATTCTACAAAAAACAAGTCATTCACATCAAATGACAAACAAGAACACATGGTATCAAACATTCATATCCACTCACAAAAAATGATACGTATCATATAGCAATAACCCGCGTCTTGTACGTCTTAGTGTCGTGGTCTAAACATATATTAATCATACATAAGTCATATATCATGCATAAACTTCCAAAACTCGAAACATATAGAACATATAACCTGGGGTCAGAAGAAGCCTAACCCTCTTTACAGCAGGACGCTGCTGACTCTTTTAGCTATAACTCTCAACATATACATCCAAAGACATGATTCTTTTTGTTAGAAACTAGACTCATGCCTCTTTAACCATATGCCAAAAATCAGCTTTATATTCCATATATAGAATTTATACCAGATTGCAAACTTTAACTGTTATCAAGGTTCCCTGTTACAGAACAGCCTTTAAACAAACCACCATAACCAAGAAATGAGACTTGATCAAGCCTAATATTTTCAGCTTAAGAACTAGACATATAAAATTAGAACATATCCAAAGAAAATTGAGAATAAAATACCAAATACACAAGGAGAAACATGTTTCAAATTTCACATAGTAAACCGCCACTTAATTAGGACAGCATGACAATCAGTGGTCAACAGATCATAACTCGAGATAAACACAACCAATTACCCAAAGCCCTTTTACAGAAACCTAGAAGAGACATAGCAACAACTTTCATGGCCACAACTTGTTCCAAAACAGAGCTTAAAGACCCGAAAATAGAGGTGCAAAACAGATCTGAAACAGAGTTTACCTAAAAGTCAGCTTGAATTCCGAAAATGATAGAGATTTTGCTCAAAACCAGTTTTTTTTTTTTTTTTTTCCTCTCTTCTATCACACTTGATCAGGCAACAAAAAGGAAAAGAAAAGCTAAAGGTTTTGGACAACTCTAAAGCTTTTATCTAGATATTTTGACAAATTTTCAAAATGGTCCTTCAATTTGCTTGACTTAACACTTAACTCCCCTAACTTTCAATTTTGTCACTTTAACCCCTTAATCATGACAAAAAACATATCTGTGTATGCATGTATGTCTTTGTGCATGAATGCAGCCATGAATGATTATACCTTTTGGGATAGGTTATTACAATTCTCCCTCCTTAAAAAGAATTTAAGTCACAAGGGATTCCTTTACTGAATCGGGAACAAATGGGGATAGTGTTGTAGCATGTACTCTTAGGTTTCGATGTTCTCTTCTATGGATTCTTCCACGGGACCTTCACCATTTGTTATTTCTCTCTATTCCTTAGCGCCTTTGCTGAGTCAAGGATTTGTACAAACTCTTCAACATAGCTTAGGTTATCAGAGACACTTCAATCTCACCAACTTGTACTACATGTGAAGGATTGGGACGATATCGTAGTAACATACTCACATGAAAAACAAATCGCGAGTTGCGTGATGCTTCAGGAGATAAAGCAATCTATAAGCAAGTGGACCAAGTAGAGCTACTGTTTCATACGGACCGTATGGCAGAGGACTTGAACGCTTTCTTGCCAGCCGTGACACCCCTTTCCAAGGTGAAACTTCGAGAAGGAAAACCTTATCACTTTGTTGCCATTCCATTTCGAGTCTATCTTTGGTCCACATAACTCTTTTGTCGATCTTGTGCTGCTTTCAACTTGCTTCGGATTACTTTTACTTTATCTCCAGTTTTCTGTATCAATTATGGACCCTCCAGTATTCGTGTTCCCTCTTCATCCCAATACACTGGACATCAACACTTTCTACCATACAAAGCTTCATAAGGAGCCATGCCAATACTGCTATGGTAATGATTATTATATTCAAATTCTATCAAATTTACATAATCATCCCAAGATCCTTGGAACTTCAGTACCTGAAGCCCGAAGCATATCTTCAAATTATGCAGATAGTTCTCTCACGATTGTCCATCTGTTTAGGGATGAAACGGTGCTAAAATGAGTTTGGTCCCGAAGCTTCTTGTAAACTACTAAAAAATCTAGAAGTAAATCTGGATACCATCCGTCTGATAGATAGTGGCACACCATGTAGTCTCACAATTTCATCTACATACCTTTTTGTAGCTTAGTCTAATGTACAGCCCCATCGATGGGTAAGAAATGAGAAGGCGACTTTGTTAATCTATCAACAATAACCCATATAGCATCATTTTCCTACGAGTTAGAGCAATCAGATTTGCAAAATCCATAGTGATCTTTTCAGAACTTTCACTTTCTGGGTTATGCAGATCCACTTTCAAAGAATCAATCTTCATTTTAAGGCATCCCCCTATTTACGATCTTCTTTAGGTGTACAATGCCCACATCAACGAGTATTTCATTTCATCACAGCCATGATCTGTTCATTACATCTACAACCCGGAGTTGTTCATCATGTTTAGTTTCGAGTTTTATATCCTCTTGTTTTAGTTTTTATTAGATCATTTATTTCCTTTATTCCAGTTTATCAGGAGCATCACCCATTCTTCAGAGATTATCTTAGATCCCCTTTCAAAGAGTTGATCTTCATTTTAGGGCATCCCCCTATTTACGATCTTCTTTGGGGGTACAGTGCCCACATCATCAAGTTTTTCATTTTCATCACAACCCTAAGTTGGTCATTACATCCACAACCCGGAGTTGTTCATCATGTTTAGTTTCAAGTTTTATATCATCTCGTTTTAGTTTTCATTAGATCATTTATTTCCTTTATTCCAGATTATCATGAGCATCCCTTCTTCTTCAAAGATTATCTTAGATCCTATTTCAGAGAGTCGATCTTCATTTTAGGGCATCCTACCTACAATCTTCTTTGGGCGTATAGTGCCCACATCATCGAGTATTTCATTTTCATAACAACCCTAAGCTATTCATTGCATCCATAGCTCGGAGTTGTTCATCATGTTTAGTTTCAAGTTTTATGTCCTCTCGCTTTAGTTTTCGTTAGATAATTTATTTCTTTTATTCCAGTTTATCAGGACCATCCCTCATTCTTCTAAGATTATCTTAGATCCTCTTTCAGGAAGTTGATATTCATTTTAGGGCATCCCCTTATTTACGATTTGCTTTGGGCGTTTAGTGTCTGGATCATCGGTATTTCATTTTCATGGCGACCTTGAAGGATGTGTTCATTGCATCCATAGCCCAAAGTTGTTCATCATGTTTAGTTTCGAGTTTTATATCCTCTCGCTTTATTTTTTGTTAGATTATTTATTTCCCTTATTCCAATTTATCAGGAGCATCCCTCCTTCTTTAGAAATTATCTTAGATCCTCTTTCAAAGAGTCGATCTTCATTTTAGGGCATCCCCCCATTTATGATCTTCTTCGGGCATACAATACCCGCATCATCGAGTATTTCATTTTCATCACAACCCTAAGTTATTCATTGCATCACATCCCTTAGATGTTCATTTCATCCACAACCTTGAGCTATTCATTGCATCACAACCTTGAGATGTTCATTCTCATCTTAGTCTTGAGTTGTTCATGTCATTTTAGATTAGATTTTGTTTCATCATTCTTGTCATTACGGTTATGGCATGTCTCCCATATATCTCCTTTTCTTTAGAGTTTTTTTCTTTTCTTTTCTTATTAGCTTGACTTCACCCGCACTTCTCTTTCATATCTTGAGTTTAGTTGAGTTACTAGTATTTTCCCCCCTTCGTAGTAGACCTCTAGATCGGTGTGGACATCTTTTGAGTTTTTCATTTAGCTGAGCATGCCTTGTGTCTCGGGTGTTTTCCTTGTCTTACTCCTTAGTGTCTTCGTATAGCGAGTGTAAATTCCCCTTATGCATGTTCATACGTTTATTCCTTGATGATCCAATTATTACTTGATCTCGAAATCGATTCCCAAGCCACTTTTGGAGACCATTTGTGGTGAGTTAGGATTTGCATTGTGACTTTAGTGGCTTAGGTATTTTCTTTTGTTGCTTGTTTTGAAGTGTTTTTTGAGCCTCTTTTAGTTGCTTGAATTTGAGTGAGCTAGTGTTCCTCTTAGACACTTTTAGGGGCTCATTTTTTTCTTCGATAGAGTTCATCTCACTTCACTCATTTTTCACACATTCGTTTCATTTCATTATTCATATTCGTTACATTTGTGAACTCTATCGAAAATTGGCATATTTGTAGACCAAATTTAGTGTGCATTTTAATTTTTTTATTATTATTTTTACTGAGTTTTTGGTGACTCGCTAGATGACGACATGTGACAAAGTATGGTTGTTTTGATATCAGGGTTAGCTTTTTCCTTTGAGATGATAGAGTTCCTAGGAGAGGGGCGGGTCTTTTTGTTCTTTTTAGGAGGGTATTTAAGTTGAACAGGGTTTCTAAAGAAGGAGGAAGTGAATCATTTTTGGAGGATCGCCTTGGAAGGAGGTGTCGTCTTCAGGGGGCTACAGTTATCCATTTTTGGGGAGTGGAGGAGGTAATCAATAATTCAGGTGCTACGTTGTTTCCTTGGCTATAAATAACGTTTTTTTTTTTTTCTTCTTCAAATGAGGCGGGTAGTAGGAATGTTACATAGAGGTGGTGTGATTTTGATTTGGGGATAATGGCCAGAATTCATGGAGTTTTTTCAAGATTTTAAAAGCTGGATCGATGACAGAAAAGTTATCTATTAACGATTATTTGGTCGGACCGATGGTCGACTGCTTGGTTGAGCAGGTGGCGTAATAAATATATTATTTATATTTTTATTTAATTTTTAAAATATATAATTAATAATATTTAAGATATTATTTATTACTTTATAAGTATTTTAATTTATTTAAAAATATGTATAATGTTTAAATATGAAATATATATTAAAAATATATCAAAGCATTTATATAAATATATACTTAACTAGTAGTAATATAATTTTGTTAATATACAAAATAATCATGATAAGCGGCGCGAGTGATGAGTGGTTCCTTTATAACTTCTCATTTCCATATTCGAATTCACAAGCCTGTAGTATTTAATTAAATTTTTTTTTAGTTATAAGTCTTCTAACCCTACAAGATTTCTAATTCTAAGCAAAACGACATCATTTCGATGTAAAAAGCATCAAAACGATGTCGTTTTAATTTGAAAAACAAAAAAAAAAAAAAAATTATTGAGCGACTGTTCGGTCGGCTAGCGAATCGTCGATTCGTTGGTTCGTTTCCGTCGGGTTCATCCAGGTTAGCGTGATTCGGTCGAAAAATGGTTTTGTATTGAATCGGATCAATTTTATAACCGATCGATGATCTGACCGATCGGATCGATTTTCAAAATATTGTATTTTTTTGCCTATTCAAGAAATTGATTCATATGTTGGGAGAATAATATTTTTCTTCTTCTTTTTCTATTTTCTTTTTAGTTTCTTTTATTTTCTTTCTTTAATGTGCTGGAGGTTGTTGGGTTTGCATTGGAATGGGTGCTTTGGTGTCTCTTCTTTACATATTAAATACATTGTTTCTCTTGAAAATCGTACATGTATTTGACTCTCTTGAATTTCTATTCAATTTGGGTCGTTGAATTTCTCTTCTTTTTTTTTTTTTTCCTTGAAATATATAATACCTAGATTTTCACTGCCCATTAGTTTTTCATTAATTTTAATCCTTGTAGATTTTATTTCTTTCTTTATTCACGGATTTTCATATTAGTTCATCTATTATTTGCACGTTTTCATATAAGTTTAGACTCTAATTAATTTGGAACTAATTCCTCACAACAACTTGCACACTTTACTCTATTTATCGTTCCCTAAATCCATGTAATTGAACATAGGCTTTATTATATTTTGTTTCGAAACTCCATTAGATTATTAATAACTTTGCTTCATTTAGCTTGATCTGTTTCATGTATAACCAAATCAAACAATCAATTTTCTGCAAATTCAATGTAAATACTAGTTTTCATATCAAATTTATGTTTCATATTTATTGTTATAGATTTTTCTCTTCCTTTCCGGGTGTTTAACAGTGTCAATGCTATTGTCTTCCTTGTTTAATCCTTATTATATTATTTATTATTCTATCTAATTTCATAACAGCATCTTTATATTCAACTCTTTGATTGCAAAGTTTATTATTTTAATTAAATTCAACTGTCATATTTCTTCCTTATTTATCTTTAATTATTATTTATTTATTTATTATTTTCATTTATTACTACTATGTATTATGATTATTTAAACCACATTCAGGTTATTGTTATATTTTTTTGCTCTTTTAGATATTGAGACTATTAGATTATTATCCCATTAGCCAGGAGCCATTCCTTTAAGCTAGCCCATAGTCTACCTTCTTACCCAATAGCTCTTTCTCATTGACTAGATCTTCCAATGCCTCTTCACTTGTATACTGTTTCAGCTTGATTAGACCATGGGTGCTTTGACAAACCTTTGCTGGTAAGATGAGTCTTTGCTTCTTCTTTTAACTCTTTACATTGATTATTGACTCAACAGACTAGCAGCCTAATTCTTTTCATATAATATCATACATTCCCATATTATTACTTCTCATTTACCTCGACTAACTCTCATACATCCTCACACACACAATCACTTTTCACTTAACCATCACACTCTCATGTACCCTCACACACATTATCACTCTCACTCACTCACACCCACATGCACTAAACTTATAATCTATCATCTGTTTTTTTTTTTAAATTGGATCATGTAACTCTTTTTTTTATTATAAATAAGAAATTAAATAAAATCACTTTTAATGCTTACCTCCAACTTTCAATTTGAGAGTAAGCGACACACCACTATGCTATCTTCTCTATAATGTTTTATATATTTATTTATTTTTAACATTTTTTGAACCAAAATAAAATTCTCTAATTTTTTCTAAATTATATATATATATATATTTCTTCCCCCAATTCCCAATTTCAAATTTTCAAGTTTCTAATTTCAAAACTACAAATTCCCAATTTCAAAATTCAAGTGCCCTAATTTCAAATTTCAATTCCTCAAATTTTTAATTTCAAATTTTTAAGTTTCCAATTTCAAATTTTCAATTTCTAAAATTCAAGGTCCCAATTTCAAAATTCAAGTTCTTAATTTCAATTTTCCAATTTAAAATCTTCAGATAAAAAATCTGATTAAAATTTATAAAATTTCAAATTTTATTTAAAAATCACAATTTTAAGATTTGTTTCAAGCATTTAATTTCTAAAAGTTCAATTTTAAATATGTTTTTAAAAATTTCAATCATATGATTAATTCTATAATTCAGTAAATAAAAATTTTATGAAGTTAATTTATATAAAAGATAAATGGGTTTGGGTGGGACCCAACATTCCATGTATCATTTTCATAAACAATTTGACATTTAATCTATGACCCAATTTCTAATTGATTGTGAATATTTTGTATTTTATTAATGCACTAACATTTTTTTTTCTAGTGTGCGTTTCGGATATGCCGCCGTCTGCATTTTTGTCATCTAACTTCGCTTATTTATTTGTTTGGTTATCTGCCTATTCATTTATATATGTTTAGTGTGTTGTTGTATTATTATTATTTGTCTTTTGTATCCATTGATCAATTAGCGCGCAATAACACCAGTTTGTTGACAAGACGGGCTTTGGCAGAGCTGAGGATCTTCTCTTTGCTCCTTTCTTTAGACTCATTAACAGCCCCCGGACCTAGACTTAATTTTCTTTAGACCTGTCTTTTTGTGAACCCGTCATTTTTTGCTATTATGCGTTTCTCACTTAAATTGCGAGACTTGTTTTTATTTTGAAAAACTATTTTTAGAAAACGATTTGGAGTTACCACTTATTTTTATTTTATTTTAGTAAGAAAAACAAAATAAGAAAGAAAAACCCTAAATGTAACTCCTTATAAGAAAATGTAGGTCTAGGAAAATCGAAGTCTAAGTCCAGAGGTCATATTACTTATCGGGAGTGCAAATGGAAATATAGCATATACCAAGCCCCCCTAAAGTCGGGTCTTTACTAAACAAGCTAAAGAAAATATGGCTTTTGGCTAATCAACTTATGAATACCGAATATAAGCATCAATAATACAAAAGTATGCAAGATATATAAATAAATAATCAATCAAAGTCAAATGAGAAAAATGTGTGTACCTGGGTGGCATGTTAGAAGCGCTATCAATTAGGAAATAATATTAGTTCAATAAAGAAATACAAACTATTCAACTTCAATTAAAAATGGGTTACATATCATATGTCAAATTATTTATTAAAATAATACATAGAATAATAGAGCCCCGCCCAAGAAAGCTCATTATTTGTAACATAAATTAACTCCCCAAGTCTCTATTTTATAGGAATTGTATAATTAATCATGTGATTTAAATTTTGGCCGATTTAAATCGAAATTTTGAAAATTGGAAGTTTGAAGTATGTTTGAAGATTGAGAATTTTGAAATGAATTTGAAGTTTGAGAATTTTTTAATTGAAATTTTGGAAATTGGATTTTGAAATTAAGAACTTGAATTTTATAAATTTGAGATTTGGAATTTGCAATTTGGTATTTAAAATTTTGAAATTAGAAATCGGGAGACTTGAATTTTGAAATTGAGGTGTAATTTTGAAATTAGAAACTTGGAAATTTTGAGAATTAGAAATTATAAGACTTGAATTTTGAGAGATTATGGCACTTAAATTTAAGAGTGAGAATTTCTAATTTTGAAATTTGAGATTTGAGATATTTAAATTGGAAATTAGTGGCTTGAATTTTAAATTTGAAAGTTAAGATTTTGAAATTAGGAGCACTTTAATTTTGAATTTGAGAGTGATATTATCAAATTAAAAACTTGAAAATTTGAAATTAGAAGTGAAATTAGATTTTGAAATTAAGGAGTACTTGATTTTTAAGTGAAAACTTGAAAAATTAAAATTATAAATTGGAGAAGTTGAATTTTGAAATTATGGCACTTGATTTTTGAAATTGGAAACTTGAAAATTTTAAATTAGGAATTTAAGGACTTGAATTTTGAAATTGTGGTACTTGAATTTTGGAATTAGGAATTTTTAGTTTTGAAATTGGAAACTTGAAAAAAAAAATGAAATTGGAAATTTTGAAATTTTGAAATTTGAGAATTTGAATAAATTAAGGGTCAGTGATGGTTTCATGAGAACTAAGTAAAATAAATTAAATTATTAAACAAAAAGCATTATTTATTAATCTAATTAAAAATAAAAATAAAAAAGCCCCAATATACTCACAAGAAAAATAAAACAATAATAATACATTTAAATGACTAATTAAAGAAAACAATAAATTAAATATTTGTACAAGACAATTAATTAAATAATAAAATAACTATAAAACTAAAAAATACAAATAAAAAGATTTCCTAATTATAAAGAAAATCGAGGGAACTTACCTTGAAAAAGGGCAACTCCTCGGGCTGAGTTGTCTCCCAAGATAAGATTGTCTTTAAAGTTGTGATCGCCTTCCAAAATTGAGACCTCCAAGCCCAAATTATTAAAACTTTTAAACTATGAGGGTTTTTAACCTCTTTTATCGAGGAGATGGTATGTTCTCTCTTAAAAGAAATAAAAACCCATTGAGAAGTTTAAGCCTCCAATTAGAGGCCCATTGTGACGGCCCACGCCGCCATACCTGTTGTTACCAATTTTTTGTCTGATTCTGAGGCATGAGCGGCGCAATGTGAACATGCAAAAAGGGCGATCCAGCGACGGTGGGCTGACCACCTCTCCGATGATTAAGTCATCAATATGGAGAGGAAGAAGAAGGAGGTTGAGACTGTTCGAATTGTATACCTTTTTTCCGTGGGGATCTTTCCAATTTATAGGGTTCGGTTCCCAAATCTCTGTTCTTATTTTAAGAATAAAATATGTTTTTTGCCAGTAAGGGGATTATCGCTGAAATATAAGGGATAAAATCGGTTTTTCCTTATTAGGATTATCCTTTGAAGCTAAAGGGCTAAAATGGGCTGCTGCTTTTATTAGAATTATCTATTTGATAGGGATTAAACCAAATTGGATAAATATCTACTTTGCATATTTTCCCATAACAAATTTCTCATATGCGGTGAGATGGCCGATTGGGAAGACTCGGGATCCCCGGGTTACAGAGCGATCGGTGAGTTCGTGTGGTTTTTAATATAATTGGGCAGCTGCCAGGCAACTTCATGTGTGACAGGCCCGGTGGGCTTGTCTGGTATAGGAGCTTGATGACCGATGAATATGGGCCTAGAAAGTCATGGTACCTATAATGCCCCCTTTTTTTCCAGCTGAAGGTTGGTACTTCTTGATTAGGAAAAATCAGTTTTTAAACCTTAGTGGAGAAGTTGAAGGGAGTAGAGAGGGAGTATGCGTGCATTGAATGTGTGTTTGGATATAAAGCACGTGTGGCTTTGCATGTTTCTCAATATCGTCGATGGCTCGGGTCTTTGGGAGGGAGGCGCGACTGACTCCTCTTAATATCTGTGAAGAACTTCGCAAGAGTTAAGCTCGACCCTTTCCTTACCCTAGTCATACCGATAGTTGCGAGGAGAGGTCGTTGGGGGTGAGCATTTTGTTCTTCAAGATCTTTGAAGTCAATCTCGGGTAGCTCTTCCCCGCGAGGTCGGTTCGAGCCTTAAGCGAGATCATTTGAAGAACAAGACTCGCCTTAGTTAAGTCGACCTAATCAGTCACCTTTGAAGAGGTCTGAGACTCCTGTTTGCCCCCCAGTGTTGAAGAAAGAAGGCACGGGCTAGAGCCGTGCTGAGTGATTTTTAAACATGGGCCCGGTAATTTAAGTCCCTAAAGTTTGGTCTTTTAAAGAGTAGGAATGGCTTAAGCCAAGTCTGTAATTAAGAAAGTGCTTGACGGCTTAGAGCTGAAAGTCTATCATTAAAGAAAGTGTCAGATGGCTTCGAGCCAGAAGTCTAGCATTAAGAAAGTGTCAGACGGATTAGAGTCGGAAGTCTGGCATTAAGAAAGTGCTAGACGGTTTAGAGCCGAAAGTCTAGTATTAAGAGAAATTAATCTGGACCGGTTCGGGCCGTACGGCGTGGAAGTAATCAGGCATGCTTTTAGAAAGAGTGCGGTGACTGAGCCCCGTGCGGCATTAAAGTGTCGGGCGACTTAGAGCTAGTATGACATTAAGAGGAAGTATCAAGCGGCTTAAAGTTTGGAAGTCGACATTAAGGAGACGCGGACGGCTTAGAGCGAAGCGACATTAAGGAGATTGCTGCGACGGGTGGGAGGCCTGCGGCATTAAGAAAGTGTCGGACGGCTGAGACGGAAGTCGGCATTAAGGAAGTGTCGGTGACTTAGGGCTTACCGGGGGAGTCGGCATTAAGGAGGTTTCCGGATGAGCGGGGCCTGGTCTGAGATCTTTTGAAGTGTCAAGCGGTTTAGAGACAGTCGGCATTAAAGAGAGTATGGAGACGGCTTGGGCAGAGTACGGCATTAGAAAGTCCGTGACTTATGGCGGAAGTCACGGCGTCAAATGAACCAGGTTGGACATCAACCATCTCTTGGCGGACGGGACTATGTGACCTTTCCGACTAGTAATGAATAGCTGGGCATCACCGTAAAGGTCGGATAGGGCATCGGCCTTAGCGCCACTTGAGCCCGATTGGGCGTGCCCGTCTTAGGAGCGGGGATGAGGCGTTCGCACCATCCGGGACTGTCCCGAAGACGGTTTGAGCATTAGCCATGCACGGCGGTGGGCATTTAGTGCCATCAGGACTTTGTCCCGAGCCCTGACTAGGCATTAACCATGCTGGGCTGGACAGAGCATTTAGCGCCATCCGGACTTTAATCTGAGCCGATTGGGCATTAGCCATGCCCAGGGCGGATAGGGCATTGGCGCCATCGGTTTTTAATCGACGGTGAACATTAATATCGCTGGGCGGACAGTGTGAGTCATCGGACTTTAGTCGACGAGGGTGGGCATTAACCGCTGCTAGGCCGGACAGGAGTCATGTAATCACGGACTTTAGTATAGAGCGGCCCCGGGCATTAATCATAATAGATTGAGACGGGTCATCATGGCGTCATCAGGACTTTATAAGTGGGCTATTGCAGATTGATAGAAAGTGTGCTTTAAAAAGGAAGCTTTATTGATAATACCTTTTTCGTTCGCGGCTTTCCGTCTGAGTCCTTGGCCCAGTCATTATCTGTATGAGCCTTAACGCGTGACTTTGCAACTCCTTCATCTTTCTTGCTTATTCCTCTTGCTTTCTCCATGCCCTGACGCCAATGGAAGAATTGATCTTTTGGCGACTAGGTAATGGGTTACATGGCTCTGGCCTCGAGACGGAGAATCGGATATGGAATGGGGGATCGGCCCAGAGCTCCGGAGTGACGAAGTTCTTGGGCCGGCCGTTGAGCTAAGGTCTTGCCAATCGTTGGAGAAACTTTTTTGTTCGATTTCCACGAGACGGCATGGTGTTGTTACCATTTTTTGTCGATTAAAGGCATGGCGGCTCGATGTGAACATGTAAAAGGGGCGATCTGCGACGATTTGGGTGACCGCACCTCTCCCGATGATTAAGTCGGCTAATATGGAGAAGAAAAGGAGGTTGAGACAGTTCGGAATTGCATACCTTTTTACGTGGGGATCTTCAATTTAAAGGTTGGAGTTCCCCCAAATCTTGTTCTTATTTTAAGAATAAAATATGTTTTTCCTTATTAAGGATTATCCTTTTGAGAAATAAGGGATAAAATCTGTTTTTCCTTATTAAGGATTATCCTTTTGAGAAATAAGAGATAAAATATGTTTTTCCTTATTAAGGATTATCCTTCCAAATAAAGGATTTAGAAATTAGGAAATTCAGGGATAAATATTTACTTTGCATATTTTCCCATAACAAATTTCCCATATACGGTGAGATGGCCGGCTAGGGGGACTCGGGATCCCAGACGGGTTCTAGGACTGCACCGTCTGGTGAGTTCTCGTGTGGTTTTAATATAGTGGGCAGCCTTGGGCCGCTTCATGAGGCGGGCCAGGCAGTGGGCTGTGTTGCTGGGGCTTGTGAAGCGATGGATGCGGGCTTTAAAAGTCATGGTACCGCATGACCACGGCAGGAAGGCCAAACCCGGGACTCGGGGACATGGTCCTCACTCTTCATTTTATTTTGTTTTATTTTATTTATTTTTTTGAATCATTTCGAATAATCCAAATACAATTACTTTTCCAAACACATTTCAAATACTCAATGAAAATATATATATACATAAATACCACTTTAACATAAAGGGGGCCATCATTTGATCACAAAACTCTTTTTTCATTCGATGTGACATTTCATGCCTATTTGGTCCATTTCTCACCTTTATACAATGCGGCATTATTAACCACTTTCAATATCCAAATATTTACAAAACATAATCAGAGTTCAATTTTCATAATAGTGTTTGTACAAAATGAGTAGAATAATTTCATGTATGCATGTGACGGAGCTTTACTTATCCTCCGTGTGACTTTGACGATGACTCTAATTCACTGTAGTCTACGTCTTCATACATGTTCACTCAATACCTGCGCGATGATAAAAACAACGCGTTAAGCATTTTCATGCTTAGTGGTTCTATACAGTTCTCTCTTCCATTTCAATTTAACATACATGTAATTTTTCTAAATAATGCTTTTGAACCTTTTTGAATGATCAACGCAATATAATATATATATTCATTTCATATACATTTATTTTCTGAATTTATTGATTATTTCGAATATGCACTTTCATATCTGATAAATCATTGAAAATACAAATCGTGCGGCTTTACAATTTCTTTCATTGCCCCTTAAACAAACCCAGCTTTATATGCTTTCGGTCTGTGAATAACGAGAATGACACCGGTCTATTTGAAATTTCTGAGGCCAATATAAAAGCGTTTTGTTTACTCTTGTAATCTGGTCATTGGGTTCTTGGTAGTTATTAAAGCCAATTGTGAACCTTCACCCGTCTTGTCTCGCTGGACTACGGATCGGAGTGACACATCATTAATTTCGTTCGCAGTACTGCTAATTTGACCCCTTATTAGTATACCAATATATCCTTAACTCGAATTTAATGGTTAACATTCTATTAAGGGCGTTCAAATCATTTATAGAAAAATACAATATAGTATATATATCTATATACAAATAATACATTTTTCAATACTCATGCAATTTTTCTTATGCAAATCATTTCACCGATTAATTGCCTCCAAATCAATTAAAACACTTGATATGTAGTTTATTGAAAATCATTTCAATAATAGACCAATGATCGTAAAACTTGAAATAAGAGGAGATTGAATGAAACGAGCTCAAAATGAGGAAAACAAAAAGAGAGCGAAAGAACAAACCAAAAAGCTTTGTTGCACTTGATTCCAAATCCTCGGAATCTCGATCAATTAGAGGCTTTCCTCTGTCAGCCCTATTCAATACAATTAATAATCATATTATTAGTCGGGTATTCTAGGAGTTCTATTTAGGTTTACTTTCTACCCGACTCCCCTTTTCCATACATTCTTCCTTTCTTTTTTTCCCTAATTCCTCATCCTTAGAAAATCCTTAACATTTGTTTTAGGCATTGTTATTCCTCATTTTTAATCCTATTTGTGGGTTATGGGACGCTCACATGGTTCACTTACACTTAGGGGGACTCGGGAAAGGAAAACTCAACTTAAATACCAACACAACCAAGCAATTAGTACACTTGGTGCTACAATCTGAAATTTTAGCAAATATCTTAAAGGTAATTACTTGTTCAGAAATGAGTGCTCTGGATTAGATTCTAGACTCAAATAGCTTTCAGTAGAGCCCAGGAACGCGTGAATCGAAATTCGGACGAAAAAGTTATGTCCGATTGAAGTTGATACATAAAATTGAAGATGGGACTACAATTTATGAGGTGCACGAAATTGAGGCCCACCATAGGGGTTGCAAATTTTTTAGGTTTGCGAAAATTTCCTACATTCAATGTTTTCGTTTTCTTTTCCTCTTTTTCATGTTTAATCCACTTGAAAACAGTTACCAAACACTCAAATCAATTCATTTGAGGCTCAAAACAAAAATACATAACCATATTTCATCTCAACATTTCAATTTTGACAAATCAAACACAAAACTTAACTAAGAAGAGGCATTCGGAAGAATAAAAGCGAGGAAAATCGATGGAGCCATTCTAGGGTTTCCAGTTAGGGTTGATTTCTACCCCAATACACTATTTTTCTTCTTGACTTAGCCGCAACTCCTCACCACGAATCGTCCTTTGATTTCTCAGCTTAGGCGAGATCAGTCTAGAGGTTTAGACTGGAGACAAAACGACTTGAAGAATGAAGAAAATCCAAGTGATTTTCGGTTTCTCAAAGTGGAAGGTGCGATTGGTGAGAGTTTGAGAGAGAGAGATTTGTGCGAGAGAGAGATGCACTTGATTGAGAGAATAAGGGGAATTAAATATCTCTCGAACCCGATATTTGGTCTTTTATAAAATCATAGCTAAGCCTTGTTTGGCTACACACTAATTCCATTTTCTCCTTTAGCTTCTTTCAATTTCGGTATTTCCACTTCATTTCATTTCTGTTTCTACTTTGACACTTACATTGCATTTATGACCCTTAGGTCCCTCATTTGACATTGTTACTACTTTATTTGGCTCTGTAAATACCCAGGGTTTTTTATCATTTTCATTTTAGCCGTTTAAACTGCGGAAAAATATAATTTAATTTATTTTACACCTAAGCATGTTATAAACTGTTAGAATTATTTTGGTAGATTACACTCATTGTCCAAGGTTCTCCCTCAAGGGTTGGAGACTCTCATTTTTATAGGTAAAGGAGGCCTCCCTTCCTCTCTCACTTTCCAATTTGGGACTCCAAATATCCCACAGAGGAAAAAAAGTTCATCCTAAGAATAAAACTTTGATAGAGTTCATGAGTATAACGAACACAAACAATGAAGTGAAACGAAGATGTGAAAAGTTAATTAAGTGAAATAGACTCTGTGAAGAAAAATGCTTGACCTCAAAGTGTCAAGAGGAACACTAGCTCACTTTCGAAACTCAAGTAGTTGTTCTAAAAAAAACTCCCGAAACAAACAGCAAAATGACAAGACAATAGGAGAGAGCTAACAAAGTCATGATATAGATCAAACTCTTCAAAGGTCCTCTCAAGGTGAAACCGCATGTCGAAATTTGAAGCAGAGGTGGAGGTCGGCCCACCATGGGTCTTGGAATGGTATTGTGCATTGTATAGCGGTCGACACTCGTCATTGCTTACACAAGAATACGACATTCGACAAAATGGGTGAAACCCAGATAAAGGGAATAAGCTTTGAAGGCAAATGGTATGTTGATGAGAACTCCATAATGGTCAGGTGTAGACTCGCAATGAACAAATGAGCCATCAGGTGCAAAGTAAGACAATCGAAAGAAGCCATGTGATCAAAATAGGCAATGCTAGCGTGAATGGATCTGGGTATCAATATCTCAATGAAAATGAAATCTAAGGATCTAAACTATGGTGGCGTCGTGCAGATAATACTCATCGAAAGAAGAAACACAAAGGCAGAAGCCAGAACTAACTTTATTCCACAAAGATGTAAAGAGGTAAGAAAGTGAAGTCCTAAATGCTTATTTGTAGAAGAAGAAGTTCGAACGTTTGAACTGTGAAGCAAAAGATGTGATGGAGACGAAGTCTGAACATCTTATCTATATGAAGGCATGGTCTGAACATCTAATCTATATGAAGGCGAAGTTTGAATGCCTAATCTACAGAAGACGAAGTTTGGACATCTAACTACAATGCTAGTAAATGTGATGCAGATGAAATCTGAACATTTTATCCATATGAAGGCGAAGTACGAGCGCTAAATCTCTGAGGAAGGCGAAGTACGAGCGTCTCGATTATATGGTGTTAACAAGGTGATGCAAATGAAGTCTAAACATCGGTCCATATGAAGGCGAGGATCGCAGTGCCTGAAATCTCTGAGAAGACGAGTGACGTGCGAATGCGATGCTAGCAAATGTGATTCAAATGAAGTCCCCAAACATCTTGTCCATATGAAGGCTAAGTCACAATGCCTAATCCTCATCATCAAGACGAGTCTAATTGTCTAAAGCGAGGGAGCTAGCAAAGAAGTGATGAGATAAAGTCGAACATCTTATCCATATAAAGGTGAAGTCACGAGCCTAATCTGCGGACGAGGAATCCTAACCGTCTCGATTACGAGTGTAAGCCCAAAGGCTGATGCAAATGAAGTCTAAACATCTAATCCATATGAAGGTGAAGTCTAAACGCCTAATATGCAAAGACGAGAATGCGAGCGTCTCAAGCTGCGATGCTAGCAAATGTGATGCAAATGAAGTCTGAACATCTTATCCATATGAAGCGAGTACGAACGCCTAATCTAGAAAGCGAGAAGTTTGAGCTTACTAGTACGGTCTTCAGCAAAGAAGTGATGTTGATGAAGTCTAAACCTTATGATTCATTAGAAAGCGAGTACGGACATAATGCCGAGGAGAAAATGAAATTCATGAACATCTGGGACTGTGGATGTGTTAGGAAGAAAGATGTGATCTGGATGAAGTCTCATAAACGACATCTGGAATCCATATGAAGGCGAAGTCTGAAAGCCTAATCTATAGAAGACGAAGTCTAAACGTCAAAACTGCGTTGCTAGCAAAGGTGATGCGGATGGAAGTCTAGAGCTTATCGATTCATATGAAGGGGGAAGTGCAGATGCCTAATCTGCCCGAAGATGAGGCAAGGTGAAGTTTGAACGCTTTATCCAAATGAAGAGAGTACAGGCGAAGTCTAAACGCCTTAAATCTATGAGAGCAAACAAGGCCTAGTGTGTTGAGTCCTCGAACTCCTGAATAATCTGCTATGAAAACCTCATACGGTATAAACATATGTAAAAGGTCAAATAATATATGCATGACTCTTTGTATCTTAAGAACACCGCTATCAATGTAAAGGGGATCCCCCAATCAAATAAGAACCACCAAGTTACTGCCAATGAAGCCAAATCATCTCATCAATAAAGTAAGGGGATATGCCCCATATAGCAAGTGAAACATCACATCGAGTGGATATCCGAAGTGACTCAAGGCAAGCAACATTGTGCTCAAAATTCAAACCATTCATATCATCATAAATAGTACGAGCATGTGTATCTATCATGAAGGACCAATAAGAACTCAAAGTCCAAAATGAATAACTCCTCCCATCGGCTCAAAAAGCCATGCTAGAAACATATGTGGAATCTGACTTTGAAATCTCGAGACATAAAAGACAGAAGATCCTAGAACAACGCTAATAATGGATGAAAAAATAGAGCCTAAGAAATGTTTGTCCCGACTCGCATAGCCAATAGATCCATTTGAATAATAATCAATACAAGGCAAAGAAATGTCCGCGATGAAGCTGGGTCTCGGTAAAAACCACCTACACATCTCCAAAGGCTATGTATTCTTAAAAAAATAGGGAAATATGCTCCAGTGTGTCATCTACTTGAAATGTCATAATGAGGCTCATCCTCTCGATGAAAACTATATGCACAACCAACCACCTCCATATGGTCCCGATAATTATGGGGTATGCCCCAGTATGGCATCCACTAGAAACATGAAGAAATAAAAGAGAATGTCATAACAAGGATCATCCTCTCGATAAGAATTGTCTGCACAAACCACCAAATTCCATATGATCTTACTAACTAGGGGGTAGGCCCTAGTATGACATCCAACATAAACATGATGAAACCTAAAAATATCACATGACTCACCATCTCGATAAGGACTGTATGCACTAAAAAACAAACTCCATACGATCCCAATGGACAAGTGATATGCCAGAGTACTACAAGTATGCGTCCAATAAAACCCCAACCTATCAAAACATGGCTCAACATCTCGATAAGGACTGTATGCACAATCCAACAAACTCCAAATGATCCAGACATATATGGGGTATGCCTTAGTATGGCATCTAATGCTCCATAGTGTCAAGAAATCAATCTAATTCATGCATCCATCAATAAAAGGCAACCTCGGGTCATCCAAAACCGCAACTAGAAATGAATCCAAACACTAGTAAGGCATCTCCTAGAAAAAGCAACATGATAATGTCCATATATCATCCAAATCTCAAATACCTATCCAAGTAGATGTTGTCAAAAAAAACATCAAATCTCTCATGTACCAGGGGTGAATTGTATTTAACCGCGGGCCGTAATGAGTCGGATGATAAGGTAAATGAAATGAAGGGAAACTAGGCTCAAATACCCAATGATCAACCTCATGCCCTCGTGTGTGGAATGCCACATGCATGAGAAGTCACATGAGCCATGGACACAAAGACATCCAATGGAAGCGTCGGTGATAATGATGTGTTGCAAAAAGTGTAACATGTGGTGAGATAGGTAAGAGGACAAGGATGTAGGGTGAAACATCATACTCAAAATCAATAAATATATGAGGGTGATAAATGTGAAAATGAGAAGTATGAAGTCAAGAAGAAAGATAACAATAGGAAAAAAAAATTGATGATGATATACCCAAATCACTGCATGGGGAAGACATGTCGTCGATAAATGGGATCATGAATATGACACTGACTCAGAGCCCCTATGAGAGGGTTAATCATCTCACATACCACTAATAAAATCTCAAAGTAAGCACATGATACTGGGATCTCAGGAAGCTCACATACGAATTCCCATAAGTAATACATACACTCAAAACAATGATGCTCATAAATCAATATACATACTCAAGCACAAGATACTGAGATCTCAGGAAGCTCCCATAAGTAATACATACACTCAAAACAATGATCCTCGTAAATCCATATACATACTCAAGAGATACGTCTTGAATACACTTTTGTGTATCGTTTTTCCTTTATTAATGCTTTTTCTTTTTTTCTTTATTTTTCTTTTCTTCCTTTTTTTTTTTTTTTTTTTTTGCATAGATTGAATAAAACAATGAGAAACAAACTAATATGGCAATAAACAAACATATCTCAAGCCCCCCAGCATTATAATAAACCAACTCTAATGAAATGACATAAGCCTCTCGGAAACTAAAGGTCTCTAGAATAAATGTCGATAGAAGGGGGTGAAGACGACATCATAAACCCTATAAAGTAAGAATAGACCCAGATCCTACTTGATCAAGTAGGAAAGAATAGAGGACAAAACAAGAGTCGAGGATAGAAAGAAAGTGGGTGAAAACATAAAAACTACAGGAAATGGGTAAGAAGCAATGACCAAATGTGGTAAAAAGTGATGTAAGAATATGTGATGATGTACATAACTCATAAAATCCTAAACTAAGGCATCCACACACAGAGGGCCTATCCTAATGAAAAGGTAAGCAAGGCTATAAAGAATAGATAGGCCAAAAATATTGTGCGTGAAGGCTCAAATAGGCTTACCTTGATAAAAGAAATGCAGATGCACGGGTGATAAGGTATATGGATAGCAGAAATGATGGCCACCATCCTCTGACCATGGTTTCAAACGTAAAACTTCTTCAAGTGATCCACATTGGTCGGCTTTGAGAAATTGGTTTTCCGTCTAAGTCCATCAACCATCGTCCTACAGGGTGACTCTCTAATAATGTAAAGGCCCTTTCTGAGTGGGTTTGAACTTCCCCTAAGGTCCTTTGCTGATCCTCCTAATAACTCTCGAAACCAAATCACCTGCATTTGTGGTCACAGCATTTGGCACCAACAATAAATTATGAAAAATAAAGGAGTGGTCTTGCATATCTCCACAAGATCATGTAAAAACATTCAGGTATAATCCGAGCAAGTGAAGCAGCCTCTCTCTCTTATATGTAGATAATGCTAAACCAAAACTCAACCCTCTAGGTTGATCTACTATGCTAAGCTCGGCTGTCTCAGGATCATCATATGTAGCACCTCTTTCCGGTCCAACCCGAATGGCGGATCCAAACCGGTTCCGGGATGTTCGTTTAATTCTTTTTATTTACTTTTTGTTTATTTGTTTTTAAAGTGCTTCGAGAGACCGAATCGGCTTGACTCGGTTGGGCGGATGAGGCCGGGCTCGGTTTGCCTCGATCGTTTTCATTTATCTTATCAAAACATATTATTTATGTCATTTCTTTTTAGAGTTTTTAATTGCCGAAAAATTTGTTTCAAATGGTAGACCCGTGAACATTTGTACTTTATCGATCTCGTTTACAAAATGGCATAAAGACCTTTACAAAATGATCTCCACAAGCTCTTATTTGAATGATCGTGTTTTGTTCACAAAATATCGCATGTTCAAAGAAAAGATATGCATATGGCGGATATATACTTACACGCCACAACTTTCTCTATGACTCTGCGCTTCTTGATCTTGCCTTCTTTCTGTTTACTTTCCGAAACACATTGCATAGATAAAAACTACACATAAAGGGTACTTTCATGCTTAGTGGTTCTATTAGGTTCATTCTCAAATTCGATTTAATATGACATGCATTTGTCATGGAAATCGTACCCTCTTATATCAAACATACTCATGCTTTATTCATTTTCACATGCTTTCATACAAATCATTAATCATATCAAAATATTGCATTTTTCACATGCAGCAATTTATTTAACTCAAATCATGAGATTCAAACATATACTCCTTAAGGATGTATTTAGTTTGAAATCTGTTTACTCATCAAAGTTTGTTATTTCACTTTGTCTATACAATTTCACATTCATAGGATTCTGTTCGGTGAATCCGAGTCCTTTTTCATTCGGTAATGATAACACACATTTAACAATTTCGGTCTCCCATCATGAAGGATGCCCGATTGGTGCATCCGCCAAGTAGCCATTTAAAAATGCCATCGTCGCGCCGTGAGCGGATGTCGATTGGTCATCACGCCAGAAGTAGACATTTAACGCCGCCATACACCATCATGATGGATAGCCGATTCGGTGCATCCGCCATGTTGAGGC
The DNA here is from genome assembly GCA_016808115.1 of Tetrastigma voinierianum. Taxonomy (NCBI): domain Eukaryota; kingdom Viridiplantae; phylum Streptophyta; class Magnoliopsida; order Vitales; family Vitaceae; genus Tetrastigma; species Tetrastigma voinierianum. The sequence continues at coordinate 198,035 of JAEQBH010007061.1, forward strand.
CGTTCGGTATATCGATTCGGGCTAAGATGGTAAATTGACCAATTAGATTTACACAATTCAATTAATCACTCATGCAGTGGTGTCCGGACATTTCAAATATCACATTTTCAAATCCATATGCACTTTCGTAATATCATTTCAAAAAGATATTCTCATTCCATATAATCATTTGGTTATTTGGTAAACTAACAAAACACATGAAATCCAGAAAATGAATTACGGTGAACAAAAAAACCCCTTAATACTTGAACCAGGAATAAAGGTCGAATAACTAGCAGAAGTTGGCTTCGGCTCTACGTTTCCTTCCCTTTGATGGTCCTAGGTTAGGCATCACCATCTGTAAGATCAATAACTTTAAGTCTAGTCACTCTAGTTGATAAACAGGTATTATACATTTTTTTAGTGAATGACAGATTAATCTTCGATTAACAGTTTTGGGTTACGAACATTAAGTGCGCCCAAAGACGACTTACTTTCAAACGGGCTTGAGACTCACGATAAGTTTTTACTTCTAGTTTCATTCTTGTTGAACCCTCATTGTCCTTTATTAGGGTTCCTAAACATCGGTGTCACGATCCTGAAAGTTAACAATGTAAGGGTATAAAAACTCAAGGTTGTTGGAAGCATCGATCACCAGGTACCACTTTTGATGCGATACAGTCTGATCCGTCACTATCAATGAGTCAAATTTTCACTAACTTTGAATGCAGGCCACCATTTCCCTCTGTGTTTTTAGTGCGGTACCCACTTGTTTAGCTACCAGTACCAACGTCTTTGATTCATGTAATGCATGAATTTTCCATTTCTCACCCTTTTTTTCTTCAATAAACCTCCTCAAATCCATCCTACATCAAAACCCACCACGGAATCCACCTAAAACAACTCCAAAAGTGGTTTAGAATCAATAAAAAAAAACCTCTTTTTCCTAAGTTAGGGCTTTACCCCAAATCAAAATTACAAAAAGATGAAGCTAGGGTTTTTTGTTCATACCTTTAACCCCTTTGATTTTTCTTCACCCAAGATGCTTGATCACTTAGAAGTAAGAAATGGGAAGAAATCACACCAAAAATCTTGATCTTCTCACCTTGCCCTAGCTTTTCTTCCTTTTCTCCTCTCAATCTCTCCTAATTCATTTTTTGCTCAAATGAGCATTCTTAGACCAAATGTGGTCTTATAACGTATTAACCTTAAGGCCTTGTTTGGCACTTAAAGTACATTCTTTTGACTTAAGTTTCTCCCAAAATGGCATATAGCTCATATGCTTCCTCTATTTGCACTTCAAATCTCAATAATCACTCTTAGATATATAACTTAGTCTCAAATGACACTTGGGTCCTCATTTTCCTCCTTAAGCCTTGTTTGGCTTTTCTCATTATTTCATTTCTCATTTTTCTCATTTTAGCACTTCAATTTACTTTCCTTTCTCATTTAATTCTCTTTGGCATTTAAGTCCATTTTCATTAGACCTTTAGATCCTTATTTTACAAATTCCAAATTTGCCCTTTTTCACTTGGGTTAATTTCCAGGTTCAATCAATTTCTCATTTTAGCATATAACATTTAATCATATGCTCACATATTCATTTCACATTTCACAATTTATTAGTTTTACCAAAAAAACCCAAGTTTGGCTCAATTCATACCCGGAATATTTATAAAAAAAAATTATTATAAAAATTCTAGGATATTTTTGGGCGTTACATCATAAGTATGCAAAACTCTCTAAGTGATATTATGATCATAGTCTTACTGGTATCTCTCATCTAAATCATGGTCATCAAACATCAAAATCGTGGGTCTATGTTGTGGAGACTATCTCATACTTGACAACAATCATCAAATCCATCTCAATAATAATCCACAAATCCAAGAAGACAAATAATCTATCTCAAATGTACCTTGCTAGGGACTGTCTATCTATCATGATGTGCTCCCCTCGAGGCGTCGCGCAACGGTCGAGACCGATCCACCTCAGATGTGCCACCCGAAGAAGTCGTGATAACCATGTCACAAACTCGGGTTGCTGCGCCCCCCCGAGCTGATGATATATCAAATCAATCCACCAGGACAATCAGGTCAATAAAAACAGTCAAACTCGGAGGAACAACACCACTAGGGACTCATCTCAATCCAATGAAAATGGTATATGCTCTAGATTAGCGATGTGCCAGCCTCTAATAGCTCTGCCCAATCCAAAAGCAAACCATGTAGAATTTTAACACTAAAAGTATAGATAACAATCTTTACTAAGGTAATCCATCAAGAATCCTTATGTTGATATCCCCGAGCTATGAACCATGTTCCATAAACCGGGAGAAGCATGTTGAGATAGAGATATAGTAACTCCACTTTCACAAATAAATGTCCATCATCTACCAGGTGACCATGTGGCTATCAAAAGTCTACAACCTACATAGAATGAACATATCTGAAATCTGGTGATGAGAGCCATAAAGTACTGATATTTGCATTCTTTGATCCTTGTATTTAGATGCTTTCATCACTAATCTTAGCATGTTCTGAGGGTATTTTGTTTGTTTTATTGCAGGCATGCTAAATGAATCAAGAAAGACCAAAGAAAGCAAGAAATCCAAAGAATTTCTTTGGAATAGATTCTTTGGCAGGAAACGACCCGCCTGAAAGCGAGAACGATACACCTTTAATTGTGGGTAATCCTCTGCTACAACAAGCGAGAAGCTCGCTACAACGTCCAGAAGCTGTGTTAGTGAAAAAAGCGCAGCCTGACTATGGGTTGTTGCGGATTCCTAACGGTAATCTCCCTTTACAAGCGTCTGAGAGAGGCTTGTTTGAGGAATTTTGAGTTCCTCGCTATTGTGGGCAAATTGGCGCAATTGTAGGCAACCTCTATAGCAGGAAATTCAATCGCTATAGTGGGCATTGGAGGCTTGACCATGTGCGAGTTTTTCAAAGGATGCTTTGGTTAGATCCACGTAAATGTACGACGGGAATGTGTAAAAGGTTGAATCGGCCACGCTAGGGTTTAAGGTCGAGGCTAGTACGAAGAAGAGGGTGGAAGACATAGACAAGATTGCATTTCGCGTGGTTTTTCTGTATTTTCTTCTCTTAAAACCATTTGATGAATTCAGACCTAATGGTTGTACTGAACAACACTATGTTCTAGAGTAATTTCTAGGGTTTTGTCGTAGCCTTGCTACGCCCACAAATGGATTAAGTGTTATATTTGTTTTTATTCATTATTTATATGATTTCTTCTCAACTTGCTCTATTTGTAACACCCCAAAATACACCCTAGTCGTTTTAAAACATAATTAGGGTATAAGCTCTGTATTACCTATGGGTACCTCGGAAATGCAAGTATAAGCTCTGCCAACTCTACGGGAGATGGAGCAAGTATAAAATACCTTGCTATAAGTACAAGTATGTATAAGTTTGTTCTATGAATTCATGAATAATTATGATATCTACTACTGTATGTATGTTACTGTTATATGCATACTATAATGGTAATGTTGAGTATATGTGATATCATATGTTTCATACTAAGCGTTAAACAGCAGGGTTTTTAATCATGTAGGTACAGAGGAGGACATCTGCGATCTTCCGCATACTGCTGGGCCAACAAACTAGTAAGAGTCCATCATAGTAGGTTTTGCGCTCTGATTATGTAAATGTAAATGTACAATTTTTGTATATGTATATGTAAATGGGACTCAAGATTGTATGTATTGACACTATAAACCCCACTACGATGGTAGTTTTATTTTGGTATCTTTGTTTATAATATTTTGATTCAGTTATAAGACTTGGGTCCCTGCCAATGCGAAAAAGCGGGAGTAAAGAGTCCACGATTATGGTTTCGCCCCTTCATCCAGGTGTCTAGGCGGGGGTTGGCTGGGTGTGTGGGGTGAGTATCAAAAGCCCAGGTTTGGCGTTTGGATGAGTCTTGGATGGGATGTACCTACATAGTAATGTGTTGGCCTAATGTGGATGTTCTTATTTTGTGTATTATCTAGAATGGATTGGTTATCAAACATCGGGCCATAGTCGATTGTGATAAGAAAAATAGTCCAGCTTAAATGTTACGACCTATCAAAAGTATGGTATGAGTATCTGATTTGAATCAATACCAAAAAGGATTATTTGACTATGGGCTTGAAGCGTTTTGAGAAAAGGTTATGAAGCCTTTTTGGCTTTGATTCTTGACTCCAAAAGAGAGTAAGTGAATTTCGAAAATATTCTTGTGATTAGGGAGTTCCCTGATGTATTTCTCGAAGAATTACCGGGAGCACCACCTGAAAGAGAAGTGGATCTCTCTATTGAAGTTGTATAGGGATCGACTCCTGTTTCGAGGGCACCCTACCGTATGGCTCCTACTGAACTGAAAGAGTTGAAGACTCAACTACATGAGCTATTGATAAGGGTTTCATCCGACCTAGTGTCTCACCTTTGGGTGCGCCGATTTTATTTGTTAAGAAGAAAGATGGCACTCTTCAGATGTACATTGACTACCCCGATGACCAAACGAGTGACAATTAAGAATAATTATCGGATTGCCCGAGAATAGAGGTTTATTTGATCGGGTGACGAGCAAGTGTCTTTTCGAGGAGGCCAGGCTTTGCGATCAGGGGATATATTATCAACTCAGGGTAAAGGGTTTGATGTCCCGAATGACTTTGAGAACCCATTATGGCCATTATGAGTTTTTAGTAATGCCATTTGGGTTGACCAATGCTCCGACTGTATTTATGGACTTAATGAATAGGGTTTTCCACCCCTATTTAGATCAATTTGTTGTGGTATTTATTGATGACATCCTGGTGTATTCTAAAGATTCACAAGAACATGAACACCATTTGAGGATAGTATTGCAAATTCTGAGAGAGAATCAGTTATTTTCAAAGTTAAGTAAATGTGACTTTTAACTTAAGGAAGTGTCATTCCTAGGTCATATTCTATCTGCTGAAGGTATTAGTGTCACACTGACCCGCTTGGGGCCAGAGAGACACGAGGCGTATCTTGGGACTCTTTACCTGCTTTCTCAGACATTGGTGAACCCAAGTCTTATAATTGTAACAAAATGTCATATACAAGATACAAAAATAAAACTACAACCGTAGTGGTGTTTATAGTGTCAATACATACAGTCCTAAGTCCCATTTACATATACATATACAAGCGTACATTTATTTACATAATCGAACGCATAACCTATTGTGATGGACTCTTGCCCAGTTTTGTTGGCGGCCCGAGTATGTGGAAGATCGCGGGCGATCCTCTGTATCTACACGAATTAAAACCCATATCATAATTTTTCATGAATTAAAACCCATATCATAATTTTTCATGAATTAAAACCCATATCATAATTTTTCATTAATTAAAACCCATATCATAATTTTTCATGAATTCATATAATAAACTTATACACATACTTGTACTTATAGCAAACTTATACTTGTTGGAATCTCCAGCGAGGATACTTGTACTTATAGCGGAACACTTTTCGGATCTCAGTAGGAGTTCTGAGCCTCTTATACAAGTACTCGTAGGTACTACATAGCTTATACGGAGGTGTGATAGGTACTTTCATATGAACGATGTCACGTTACTTTCTCTTATTCGTTATTCGGAACTTTATCATATCATGACATTTACACAGACCAATAATAAGGAATGGAAACAAGACACAACATAATAAGTACCCGGGGTCTGGTACCATGCTAGGTGCGGCGCACAGAAAGTGGGAGTGTCGAGCCAGCGACTGAGTGTCGTCAGCTGTCGAGAGTACCGAGTACTAAATGTGCCGAAGCACGGTCAAAGAGTGTCGTCGCGCTAATCGAGAATAAAGTACTATACGTGCTTTGCCCTGCATTAACGGAGGTGCGTGTCATTCCATATCCAGTCTTAGGCAGTCCTACAATTATATGTGTCCAGGAACTTACTATATTCTCATAGGGTGATTCGCTAAAATCGTAGCATGCACAGTGTAGAGATTTGGTGCTCAAAATAAAAAATATTTATAAACCTAAACCTCTTACTGTCGTAGCATAGCTACTGCAATATAGTGGCTCTAGGGTCGAACACAGGAATGGGTTTTCTTCGCACAAAATGATTTACAATTTGCTCAAATTGATGAATTTCAATTAGATTTTAAGGTTTGGTAAAAACGGGGGGTTTTTGATGGTTGCAATTGAAGCAAGGCGAGGAGATTATTAAAAAAAAAAGAAATCTCCTTGTAGTATCATTCTCTGCAGGTGTAGTTTCTAATAGTAGCGGGGTTTCGAGATCTTTTCCTCGCGTTGGGGAGGATGACCTATAGTCATCTCCCGAACCGGTTCTTCATTTAGCTATAAAACCTAACCCTTAATAACTATCCTTTAAAAAATGGTATTCAATGAGCATCATTGGTCTCCGACAGTGAAAAACAATTCTCCTTTACTCACCTTACAATGATTAATAGAGGGTAACTAATGAATCTCAGTGGATCTAGTAATAAGCAACCACTGAACCATAAAAGATTACCAAATACAGGTCATTCAAGGTGAATCTAAGGGATCTAAACCTAGAGTTCAAAGCAAACACAAAACTGCAAGTGAGTACCTGCGTGAGAAACATGAAACCCTCAGTAGCCTTAAGATCCTATACCCAACAGCCTTCCACTTCAAGGAGGAAAGGGTTTTAGTCGCTCATCATCCGAGTTGTCATCCTCGGGGGGTGTTTGGCTGAATGAGGAAAGAGAGGAGAGAGAGAGAAGAATAAGAAGGAAAGTGAAGGAAAAAGAAAGAAGCGGGGCTAGCGAGAGGTTCCCGCCTAAATTCATTAATGAGCAAAAAAAAGTTAGATTCTTTGTTCTACGATTAGCATGCAGGGCTTTTATATTAACGCCCTTACAAATACCAAAAAAACAAAAGCAAAAGCTATTACAAAGGGGATAAAGCGAGAAGAAAACCAAAAGCGGAGGAATAAAGTCAAAAAGTCAAACGACATGAACAATGTCGAGGGAAAATTCGCGCCAGCTGGACCGAGGTTGCAAAATTCGCAACTGCGAAATTTGCATGAGATTGTGAAAATTTATGACCACAACTTCCGCTACTCCATTGTGCTCTGCTACTCTTCTTTACGGTTTTAACGTCTCTTTATTACGGTTTTTGACGCTGCTGGCCTACGAGTTCAACTCGAATTTTAGCGGATTTGCTATGATGGAGATAACTTCAGAAAACTTTGGCATGATTAGCTTGTAAAACTACAAAATTTGCCACAAAATGCGATTAGTAACCTTGCTAGGTCCTTAACATGCCAATTGAGTTAATTAAGCTGATTAGTACACAAAAAGTGCTCAAAACCTGCAATAAACAGGATTCAAAATAGTACTATTCGAGGGCACTAATCATAGGGGCATTAAGTTTGCCAACATCAAACTCATCGAGGCGGTGAGGTACGATACGTTTTTCACTTAGTTTCATTCTTATTTGAACCCCTATTAGTCATTTATTAGGGTTCTTATACTATCGGTGTATGAATCTGGGACTTAACAACACAAAGGTACATAAATCAAGGCTACTGGAAGCATCGGTACCGGTACCACTTTGATCGGTACCGATACCAACCCTATTCTGTGAATGGGTACCGGTAACACTCACTTTTGGTACTGGTACCACTTTGTCTCTATCCATAGATGCAGATGCAGCGCGCGGGTTTCTTGAAATGGTAAGATTTGTCATTTCTACGCCATAAAAACTCAAAATAACTTCCTCTAAACTGTGTATCTGTAATCCACCATGGAATCCTACTGAACAACTCGATAATGGGTTTAGAATCCCAATAAAAAACCCCTTTTTCCCAAGTTAAGGTTTTTCCCCAAGATCAAAATCACAAAAGGGAAAGTTAGGGTTTTGTTTTCTTACACATCTTATACAAACTAGGGTTTTACCAACCCAACTTTCAACAAATCTAGGGTTAGGATGAATTCCTAACTAAACCCCAGAAATGGAACAAACCAATAACCATTGAAAGGTCCAAAATCATACAAACCCTTTGGCATTCCATACAATCCATGAATCTTGATTTCCATACCTTTCTCTTCTTAACTGCTTCTTCTTTATATTTTCCTTTCTCTCTTCTTCCTGTCTCTCTCCTTCACGTTTTGCTTTCTTTGATACTTTGAATGAGAGACCACTAAACGGTCTTATTTACAGTAATTCCTCTTTTATTGCACTTTGGTCATAAGTTCCATTCTATTTTACAACTTCCATTATTCCACTTGGCATATAATCTTATTATCTTATGACTTTATATCACATTTTTGACAAATTCCATTTACCCTTGTATCTTTGTACTAAATTAGGGTTTTAAAATTTTCTCGCAGTAGAAATAATAAAATTTCAAAATTTAAAAAATAACTTATAATATAACACAATTGTGTTTAAAAGCGACTAGGGTGTATTTTAAATTATTACAATTAGAGTGGACTCAATGAAAATTGAAGCGGAGTCATGGTGAGCCTCCTCGAGAGTAACCGAGGTGAAGTTTCTTGGGCTTAGCGTGTTATTATCGAAGATTTGTACAAGGATTTTCGAGTTATAAGCAAATCCTCACTTACGGATTGCTCGAGACGAATTGAAGTTTGAGTGGGGATGATAAATGTCAATCGGCACTGAGGTTAAAAGAAATGCGGGTTGAAACACCCGGTCGATTCAACCTACCCGGGTAGGAGTTATCTTATGCGGTGATGCTTTCGAGGATAGGTTTGGGATGTGTATTAATGCAGGATAGGAAAGTGGTGGCTTATGCTTCCAGACAGTTAAAACCGCATGAACAAAACTATCCCACTCATGATTTGGAGTTAGCAGTTGTAGTGTTTGCTTTGAAAATTTGGCGACACTATTTATATGGAGAAAATTGTAGAATTTTTACATATCATAAGAGTTTGAAATATTTGCTAACTCAAAAAGATTTGAACTTGAGGCAACGTCGGTGGTTATAATTGTTTAAAGACCATGATTGTATAATTGATTACCACCCCGGGAAAGCAAATGTAGTGGCGGATGCCTTGAGTGGGAAAATGATTTTGACATTTGTCTTTGAAAGATTATATTTTGGAATTTTAATTCTAATAGATCCTTGTTAGCTCTGATTGAGAGTTATACAGTTTGAAGCAAATGATAGTAAATGCTCGGAAAAATGATACCAAGTTATAAGGATATTGCGGTTAGTCGATCTTGGAGACAAGGCCCGATTATACCATAAATGAAGTGGAGGTTTTGTTGTCTGAAGATTATGTGTACCGAATGTTATGGATTTGAGAGAAGAAGATATTATATAGAAAACTTCTAATCTTGTTTTTTCACCATGCACCCTGGAGGTAATAAGATGTACCAGGTTATGAAACAGTACTACTGGTGGCGAGGGATGAAAAAGAACATTTCTAAGTACATGTCTAAGTGTCTAACATGTAAGCAAGTAAAGGTTGAACACGCAGAAATGCGAGTCAGTTTATTATTGAATCCTTCAGTTCCCGATGGAAGTGGGATAACATTACTACGGATTTCGTATCCAGTTTTCCCCTCACCTAAAGGAAACATGATGTGGTTTGGGTAATTGTGGACAGATTGACTAAGTCTGCTCACTTCCTACCGGTCCGACTTGACTACTCCATGGATCGTCTAACGGAACTTTATGTGAGTGAAATTGTCAGATTGCATGGGATTCCCTTATCGATAGTGTCCGACCGCGATCCATTGTTTATGTTAAGGTTCTGGAAGGAATTACAGTCAGCTTTTGGTACGAAACTAAATTTTAGCACTACTTTCCATCCACAAACAAATGGACAGTCGGAAAGAGTGATTCAAGTGTTGGAAGATATGCTTCGGGGATGTGTATTAGATTTTTAAGGAAGTTGGATAGTATATTACTTTCGTAAATTTTCCTATAACAACAGTATCAGTCCGATATTGGTATGAGCCCCGTATGAAGCTTTTGTATGGGAAGAGAAGATGTAGAACTCCTATGTGTTAGACGAGAGTTGGGCCCGAGCATAAGATCGTGGTCTAATTTAGTAAAAGGCCACGAAAGAAAAAAGTTCGGATGTCGACGAGGGTTAAAAGGCGCCGGTGATGAACAAAGTTCTTATGCTAATTTGAAGAAAGTAGAGTATGAAGTCGGAGACAAAGTGTTTTTAAAAGTATCTCCGTGGAAAAAGATACTCCGCTTTGGAAGAAAAGGGAAACTGAGTCCAAGATTTATTGGCCCTTACGAGATTTTAGAAAGAGTTGGACCAGTAGCGTATCGTTTAGCACTCCCTATGGAGTTAGCCAAATTACATGATGTATTCCATGTGTCTATGCTTTAGAGGTATCGTTCTGACACATCGCACATATTACCAGTTGAAGATATACAAGTACGAGAATATTTCACTTTCGATGAAGAGCCGAAAGCTATTCTAGATCATGAAATAAGATAGTTACGGAACAAACGAGGGTCCCTGAGGTAAAAGTGCTTATCTGGGTATGGAAGAAGCTTAACATGGGAACCCGGGAGGCCGACAATAAGGGCCACGTACCCTCATGGCTCTTAGGTTCAGGGTAATTTCGAGGATGAAATTTATTTTTAAGGGGAGGATAAATGTAACACCCCAAAATACCCTGATAAGTTTTTTAAAACTATAAGTACGGTATAAGCTCTGTAGGCTCTGAATTTGCAGCCGTACAAGTATAAGCTGTATCCCTACGGAGATCTAAACAAGTATAAGTATGCTATAAGTACAAGTATGTGTATAAGTTTGTTATATGAATAAATGAATAATTATGATATCTACTACTGTATGTATGTTACTGTTATATGCATATACTATAAATGAGTATTAGTGCATGTGTATAAGTATAAGTCATATGTTTCCTACTAAGCGTTAAGAAACATACGAGGGTTTAATCCATGTGGTCACGAGAGGGGAGGGACATACACGATCTTCCGCATGCTGGGCCAACAAGCCTTTAGTAAGTCCATCACTGGGAAGTGGGTTTGCTACGATTATGTAAATGTAAATGTACAATTTTTGTATATGTATATGTAAATGGGACTCAAGAGTGTATGTATTGACACTATAAACCCCACTACGATGGTAGTTTTATTTTGGTATCTTTGTTTATAATATTTTGATTAGGGTTATAAGACTTTGGGTCCACCAATGCGAAAAGCGGTAAAGAGGTCAAGTATAGTTTCGCCCAGCCTTCATCCGCTGGCGGGGTTGGGGTGTGACACTGACTTTACGTGTTTAATCATGGTGATGTTTGGCCAGCATTGACATGTATTTGTTGGGAGTTTAAGATTTAGAGATGATGACTCCTAGGGATATGAATAGAGCAATGCGCCGATGTCGGCGGGCCAGAGATATCGGGTTTCAGTGTGGCAATTCAAGTTTAAACATTTAGGTGTTTCGGAGTTCAAGGTTGAAGTAAGGAGGAATGCGATACACCTGCGGCGAGATAGGCCACTATATCTCGAGAGAGAATATCTAGTAGGCACGATCAACCCATCAACGGGAATTAATTAATATATTTAATGAATAATCCATCGAAGTTAAAATCCATCGGGTGTGGTAGGTGAAGGCAAAATCCTAGTTTCTTCACATTGATTTAGCAGACAATTTAGGAGTAGTTTTTCTGTACAGTAATTAGAATTCACTAAATTTTGGATCGAGATAATATTCATCGTAAAGTCAATATATACAACACACAGTATATGTTTTGTTATATTTAAATGAGATTTTGGGGGAGCAAATGCAACTTATACTTCCTATGATATTTTAAATTGTTAGTAAGGATTATAATCTTAATGGTTGGTTTAATTAGAGGATTAGCGAAGTGTGTTAGATTGCATTTTTATGGCATGTGGGTCAATTATGCAATTAGGTAAGGTTAGTGGTTTTGTTAGGGGTTTGAAATTAAGTATGTCTCGAGGGACCACTTGAAAACTTGTTAGTGGAGAGGACTAAAGTGCAACATCCTTGTGAGCTATGTGGCATCATGAGGGCATGACACCTCAAACATGCAACAGTAGGAGCTTTGACACATGGCAGTGCATGAGAAGAGCTTCACATGTGCCAAGCAAAGCAATCTTCTGGTTTTGGATGCTAGACCAACTTGCTAGGGAAGTGAAAATTATGGAATTTTAGGTAGTGAGAGTGTTCTAGAGGAGTAGTTAGAGAGAAGGAGGAGCAGGCTTGAAGGAAAGCTTGGTTTTTGGTGGAAAAAGTTCACTAAGGTATGTAAACATGATCTTTGAGGCCTTAGTTGTATTTATGGACTTTGGTTATATTCTTGGGTTTTGTTGGGATTACATCCTAACCCTAGATTTGATGAAAGGTGTGTTTGGTGGAACCCTAAATTGTAAAAGACCAGTTTTGTGAAGATTGCATGTGTGTGTGTGTGTCCAAGGGAGGTGCTGTCCAGCTTTCCCCTTGACCCCATGACAGTGTTTTGGCCATAAGTTGGCCTAAAGAACTCCGAACTGATGATTCTAGTTGGAGAAGAAGCCCAAGACCTAGACCTTCGAATGTCTAGAAGCAACCAAGAACTAAAACCTACCATAAGACCCTTGAATTTGAGGTTGAAAGTCAGGTACAGATTCTGTCCCCTGTTCTGGAGCAGTTCCTGTTTTTGAGTCATATGCTGAGTTATATTGATCCAAATGGAGGATTCAAACTTTTCTTAGCAGACACATAGGGAGTAACTTCATGAAGAAAGTAGCCAAATTATGGCTCATTTGTTCCCATACTTTCGTCAGGTTATGAAGAGAGGGCACGTATCTCCGTCCCTAGGAAATGGGCTCCCCGGGGAGGCCATATTGTAAAACCATAACTTGGATTTTGAGGTCCAAATGACCTGGATTTAAGAGGCCAGAAAGCTAAGAGATAGGGGGAACTTTACCAGAAGACCAATGAACAAAAAAGCATGTATGGTTGGTCAAAATTGTAGCTGAAAAAAAAAAGGGTCTCGTAGATAGGCTGAAAAAGAAAAGGGTACAAGTGTTTGTGGGTGTGTTTGCTTGTGTTACCCTAATAAGGGGTGTTAAATGTTGATATTTGTAAGTGTAAAAGAGAGTGCTCTTGAAGGATCAAGGTTTATGTTGTAGGTATATAAGAATATGTGTGATTCAGGGTGAAGTAGTAATAAACCAATCGGGTAATTTTATGTAACCTGATTGCTCGAGGCTAAGAAATCTTTATGACTTGTTAATTGCATCCTTTTGAGTAGCCTCTGGTTTTGATTTCTCTTGGGAGACTCTGTGATTTTTGAATCCAAGGAAGGTAGGGGATCTGTAACCTTTCTCCCCGCTTTATAGTTTCATGGTTTGATTTAAATTACCATTCCATGCTTGAACTTGGTGGTGATTTTCAATGATACATATAAATGTGTGTATATTTTATCTATAACTTTGAATTAATTGCATGATGTTTCTTTAAATATCCATGTGGTGAATGCTTAGACATTGTTTTAAAGATGACATGGGTATGGACCTGTGAGAGTCCTATCGATGGGAGGTGGACACGGGATCATGACTAGTCCTCGGTTGTAGTCCCAAAGGTCGCGCATATACGGATGGGCATATCCCCGGTAAGTCCCAGCAATTTGTCGCATACCGGATGTGGGCATATCCCCGCAATAAGTCCCAGCAATTTGTCAAAGTTGTTCTGGATGACTCCATTAGTCCTCAAGTGAAAGCCTAAAAAGAGTCACTGGCGAGGGGCCTGTGATGGTGGTAGTATTGCATCCATTTATTTCTACATCAACTCATTAATTGAAATGCCCAAGTGTTTTGAGATGTGTTGAATTATTTGTATTTTGAAATGTTTTTATACATGGCTTGTTATGGATTCACTACTAAGTTGTCGAACTCAATTCCCCATTATTCCCTCCACCTGGGGATGCGTGTATGAGACCAAATTCGCATGACTCGAGAGTCTGACTTTGCGTGGCTCTTGAGGTCGGGAATTGTAAGGCCACTTAGCATGCCGGTGGTTGGGCACATTTTGAGGAACATCTAATGTTGTGCGGAGGTTCACACCGTATATTTTGGATAGCTCATATCGATCACGTCATCAGATACTGGGCTTATGATTACTGGGGACACTTTGTAGAAAGTTTCGATTTTGTGTAAATATTATTTCTTGATCAAGTGTAAGCGATACCTTGGTGCATTTGAGGACTCCCACTCGCATGTATATGTATATATATGTTTTGAGACTTGGAGTTGAGTTTAATTACGCTTTTCTAGGGTGATTACTCCAAGTGAGCTTTCGACTCAGTCATGAAGAAATACAAAGTTGATATTTATGGTGTGTGGCTGTGTGGCAGCCCTTTATGCAAAGTGTTGGGATTTTGAAAGAGTCCCATGTTGAGACCAAGTTGTGAAAAAAAAAAAAAAAAAGATGGTAAAATAACATAAATCATGAATTGTGAAAATCAGGTAGACACAATCATCAAATGCATTTTCCTCAGGACTGACACTGACTAAATTTCTATACTAATGAACTGGACGCAGGCTACCTCGTGCATACGGGCCTATATTTTTACATTTATTTACACCAATTTTACCCACCTACCCTGAGCCTGTCATCTAGTATACCTCAAAGTGAAGGTCGAGCAACATCAAATGATCATCAAATCAACTAATAATCAACATCTACCATGAATCAACTCTAATCATCAAAGAAGCATCTCCTAAAGTAAGAAGCATGATGACACCATATGTCATCCAAAACTCAAGCATTTGCCCACGTGGAGGCTAGCGAAGATAACATCTGATCTCATGGCCTCTAACTCTCTCTTTAAGACATCGACCACCGTGCTGAAAGAGAAATGTCTCAAAAACTCTTAGGTCAAATCCTCCCAATCCGATGACGAGAAGCATCTAAGGAAGCATACCAACTCTAGGCAACACACTCAGTGACATAGAGAATAACATAAGCATCTAAGTCTCATCATGTCTATGAGCCCTCATGATAATAGTGTACAATCTCAAGTAGACGCGAGCAACCTCACAAGAGATATCTCTCGCCTCTAAAATCTTTAAAATCAGTCAGAATCCACTCAGTGCACTTATCAAAATCATCACAACTAGTAATTCCATCAAAGACTCTCATCTGTCGAAAGCGCTACTCCTACCTATCCATACGTTCATGTGTATCATCAGTGGCTGAAGCAAGCACTATAGTCATGGGCGGGCCACCTCTATATGATCATGAAAAACCAATGGCTCATGAGAAGTCACAACCTAATAAAGCATAAGGGTGCCACACAATCATACTCCAGCCCCATCCTAATTTGGTCATGCATCATGTCGCCCCATTCATCCTCTTTCGACTAACTCTAGTTATGCCATGTTGAATCAAGGGAATCGTTGAGGCAAACTGATCAACTATCATCAATTGCGAATCCATAACTATATGAGTTGTCATGCAAACTAGTTTGCCCTAAACCTTAATCCACGAAGGTGGTCTCATATTGTATAATAGAATAAGCCTTGAAAATGTAGCAACTGGTAAAAGATACTACTGAGCTACAATAATCAATAAGTGAATGATGAACTTAAACCGAAATAGATAAGCTAACACTATGTAGAAAATTGTTCCACTAAAACCCAAACTCTGATCAATCTCTGTATACCCTCAAGAGGAAACCAATTTGGAGAGCTCTAGATTCACTGATGCATCCACATATAGGATGGGAGTTCTAATCAGTAGGATCTAAACTCAACCTAGAAGGCCAATGGTGGCTCTAAAAAGACAAGGGTAAGTCTTTTAAAGGGGTCCCTACAAGAGTGATCGTACCCTCTAGTGGTACATAACCTTCTACATGCCTCCAAAAAGACGAGGCACTTCCATACAAGGTGGTCATCACCTCCACACATGCACTTCCTCAACATCCTAGGGGGCAGCCTATGGTGCTTCACTACCTCATCACCTCGCAACAAACTGTTGCATACGAATGCGGATGCATCCGAAAAACTTAAATGACATCCAAAACAAAAAAGGCACACCAATCACACAAGTATCCTAAAATCTAGCTCTTTGTTATACAAGTCTTCAAAGATTGGAGTCCTCATCATCTATATGTCGGCCACCTCCAAAATGCTTCCAAACATAGATACAGTCAAGGATGAAAATATCGGTTTCAACAAATATATCGGTACATGGATTTTACGAATATATCAGGTATATTGGAGATATATCAATGAATATTTTCATATAAATATTAATAAAATGTAAATTATTTAAAATTCATTAAAAATGGTTTATAATTTTAAATTTTGATAAAATAAGTAAGAAGGTTATTTTATAAATGTAATATATATTTTAATACTTCAATTTTAAATATATAAATATAATGAATAATCGATTTCATTCTATAAATAAATTATTTTATTTATTTAAATGTATTTAAAAATTATTTATTTTATTTAAAATATATTTCACTATATCGTATAAATTATACTATATAAAAATAGTATTGGTTATTATATATTTAAGGAAACAAAAGTAAATGGATAAATATAAAAAAAATGTGAAATTATAATAATTTTTACGACATGATAAATGAGATATATTAAACACTAAACTCACAAATCATTTAATTAAGAGGCATTCAACAATATACATCCACAATGTATTTTAATATTCATATCTTATACATAATTATCAATAATAAAAATATAATGATTTTTTTAACTTATAAAAATATAAAGATAATCCATATATTAAAATATATTTTTAGGATATTATTAAAGTTTAAGATAAAAAATATATATAAGGGTTTACTGAGTATCAAGGCAAAATTTAAGGCAAACTTTAATGCAAAATTTAAAGCAAATTTATGTATGGTTTCATGCCGGACGCATATTTTGATAATGTCGATGATATATTGTGATATATCAACGATATTTCACCAAAAAAAATCGTCCAAAAAACAACATTACGTGAGCGCGTGATCTTCATTACCGATAAATCCAGGATATATCGATCAAAATTGATATATCGCAAATATATTGGCGATATTGCCAACAAAATAACGAAATTTCCAGCAACCGACTATCATTTTCTGATATCGTGTCGATGTCAACCGATATCAAATATATTGACGGTATATCGATCGATATATCCGATTTTTTAAACTATGGATATAGCCCATACCTAGACCTTTTACCCTACTCACTGTACCGATCAATAAGCAAGAAGCACAGTTTCCAACCAAACAACAAACACAAAAACAAAAGAAACAAAGTCGACCGAGACTAGGGGGTTGATGTGTTTCCCACACAAACAGACAATACATGTAATCAAACAAGAGAAGAGTGGTCATACAGCAAGCAGTCATGCAATGAACAAATATATCATTCCAAATCTACAAACCAACTAAGATATATAAGATGAGCAAGGTGAATGTATAACAGGAACAACATGTTCAAAGAGTTATCAAAAGAAATATAAAGTTGATAGGATCAACAAGTCAAGGTGAATGAGACAGGTAATCAAAAGAATATACATGCCAAAATAAAAGGATATCATACTACAAGGAGGAGTTAACGTGCTATAATATCTAGGGCAACCAACCAATATAATCAACAACATCAAAATGAATGAAATATGTTACAATAAAAATATACATGTGAAGAAGTAGATAAAATATCATACAATAAGAATAAGCATGTTATTGCAACGATCAAGTGAAACAATCAACATGTCAGAATAAGTGGAATGTACAACAATAGTGAGATAATATATGTCAATACAAATAAGACTAATATATCATAAGAAGCAAGTGATACAACAAGATGAGTAAAAGAATCGACCACATAAAGCCAACAAATCAATATCTCAAATGAATAAAATAATCAAGCATGTAGATAATCAAAGCTCTAAATATGATATCGATAGTCAAGCATGCAAATGGCACAAAGAAGTTATCCATCAGTCGATTAATCAAACCCCACATTTTCCTCAATTTATGTTCAAGCTTGACCCCATATTTTTTGCTATTATGTGTTTCTCACTTAAAAGGTTAGACTCGTTCTTTTTTAAAAAAAAAACATTTTTAGAAAACGGTTTGGAGTCACCACTTATTTTTGTTTTATTTTAGTAGGGAAAACAAAATAAGAAAGAAAAACCCTAAATGTAACTCCTTATAATAAAAGGCATATCTAGGAAATTCCGAGTCTATGTCCGGGGGTTAGGTTACCTATCAAAAAGGTACAATTGAAGCATAGCACCCCTCTAAGCCCCTAAAGTTGGGTCTCTACTAAACAAACTAAAGAAAATATGGTTTTTGACTAATCGACTAATGAATACCGAAAATAAGCAATAATAATACAAAAGCATGCAAGACATATATAAATAAATAATCAAGAAAAGTCATATGAGAAAAATGTGTACTTGGACGACATGTTGGAAGCGCTATTAATTAGGAAACAATAACAAAATACAAACTATTCATATTCAATTCAAAATTGGTAATATATCATATGTCAAATTATTTATTAAAATGATACATGGAATGTCAGGCCCCGCCCAAGCCCATTTATTTGTTACATAAATTAACTCCGGCCTTTTTAGACATTTAGTGTAAAAAAAATAAAAAAAATTCCTCAAATAATACAGATTAAGAAATATTCCTAAATGTAATGTAATTTTTGTCATGTGGAAAGTGTCTCTTAGAGAGACTTTCTAAAAGTGTATCTTCAAGAGACACTTTCAAAAAATTAGAAAACTTTACACCAAAAGTGTCTTTTGAAAATACACTTTCAAATTTTTGAATTTAAGCTTTAGAAAATGCCCTTGAAAAACACTTTTTAAAACTTAGGAACGAAAAGTATCTCTTAAAGAAACATTTTCCAAATTGTTAAAATGTTATACTAAAAATGTATTTTGAAATGACATCCTCATAATTTTGAAAACACTGAAAGTGTCTCTTCAAGAGACACTTTCTATAATTTAAAAAAAAAATTGAATTTAAGTTAAAAGTTCAAGAGACACTTTCAATTTTTCGAATTTTTAGAAAGTGTCTCTTGACGAGACACTTTCTAAATTGTTGAAATATTATGCTAAAAGTGTCTTTTGAAAAGACATTTTTATAATTTTGAAACTTTTGAATCAACACTAAAAGTATCTTTTGAAGAAACACTTTCTATAATTTAAAAAAATTTGAATTTAAGTTGAAAGTGTCTCTTGAAAAGACACTTTTAGTTTTTCGAATTTTTAAAAAGTGTCTCTTGAAGAGACACTTTCTAAATTGTTGAAATGTTATATTAAAAGTGTCTTTTGAAAAAACACCTTCATAATTTTAAAAGTTTTGAATTAACACTGAAATTGTCTTTTGAAAAGACACTTTTTATAATTTTAAAAATTTTGAATTTAAGTTGAAAGTGTCTCTTCAAAAGACATTTTTTAAATTGTTGAAATGTTATATTAAAAGTGTCTTTTGAAAAGACAACTTGTAAGACCCGAGAAAATTCTAATTTTCTGAAAAATGATAAAATGGTAATTTATGTCAAAATCCGGAATTTTTCTATATCTCGGATGACGAAACGGACTTCACTCTGGGAAAAATCGCTCCCGCGAAATCTAACACCACGATAATTTGGCCTAATTCACAACATAATTTCACGTTTCGAGGCACCATGCTCCAAAGCACAGATGCATGTACCTTTGCAGGTATATTATGATATGGAGAGGTACGTATCCATGTGACACATATCACATAAATAGTGAGAGAATAGGAGATAAATGGCTTATATTAGTTTCATATGTCAAAGGTCCCTTAAAGTCAACTAAGTGAGACAAATGGGAATAAAATGAAAAAGAGAAAAAGAAAATCTTCTTCATTTTTGGCCTCAGATCCGAGCCGAGCGGAGAAAACATATTTTAGAGAGAGAGTCCAATCTCACTAGATTTCCCAAATAGCTTGGACCGTCTGGCCTTCATCAGAAAGCAAGAGTGAGAAGGTCTACGCCGTAGTGGCTACACGGACACCGGTCTCAGAGTTTCGACAACTCGGGAGGGGTTTTCTTACTTGGTTATTCCTTGTTTAAAGTCATGAATGGTTTTGATGCTGTGAGGCCGTGAAATGGCACAGTGTGGGATTTCATTCCAAAAGAAATGAACTCATGCTTGATGGGATGTCCATGACACCACGAACATACTGGGACCTGTTAAAAGAAACAATTGCTTGTTGGATTAAAATGGTCCATGTGAAATTGCTTTGTTGTTGCTTGACATGAGAAGCATGAATGATGTGTGGAGGACAAAACTATTATTGTTTGAATTGAATGGCTTGAAATGTATGGAAACGATGTTAATGCATGCTAATTGATGTGTTAATATGAATGTTTGAATTATATGAAATATAATTGCGTGTGAGCCATTGGAATTGATATATGAATTGGCATAATTGGGGTATTCATGTGCTGTGACATCGTTGCCGAGCCGTGTAGGTGCACGACATGGTTATTCATCATTCTCGTGAATGTTTAGTTTGTCTTGGGACTATGTCCAATAAAGACTCAGTTCAAATTATAAAATGAGAAATAATTAATGTGTGTCATCTTCCTTGAACTCAAGTGTAGGAGAGACTGGTATTATCCGAAGCTCTCGTGATGGGGTAAAGACTTTAATTGATGCAAAAGACCCGAATGGTAAAGACCTGAATAAGTGTAACTTAATGGGGTTAAAGACCCAATTGTTAGCACTAATGTGTGTAAAAGACCCAAAGGAGGTGATTCAATTATGTGGCACCAAAATATCCAAAAGGTTTTGCATTTAAAAGAGACCCACAGATTGTCCGAAAGTTCCTGATAGTGTTAGAGACCCGCGATGTAATCCAAAAAGTTCTATTGCCTTAGAGAAACATGATCGCCATGCCTATCACTTGCACCTAGAGTTTATGATGAGTCAGGATTGACTGATGGTTGCCCATCGCAATCATTTTGGTGCTGGTGAGCCTACAGCGTCCCAGAAGTTGATGTCACTGACACATGACGCATTTTCACACTTGGCATAGCTTGCAGGAGTTTGGTGACTCTGGCATGTGGCATAGAAAACATTTCATGAAGAGTTATAATCATTCCAAGCATGCATCATAAATCAGGGAGTGGAATGTGATGCTATAATGCACACATGATGATTTAAAGTGGAGTATTCAAAGAAGAAAAATTCCACATCATCGTTTGACCCTCGTCAGAGTAAAAATTATTTTGGGGACACAAGAGAGTAAGCTTAGGAACACTGACCTATTGTAGAGGCCGCTGGTAAGAAAAAGCTCTACATGTACTTTGATTACGTTTTGTAAAACATGTATGAAATATTTACAATTGAAACATGTTTATATTAAAATATGTAACAAACTCTCAAACCATTGTAATATAGTTGGATTATATTTTAAAGATACAGAGCTTATTTTTCATTTTTTACCATGATATATATTATACATGTTTCTTTCCCGTGTGTTGACAGTAATAACGACCCCGATTTAGGGCGCTACACACCTTATACTCTTGAAAATTTTTTCATGCTTGAATGTTACGTGTCTTGCTAATGTGAAGAAAACTACATTATATTTAGGATTATTTTTCAGACAACATTCTTTAAGATTTTTTTTTAATTTCTTTATTATTTTTCGGAAATTTCCAATTAACTCTCCAATATTCCATTTTATAGGAATTGTAGAATTAATTATGTGATTGAAATTTTTGAAAAATTATTTAAAATCGAAACTTTGAAAATTGGAAGTTTAAAATTTAAGTTTGAAGATTGAGAATTTTGAAATGAATTTGAAGTTCTGAGTAATCTTTTACTGGGATTCAAATTGGATTTTAAATTCAAGAACTTTAATTTTATAAATTTGAGATTTGGAAATTTTCAATTTTGTATTTAAAATTTTAAAATTAGAAATTTATGAAGATCTTAATTTAAATTGTGACACTTGAATTTTGAAATTGGAGAATCTGTAATTTTGAAATTAGAAACTTGGAAATTTTAGAAATTGAAAAAATTATGGGACTTGAATTTTGAAATTATGACTCTAAATTTAAATTGAGATCTTAATTTTGAAATTTTAGATTTTAGATATTTAAATTGGAAATTAGGTGGCTTGAATTTTAAATTGTAAACATGAGAATTTGAAATTGAAAATTGAAGTATTTGAATTTTGAAATTAGAACACTTAAATTTTGAATTTGGGAATTGCACAGAAAATTAGAAACTTCAAAAAATTGAAATTAGAAATTAGAGTTGAATTCAAAATTAAAGTACTTGATTTTTTAAATTGAAAATTAAAATTTGTAATTATGATTGAGGAAACTTAAATTTTGAAATTGATTGTTACTTTAATTCTTTTGGAATTAAGAATTTTAGTTTTGAAATTGGAAACTAAAAAATGAATTTTTTAAATTTAATAAATTATGTATAAATGGTGGCTGGTGTTTGGTCAATAAATGAAATAAATTATTAAAACAAAAACATATTTATTAATCTAATTTAAAATTAAAAAGAAACATATCTCCACTTATTAACTCATGAACTAGGATTCCCGCACTCCAATGGATATAGAAACTTTTCCCTTAAAAAACAATAAATAAAAATCCATGGAGCTAACTCTTGATAATCCTTAATATCTTAAAATAATGCTAAATAAGGATAAATTTTTTTTTTTCTTTTCTTTTTCAAACACTTAGATTTTTTCTTTAAAATTGGCCAGTTTCCTCTTCGTTTTCTTAGACTTTCCCAAATTTACAAAACCTCACAAAAACATTTAAAACACTCAATCTTTCAACTCAATCCTCAACCCTTCAACTTCCGTTTTGGTGACCTCAGTCCACAACCCAATCAAACACAATATATACACATAACATCGGTCTATTTCCCCAAATCATCAAAACATTCCAAAACTCTTTTTAATTCCATGCATTTTTTTCAAAAGATCGGGCTTGAGCCACTTATTTGACCCGCCTACGTACCCGCTCCACCCACACTCAAAGCCCACGTAGTTCCTTCAAATATATACATCTATGCATATATACATGACAAAATTATTCGACATACAACATGCAACCATTTATACAATGCGCCTCACATGCCGCCTCCCCGATGGCTCGACTCCACCTAGCAGGAATACTCTACCGGTGCACTGCCTCTATTCCCGAAAAGGTTCTTAAACATATGGAAAGAATGAGCCAAAGGAGCCCAAAGGAGTGTACATTTTCATTAAATAACATTTTCTTGGGTGATATATCAAAGTAATACATACTTATACAATTAAAATCAATTTATGCTTTAAACATTTATGCTTTTAAACTTTCTTTCTTTCTTTTTTATAATAAATACTAGTACAATTAACCATTTATGCCTTAAAACTTTTTCTTTATTTCTTTCTTATTTCTTTCTGATGGAAACCTGTAATCAAAACACACCTAATGTGGGCTTCTGGCACCGACGGTGAGGATGTAGCCACATTCCAAATATAACTACTACGGGTCATGGAGAAACCTCACGCTTGTGTATAGTTCCAAATATAGCACTTATCAGCCGTAAAGGATATTTACCTAGACACCTATATTTCCCCTCCTCAGTTAGTAACCATAACTTTACCCTAAATCCTTACACGCTTGAAGTACCTCTGTCATATCAACAAGTAACAATCATAATAAGAACCACAGAAAACCTTTCTTCCAAATACATTTATAAATCCCATTTAAAACCTTTATCATCTGACATTAAAAACCTATATATACAGCAACATACATATGCATTTCTCTTTACACATTTTAAACGGGCCCATAATGCCTTAACACATGCATACATATATAATTTAACATGAATCATATATATTGAGTAAGATAAAACATTTTCAAGATGCATTAAAAACAATCCTCCATACATTTCTTCACCTATGAAATCATTGTCTTTAAATTTTGAATGAAGAATAAAACCATGCACTAAAACTCCAATTGGTAAAATATCATTTTTTTTTTTACACTCACCGTTCACCGCTCAATCCAAATGCTTCCCGTCAATTCTATTTCCATCCCATAGTCCTTTTCACCTTTCTTACAGAAAAACCAAACTATACATTTAATCATAACTTCCATTTGAATCCACTGACACATATCATTTAGCTTTCAAATGAATAAAACTACCCTTAAGCACTAAACCCACTCATTTTGGCCAACCTTTTTCCAACAATACTGAGACTTAAGAATTAAAATATTCAATGTAGCTTTCAAATAGAATTTAAATAAATTTTTAGATCCAAAGGTACTTTTAAAGTTTTTTGCTAAATTTTCAAAGTTTCTAATGTGGTATAGCAAGCATGGCATTTAGATGACTCAATCTCATGTAACGTAATCCTGACATAACCCACTTTGAAAAATTTTCGGGCACTTTGGGATTACAATTTGCTTGAACTTCCTTCGTGATAAATTTTTCCTTAGAAGTCTACTTTTAACCAACAACTTGAATCACTTAAATCGGATCAGAATGAGCAAGTAATGGTCAAAATACTTATTAAATGGTCGAAACAGGAAAACAGAGTATCATTTAGAACTACAGTGGCTTACACATGGCCCTACTTTTGAGTAAATCTTTTAGGCCACTTATAATCAGAATCTGACGATGCCAGCTAGAAGCTGATTTTCGAAATGGCGACGGTGAATTGAATGCCAATTGAATCGATCAGAAATGAGCAAGTTATGGTCAAAATACGACAAATGATCGAAACAGAAAACAATAGCATTTCCCAGACTTATGACCATGCCTTGAAAATGACCGCACGTGTTTCTCTTCCACTTTTTTTTTTTCACTCTAAACACTCCAATCTAATGCCTATACTCATTTCAACATATCACACAAAATTCACTATCAATTCCTAACACCCCCACTTTCTTTCAAACCTTAACCTAATCCATTTCTTCTCACCGAGTATCAAAATCAAGATCATTCAACCTTAAATACCACCAATTTAAATATCCATAATTAAAAAAGTCACACATTAGATATGAAAAACATCAAACCCTAAATACCACTCACTTATTTTTTTCAAAGTCTAACCTAATCCATTTCTTCTCATTTGATATCAAAATCATATCATTCAACCCAAATACCACCAATTTAACATCCACACCAGAAAATTCAAGACATTAGACATGAAACATCAAAAACCCTAACTTTCCCACCATTAAAAACTTACTTTGTTTTGGTTTTTCATTTCTCCTTCCTCATACCACTCAGAGGAAGACTTGAAGTGCTCGGGCGAGTAGTTAAAAAAAATCACATCTCCCCACCTCGTCCAATTTTCTTCCCTTTCTCTCTATTTCTTTCTTTTCTCTCCTTTTCTCCCTTCTCTCTTTCTCTCCTACGGTTCCTCTAACTTTGAGAGACCAAAAATGAGACTTTTGTTTGTCTCTCCCATTTAATATTCTAATCTTTCCTTTAATTACTATTTGGTCCCTTGAGTTTAGCTTATTTAACTTACACTTTGCCAAAATTGCATTTGAGCCCATGAATCTAATTTTGGTCCATTAAATCTTAACTAGCTTAATAAGAAAGATTTTGATTGGCTCACAATGTAAAATATTCCAGCTGGCGCCAGATTTTATCTCGCTTCACCTTATAACGCTCAGATTCGACTAAATGTCAAAATATTCTATGGTCATCTAAACTTCACATCGACTACAGAATATTCTAATTAAATCCTTCACAAAGGATTCCAAAGTTCAAATCACCTAAATCGGACATTTTAAAATCATTAAAATCATAAACTTACAATAACGTGAGCACATCCGAATTACGCTCGATCGCTCGGAAACTATCCAAACGGATTCGCTTCACCCGCTTCCCGCCGTTAGGACTCTATGATATATTCCTGACATTTTCGTATTTTCTTTTGGCCCCAATTAAAAAAAATTTTTGCAAATACAGTTCAGAAACAATCCGAAAATCACTATCTCACTTAAATCTCCTAATCCTCTTCTAAATATCACCAAAGTCATAGGAACCTAAATTTTTAAAATTCCTTCGCAAACCCTCCATCCTGACATAAGAAAATCACTCATTCTCAGCAGATTCTACATACCTCCTTCGAAAATTCCAATTTCACAACAAATGGAGGTCCAAGATTTCTAAATTTAAGCTACCCTCGTTTCTATAATTGACCTCTAATCGGGCTTAAAACCACTATTATAACATTCAATCAAAGCTGGGTTTTACAATCACTCCCTCCTTATAAAAATTTCAGCCCCTAAATTAAAACATTCGCACTGCATCAAAGAGATAATGGCTTCATCCGCTCCTCAAGCTCCCATGTAGCCTTCCTCCTATCAGATGACTCCTCCACAATACCTTCCACCACACAGTCTTGTTGTTGCATCCTGTTCTCAACGCCAGATCTGTGACCGGTTCTGAGGCCAAATCTCCCATTTCCACCGCTGCCTTGATCATCACAGTAGAAGGTCCGCATATACTATGAGCATAGAAACATGGAAAACATCGTGGACGCGATCGAGGTCGATGGCAACCCAATCGATATGCCACTTCCCAATCCTTCCAACAACTCAGAGGTCCAATATACCGTGGGACTCACAATTCTTGCCACGCTTCTCTAAATCTTAGTACGCCCTTCCATGGGGAAACTTCAAAATACCATATCCCCTACCTCGAACACTCAGTCCCTACACGATTATTCAGATAACTTTTCATTTGGCCTCAGGAAATTTTCAAATATCCCTTCTAACCTTGACCTTATCACAAGTCACTGGATACCCCGGACTCATAATTTCCTTTCACCTACCTTCTGCCCAACATACTGGTTCGACATTTCCCCTCGTCCATAAATATTCTCATGAAGGAGCCATACCAATACTCAAGGTGGATAATCATATTATATGCGAACTCCACAGCAGTGTTCCTTAGGTACGATACAATTTTGTACTTCCCTGATGATATACATGAGGAACGGGCTTCTCCACAATCTCTCTCCTCACATCACCTACATCCCAGACACATAACCTCGGGCCTCTGATGACCACGCACCATCCTCTCTCACTTATTAAACCCCTCATGCCATCGCATTTCACTCCTTCCAACTTTACTATCCGTGATCCCTGAACTGGCTCAATCCCGTCTATCAATACGTGACGTACATGAAATGTGGCTACCTCCTAATCATGCCACCTGGGCCAATTTCAAGGACCTCAATCTCTATGAGTCGGCAATATGCACACCTCGCGAGTATAGGGACCGCGGGCCCAAACAGAGGATCAGCGCCATGCCGCTTCCAGATGATATTTAATGGTACATTCATAATCGCTGGATCAGTTCAACGATCCTCCGGCCTCATGTTCAATTCCTTCTACGTAAACAAATACTACAAGCCTATGATCCTGTAGCAACCCCACAGGCACCCATGTAAGTAATGCCTCCACATCCACAAGGCAAATACTACTAACATAATTACACTGTAGATAATTCGTTCATGCTTCCTTCAATTTGATAGAAGATAAAATCATCTGTCATTCGTAATAATACACAACCCAGACTCACTTAGATGCATCACAATACACCTGCAAACATATCCGCCCCGATGAAGTGTGGCACTGAACCGAGGTCAACTTTCGCTCATCGAAACTCACCACAAGCCTTCCACTACAAAACGTTCCTTCTTCTTTGCCGGCCTATCAGCAAAGTGGCTATCTTAGAACATCCTCAAAGAAACTTACGTAATACCCTCGCTCAAACCCATAAAACTCCTTATCTCTCGTAACACTCGCAGGAGGTTTCCACCAAGATACCACCTTCCGTGGATCCACCAGATCCTCTATAGAAACCATGTGTCCTGAGTGCACACTGCCGAGCCAAACGACACTTAATGAGTTTAGCATATAACCATGTTCCCAACATTTGCACTATCCTCAAGTGCTCGCATGTTCTTCTCCACGGTTTAAATAGATCAAAGATATCACACAAACACGATAACAAACCGGATCTAAGTAAGGCCTAAAATCCTGCTCATGAGATCCACAAAGCGGTTAGGGCATTCGTGAAGTCCAAATTACATGATTAGAAACCTCAAAATAATTCGCATCGTGTTCTCAATGCCGCCTTGGGAACATCCTCATCATGCGCCTCAACTTATCCACCACTTCCAATTAAATCAAGGCTCATGACAACATCTTTGTAAGCCTTAAATCGCTTATTAGCATCCTTAAAGCTGAAAAAAACCCATAATGCCCTTCACCTTAACAAAAATTACATTTATATCCAATCTCACCTCTTTCTCTTAAACATTAATTTAACACATTCCATTAGGTATGTAATCACTCCAACTGATTAAAACCAATGCAAACTCAACTTTTCTCCGTATTTCCTAATATGCGGTCAAACTTCTACATGTCGCCATACATTCATAATTAGTTCTTCAATTTCTTCCATTTTCTTTCAACAAATTATATTTGATAATTATCCAATGTCATTGATTTACTTAAACTAAATCAAAACCAATGCATTTCCACTAAACCCTTTCTCGGGCCTAACCTTCATCTCATTTTCTATTCAACTTTAATTCCATTAATTTCCATTAATTTTCAAGCATTTCGGCAATGTCATTAACCAATTAAACCAATCAAACAACATCACTTCCATTAACATCCAAGGTCAATCTAAATTGACAACTCTTATAATCTCATTCTTTCTTTCAATTTCTAGCAAAATCAACCTAGAATCATGTCAATTTAATAGCTAAAGCCTTAATATAACTCCAATTGGAAGGTTTAGATAAATAATCCATAAAACCCAATTGCTTACCGAACCTCCCCGAACTCGCTGACCCACCTCGCTTAGCCCCGATCGGCATGTGAGCCTCGATTTCAAACCCATGCCCTCTCATCCCCAACTCGCGGCCTCTACTACCCGCCGCATCGTGTGTGGGGTCACGACGCCATCGTGGGTCCAAATCTCCTGACTAAAACTCATGTTAAACCTCTTCAAGCCATGATATGGACCTTTTGGTTTTTTTTTTCCATTTTATCTTTATCATTGGATTCAACTTTTCGCTAAATGATATGACTAACTTCTCTGATACATGACTCAGGGTACTTGAATAAGGACCTCATATCCTACAATTGATTATGCAAGATTATGTATAAGATCATGCATTTTATATGTTAATCGATCATTAGAATCGTTTTTCTTCAACTTTTTTTTTTTCAAACAATCATCTTGACACTCGATTCTCTAATATCGATCTCCCATGTCCTAATTGCTCATCCCTCAAGTCAACCCGTAAACATTATCATTTCCATAAGTCATAAAGAATGCATTTTCATTCCGATAATAGACTCCATTCGACGGTGAGTCTCGATTTACATTACATTGATATTCCTCCTAAGGTGTTGATGATGAGGGACTCTTCACACATGCCTACAATTTCTTTTTCCAACATTTATGATCTTTTCACTTCACACTATTCTCTTATCCTCCAAATGTAATCTGGAAATTAGAAGTTCAAGACTTTCATTTTGGTGACCCTCCAACTCAAAAGATCTAGATTATTTCCTAGTAAATGAAACCTAGGTATTTCTGGTGGTACTAATGCCTCAGAGCTCCTAGTGGCGGTCGGCCCCCACGACATTTTCTGTGAATTCAAAATTTTCATGTCATGTAATGCATACATGATTTTAAATCACATAACAATTTATGCACCTTAAAATAAAACATTAAACAATCATAAGAACATAAAATTTTCAAATCTTTATAACATTTTCAAAACCGCTCGATACCACGTTGAAGGATCCCACCTGGGATTAACCTCATGAACCCGAGGGGACCTTGCGACTCCAATGGATATAAAAACCTTTTCCTTAAAAAAAAAAATACCAAATAAAATTCAGGAGCGAACCCTTTACAATCCTTAACATATCTTTAGTAACAAATATGAAGTTATGATAAATTTTTTTTTCTTTTCTTTTCTTTCTTTTTTCAAACACTTAGATTTTTCGTAGACTACTTAGTTTCTCCTGCTTTTCTGACTTTCCCAAATTTACAGAAAAACCCCGCAAAACATTTAAAACACTTCTAATCTTTCAATCCTCAATCTCTCAACTTCCGTTTTGGTGACACTCCCCGTCCACTGCAACCCAATCAAACACAATACATACACATACCATTTATTCATTTCAAACTACCAAAGATCTCAAACTTCTTAATTCCATGCATTTTTTTTCAAAAGATCGGGCCTGCCTACACTTGCCGCCCACAAGCTCCTCTGCACCCACCGAGGATCAAAGCCCACATAGTTCCTTTCAAAATATATACATCTATGCGCTACATAGTTACGATAAATTATTCACATATAAAATATGCAAACTATTTATACACGCAGCTTCACATGCGCTGCCTCCTCGATGGCCTCGACTCACCGTGTGGGAATACTTCACCGGTAGTATCCGTCTTGCTCTCAAAAGGTTCTACAACATATGGAAAAGAATGAGCTAAAGAGCCTGAAAGTACATTTTCATTAAAATAACATTTTCAAAGATATATCAAAGTAATACATACTTATACAATTAAAATCAATTTATGCCTTAAACATTTATGCTTTAAACTTTCTTTCTTTCTTTATACTAAATACTTATACAATTAAAATTCATTTATGCCTTAAACTTTCTTTCTTTATTTCTTCTTTATTTCTTTCTCGATTGGAACCTGTGTGGAACAAATACACTAACAAGCTTCCTGGCACCAAGGTGAGGGACAAAATACATTCCAACATAACTACTACGCGAGAAAACTCACGCTGCATAGGTTCCAAACAGCACTTTATCACGTGTAAGGATACTACTCTAGCACACCCATTTCCCTCCCTAGTAAACCCATAACTTCTTACCCCAAATCCTACACGCCTTAAAGCAATTTGGTCGATATCACATAAATAACTACATGGGTTATGTAACCACTGCAAACCTTTCTTCCAAATACATTTATAAATTCATTTAAAACCTTATTTTATCACAAACCTATATATATATATATTAATATATATGCATTCTTTTACACATTTTTAAACGTCCATAATGTAAGCCTTAACACATGCATACATATACTTAACATAATCACAGAAGGCTTGATAAGATAAAACATTTTCACATGCATTAAAATAACTCTTCCCACATTTCTTCACCTTTTATGAAATCATTGCCCTTAAGCTTTTTAACGGTACATTAAAACCATGCACTTAAAACTCAAATTGTAAAATATCATTTTTTTTTTTTTTTTTACACTCACCGCTCACCGCCTCAATCCCGCTTGCTTCCCGTCGACCCCCTGCTTTCCCGGGTCCACAGTCCTTTTCACTCAAGAAAACCACAACTATACATTAATCATAACTTCCATTTGAATCCACCACACATTCATTTAGCCAATGAACAAATTACCTTAATAAAAACCACTCATTTTGGCCAACCTTTTTCCAACAATACTCTATAGACTTTATGACTCAAAAATTATTCAAACTGGTTCTCAAATTTTATGAAACTCTCTAGATCAGTCCTTATATATCCACGACATCTCTTTTAAATTTTCAATTTAAAATTCCTTCTAAGGCTCCCCAACCACATAACACAAGTTATTGTATTTACATCTAGACTCAATTTAAAGGTACTGTAATCCGCACATAAATTCCACTTTGACAAATTTTCAGCACTCGGGATTACAATTTGCTTGAACTTTTCTGATAAATTTTTCTTAGAAGTCTATTTTAACTAGCAACTTGAATCACTCAAATCGGATTAGAAATGAGCAAGTAATGGTCAAATATTTACAATGGTCAAACAAAGAAGGTCACTGAGAATCAAGAGCGGCTTTAATGTACTTACTTATAAACTACAAACACTTATAATCAGAATTTGACGATGCCTATTTCCTATGCGCTTGATTCTCCTGAAGTCTATTTTAATCCAGCAAACTTGAATCACTCAAATCTGACAGAAACGAGAAAGTTATGGTCAAATACGACAACAATGAACAGAAAACAGAGCATTTCCCGCACTGAGATCATGTCTTGAAATGACCATAGAATGCCGTTTCTTCCACTTTTTTTCACTCTAAACACTCCAATCATTTTATACCCATTTCAACATATCACACAAAATCTACTATCAATTCCTAACAACCTCACTTTTCAAACTCTAAATCTAATCCATTTCTTCTCAATTGATATCAAAATCGATCATTCAACCTTAAATACCACCACAATTTAAATATCCATACCGTAGTGTTTCAAGACATTGGGACATACGAAAAACATCAAACCCTAACAATTCACCTACTTTATTTTTTCAAAGCCTAACCTAATCCATTTCTTTCTCATTCATATCAAAATCATATCATTCAACTCCAAATACCACCAATTTAATATCCATACGAAAATTCAAGATATTGGGATACTTAAAACATCGTAAACCCTTAACTTCTCCTAAATTCATTAAAACTTTACTGCTCTCGCTTTCTTGGCCTTCTCCTCATAATACTAGGAAAGATTAGTTTTCGCGAGTAGTTAAAAAATCACATCTCCCACCTTTGCTCCACAATTTTCTTCCCTCTTTCTTATTTCCTTTCTTTTTTCTCCTCCTTTTCTCCCTTTCCTTTCCTACGGCCTCTAACTTTTTCGAGAGTACCAAACGACATTTCTTGCTTGTTTTCCCATTTTAATATTCTAATTCTTTCTTTAATTACTATTTGGGTCTTTGAATTTAGTTTATTTAACTTACACTTTGCCAAATTGTATTTGAGCCTACGACCTCATTTATCATTAAATCTAACTTTAGCCATTAAGAAAGATTTGATTTGGCTCACAATAAATATCTCCATTATGCAGATTTTTTTATCTCGCCAATTTTATACCGCTTTTATACCGATTAAACGTCAAAAAATATTCTGGCATTGCCTAAATCACATTGACCATGAATATTCTAATTAAATCTCATAAAGTGATTCTGTGCTCGAAATCACCGAACGGATGAAATCATGGACTTTAAACTTGGTAAGAACTTATTATTACGTCCGAGTCACATGCTCGACGCCTGGAATGAATCAATGAATTTGCCAATGCTTCAGCCATGACTTTATGATATATTCCCAAGACAGATTTTCGGTCCACTTCCGGGTACCTCAACAAGAAGTTCACCAAACTAAAATCACTATCACTTAAATCTCCTTAATCTCTTCTAAATATCACCAAAGCCATAAGAATCGAAATTTTAAAATTCCTTTCACCCCTCCATCCTGATATAATAAGAAAAAATCACTATTCGGTATCTTGCTATAATTTTCGAGCACTCCACTTCACGCCCAAACGAGCACCCGTAGCGTTTAAATTCTGTGCTCTACCCTTCGCTTTATAATCGTGGACTCTAATCGGGCTCAAAACTACTATTATAAATATTCAATCAAAGTTGGGGTTTTACAAAGAACGATATACTCACAAGGAAAATAAACGATAACAATATATTTAAATGACTAATTAAATAAAACAACAAATTAAATAGATGATAAAGACAAATTAATTAAAATAACAAAATAAACTATAAAAATAAAAATACAAAAGATTTCCTAACCAAAAAGAAGTCAAGGAATCTTACCTGAAGTAGCAATTCAGTCGAGCTCAGTCGCTCACAAAGATCGCCTCTAAAATCGCGGATCGCTCTTCAAAATCGGTGACTAAACCCAAATTATTAAAACTTTTAAACTATGAGAGTTTTAAGCATCTCTCCTTTTAAGGAGATGGTTCATCGTCCCTTAAAATAAATAAAAACTCATTGAAAAGTTTTGGCATCCAATTAGAGGCTCATTGTCATAAAAATTCTCTCCTCCAAGAGTTGGAGACTCTCCATTTTATAGGCAATAGAGATCTCCCTTCCTCTCCCACTTTCTAATTTTGGGTTCCAAATATCTCACAAAAAAAAAAACCTTTAGGGTCTAAGACTCTTTATCTCACACAATTACATTTAAAGTTTTTCTTTCTTATTTTATATTTTGTATTTTAAAATAAAACAAAAATAAGTTACCACGGTCAAATTATTTTCTAAAATTTGTTTTTTTTTAATTTTTTAAAAAAAAAAAAACCAAGTCCTATATTTTTAGTAGGAGAGGTATTCATAACCAAAAATGCAGGATCACACATTACCTTTTTGAAAAATTAAAGACGCTATCCCCAGAAACTAACATTTGTTTTTTAAAAAAAAAGTTTACTTTGACCCCAAACTCTTGTTTTCTATTATAGTTTCTAGTTTCTACACATGAGCATGCATTCAACATGAGCGGTGTCGCCGAGACGTACGGCGGTTGAGTGAAGTAAGAAATGAGAAATCAATATCGAGACGGTCCCGTTGGCCCACTCACAAACTCCTAACTCCTAACTCCTAACTCTTGCGCAGCAGACAGCGCCACCAATCGCGCCAAGAGTTCCGCCCCCAACAACCTTTAACTCTCTCTATCTCTATACTTGTCCAACCAAGTCTTCTTTAAACAGTACTATAATTCCAAATTTTATACAACATGCCCTTTGATTATCCTCAAATATAAAATTCCCTTCTTTTTTTTTCCCTTTCTTCGTTTTTTCCTTTGTTTTCCCATTTCACTCGGTCATCAACATGATCTCTACTCATAACCAACTCACTTATACTAATTAATTCGTCTGCCGCCTGGCCCGGATTATAAAAATCAGTGACTTGTAACTCTCAACTAACAACTAATAAATTTCATATCTGTTGGTCATCCGGCACGGTCTACCATAATTACTAACCCCTTTTTGAACTCCCAACATCTTGTCCATATGCGCGCGTATATATTAAGCATTCTGCAAATGTTAGTGCCTTTTTTGAACAACTGTATACACTACTAATACACACACGAACCTTTCATTCAATTAAATAATCATTATTAGCTAATCGATCTTCAAAAAAAGTGTATGATGTATCTATGTTAGAACTTAGAAGTTAGAAGTGATATACGCAAAGATTAGTACGTAGAGTTTTTTTATTTATTGAATGATTAAGGTGGAGTTTAGAGGAATTGATGCTTGATTTGAGGTGACCCTTGGCCCCACCATGGAATTTTCCAAAATTCGTTGTATACAGAGTAATCACTGTTGTGTAGCACATACAGATGGACATGGAAAAGATGGTCTAATTAAAAAAAATAAAACAATATTTAATAAATCGCCATAAGCTGTAGTGCTTAAAGATGGCTCCGCCTTCTATTATGTTGGCATGAGAATCAATGCTCGCGTCGGTCCAAATTTCTATGATAGAGAGAGACCCTATTTACGATATGGCCCCTCCCCCTCGCTAGGGCTCTTGAAGCCTTCTAGACTTCTAGTTTTGTAGCCTCAATGTTCCTTGTACTGTAATGACATTATTAGCCTTTCTTTTAAATTTTCTATGAAAGATAAGCCTATTCTTAGATACAATTGTAAAATAAGTGAAGGGTAAATTTGTCTTTATATAGAATATACTTTTAAGGACAAAAGTACCCTGTCTAGGTCTTCTTTCTATTGGAAAATAAAATGAATGCTTTTTCCTTATTCTTTGTCTAAAAAGTATAAAGTCTAACTATGCACATACATAGTGGGCTGACAAACGGCTACTTCCAGACTTCACTTCTCAATCTCTCTCCAACTTCTCCTTTCATGTCACGATAAATTGGAGTTGAGCGCTTCACAGCTCACTGGATGGCAGAGAAGTGTTGACACGTGGTGGGCTATCACGAGGTTGGTGGTACGGCCCCACTGTCCCACTCAAAGGAGCAAACATCCCAGACCATCAGTTCGTCATAATTTTATCAAACATCATACGTGGCATACTGTTCGACCGTCGATTCTGTTTCGGTTCTGTGGCAATGTGGGGAGCAACTGTGAAGTGTGAACACTCAACGGCAACGGCCCGTGACCAAAGAATTTGTCTCTTTGTCTGCCGGTAAATGCTACAAATTCATTTACCATTTCACTATATAAAAAACTTATAAACCAACTTTCATTAATGTAAATATTAGATAATTTTCTTTGAAATTATTAGTAATGCTACAAATAAATAAATAACTAAAGCTATTTCTCGCTCTGTTCCTGTTTCTATCGGGGCTTTACAAAATTTTTGTGCCATTACCCGAATCAATCAAACACATTTTTACTGATCGCTAGGGGGACTAACGGGGGGGTGGGTCAATTGACAATCTCAACCGTTCACACTCATGACTTTTACCGAACTTTCAATATTGACCGTCCAATCACTTTAACTACTTTATCCGGGGCATGATCAAAATATCACGATAAATTGCAGATTTTCACAGTTAGTTATTTTTTATTTTTTTTGGAAAGAAAATTTCACAGTTAGTTTTTTTTTTTTTTTTTTCTTTTTTGAAAGACAAATTTCACAGTTAGTTATTCATCGATTGTCATACCAACCGTGTCCTTTCTTTTCCCCTCACTATCTCTCAGTCTCTATTTCCAAAATATTATTTTTTTTATTTTGGGTCTAAATAATGAATACATATCTTTCCAAGGTCTTTCCAAACATAAAGACTTTACCTTTTTCAGCCTTCACACTCCTCTTCCACCATTTCGCTTCTCCATCACAACAAGGTTTTGATTCTCTCTCCTCTAGAGTCTGAACTCCATTGTTTCTACAAGCTCTTTCAAAAGGGCATAGTTTGGGTTCTGGCAAGAAAGGTAAGCTGCAAAACCCATTATTTTTCCATTTGGTTTTGGCTCCAACGGTCATATTTCTTGTCTGCAAGTTTCCAGAGATGGTTCCTTTGGTTTTGTTGGTGCTTCTTCTCTGCAACTCTCATGCTCTTGTGGCCTTTCGAATGAGTAAGTAGTTGCACTTTTGTCATTTAAGCAGTCCATTGGAGAAGACCCAGAAAGAATCTTTGGATAACTGGAACTTCATCTGATGAGAAACTCCTTGTTCTTGAAATTCTAGCATTACATGCAAAGAGGAGAGAGCTGTGTCTGTTAGTTATCTGAAGAAGAAACTCACTGGGCTTCCTTCCTTCTGCTCTTGGATCTCTAACTCAACTCAGACATGTGGAATTTGAGGAACAATAGGTTCTTGGGAGCTTGCCTGTTGAGCTTCTAAAGCAACAGGGGCTGATGGTAGTTCGGTCCTTATGAAATAACTTTTCTGGAGTCTGTGCCATCCGAAATTGGGGTCTCAAATAATTCAGGCCTTAGATTTGTCGCAGAATTCTTCAGTGGGTCGTTACCTCGTCATTGTCTGGTGCAAGAGATTGAAACTCTTTGATCTCAGTCAGAAATACTCACTGGGTCTCTGCTAGATGGGTTTGGGAAAGAGTTGATTTCTCTGGAAAAGCTCGATCTTTCTTTCAACAAATTCGGCGGCCCTATTCCTAGCGACATGGGAAATTTGTCTAATTTGCAAGGCACCGTTGATTTGTCTCATAATAACTTCACTGGTTCAATTCCAGCCAGCCTCGGGAACCTTCCTGAGAAGGTTTATATTGATCTCACTAATAACAATTTGAGCGGTTCAATACCCCAAAATGGTGCTCTAATGAACAGAGGACCGACAGCTTTTATCGTAAACTTGCCCCTGTGGTCCTCCATTGAGGAATCCATGTTCTTCTGAAACAGCCAGCTCACCTTCCTCTTTTCCTTATTTTCCAAATAATTCCCCGCCTCAGAATTCAGTTGGTGAGAAAGGGAAAGAAAGGGGTCTCAGTAAGAGTGCTATAATTGGAATTGTTGTAAGCGATGTCGTTGGAATCTGCCTTATTGGGTTGCTTTTCTCTTATTGTTACTCCAGGATATGTTCTTGTGGTAAGGATAAGGATGAGAACGGTTATGGTTTTGAGAAGGGAGGGAAAAGTAGGAAAGAATGTTTGTGCTTCAGGAAAGATGAGTCCGAAACCCTGTCGGAAAATGTGGAGCAGTATGATCTTGTGCCTCTGGATGCACAGGTGGCTTTTGACCTGGATGAACTTCTGAAGGCTTCTGCTTTTGTCTTAGGCAAGAGTGGAATTGGAATTGTGTACAAAGTTGTGCTAGAAGATGGAAGCACTTTAGCTGTGAGAAGATTAGGGGAAGGAGGTTCTCAGAGGTTTAAAGAATTTCAGACAGAAGTTGAAGCTATCGGAAAGCTAAGGCATCCCAATATTGTCACACTTAGAGCTTATTACTGGTCTGTCGACGAGAAGCTGCTCATCTATGATTACATTCCAAATGGAAATCTTACAATGTAACTATGTGAAGTTTCTGCAACATGGAGTTAATTTTTAATTTCAATGATATATTTGATGATTGATTGTTTGAATCTTTTCATCATCACCAGGGAAGCCGTGAATGGTATCCTTTAGTCCTCTACCATGGTCTGTTCGGTTGAAAATAATGGAAGGAACTGCTAAAGGCTTGGTTTATCTGCATGAATTTAGTCCCAAGAAATATGTCCATGGAGATTTGAAGCCTAGTAATATACTGCTGGGGCAGAACATGGAACCTCACATCTCTGATTTTAATTAGGCGGCTACACATTGCTGGCGGGTCCCCAACCCTGCAATCTAGCAGAATGACTTCGAGTGCCCTTCGCAAAGACAGCGAAGTAATCCGCCCTCAGAAGTTGGTGCAGTTAGCTCGGCTTCAAACTTGGGGTCATGTTATCAAGCTCCTGAGGCATTGAAGGTGGTGAAGCCATCACAAAAGTGGGATGTTTACTCAAGGCGGGGGTAATTTTATCGAAAATGATTGGAAGACTGCCGGTAGTCCGCAGGTAATTCGAGATGGATCTGGTCTGCTGATTCAGCTGTGCATTGAAGAGTGAAGAAGCTGCTTGGTGATGTCCTAGACCCGCATTTAGCTCAAGATGCAGACAAGGAAGAAGATAGATGGTTGTTGTTCTAAAGATTGCTATGGCTTGTGTTCATAGCAGCCTCAGTATGAGGGGCTGAATAGAGTAAGGCCTGACATTTTGGAAAGATTGGTCATGTCAGCTCATTGAGAAATCCCCAATAGGCTGTGTAAAAGCTCTCTGTTGCTAATCACTGAAGCTTCAATTCTAAATTTAACTGGTCCAGGGAGGGGGTCTCGTGGAGTGAAGATAACCTCAGTTGAAGGAGGATCGAGTGTAGATGATGCATTTTGTGCAAGTCCATTTCTTCATTCAGTAGACAGTTTGTGGGATTTTCTTCTTCCTCGTTATCAGAAAAGGTAGGTGGGAAGTGGGTCTCTGCCATAAGAGCATGCTGTAGGAGATTTTTGGTGAACTGTTTTCCTTAAGTGAGTTAGCGAACTAAGCTAAGCTGTATGGCGTGGAAACATTGTCGTCTTCTTTCTGTGCTCTTATTGCGTAGATCTTTTGTCTGTTGTTGTTTTGAGTAGTTCCAGAAGGTATTATTTGCTTCTCTGTTTTTAGCTTGTCTCCTTCTTATGCAGCCTCATTAACCAACAACAGAACAATAAACAATTGAGAAGATAATTTTCCTATGTTGTTTAATCACAACAACAGTATACATGGTGATATTACTCTTACCAGAAAGTTCACTCCAAATGCAATCATGCAAATGAAAAACAATTATTAAAATTCCAACAAAAAAAAAACCTTATTTAAGGACACAAATGCCCTCTTCCAAGAAATTTTTGTCCCCCTGTTTTTATTTGTAAAGGATATATTGACTTTGAAAGAAGAGAGGAAACTCTTACTTAAATAACATGGATGTTGCTGGAGAGAATCAACTTTATAGTTTTAGGCACACCAACTCATGAATTGAGTGTCAAGAGATTATTGCATTATTATTATTATAACCAATATATGAAAATTTTCGTGGATATTGTTGTTATTTGTATTTCTTTATGATATGATATTAAGATATTGAAAATTATTAAATTGGTCACCGGAGGTTGAGCAGAGTTACAAACTCTAGTCATAGTAATGCCATCTAAGCGAAACATCAAGTCTTCATTTCAAATAAAATCATCTGGTACAACGCCGCCATTTTCATTTCAAATTCCGGCATTGCCAGAGATTCTTCCAGGAAAAAAATAAAAAGAGGAGAGAGAAAATTAAGTACACTCCAAGGAAGAGGGAAAATGAGCTTCATTCTTCCCCACAATTCTCAGCCGCTTCACACAATCTACAAATTCTCTGTCTCCAAAAACGGATCAACAAGATACTGAAAATGAAAATAAAAGAAATAAAAGAAGAAGAAGAAACCAATAGGAAAACCGGTAAAGAACTTACTTCCATGGAACTTCACCAACAGTCCTCCAATTCTCCTCTCTGTCCTTATATAACAGGACGAATTCAGAATCTCTCTGGAACAGCCTTAACCCGGATAAGGAATGTCTACCTGAACTCAATTTTTTATACCCAAGTTATATTTGACATTTATATCTATAAATATAAATCATATACAAACAGAAGTTTGTGAAGCTCCTGAAATTTAGGGTACCTACCAAACATTTCTTCCAGCTGAAGTGCCAAGCTTGAATAACCAGCAAGATCTAGGACACAAATTTTCCTCCCAATTACAACCCCATCCATGTTAACCTTCACATATGCCCACCTTTCTTTGCTTTGACTCTCCTGTCTCCCTCCTACAATCTTCAGGGATTGCTTTCCATATCCTGGGATTCATATTTCTTGGCCGTCCGTTCTGGGGCCATTCTACCAGCTCACCATATGCTCCATATCCCTCTAGGCTTCCTACTGATTCAAAATTTATCTACTGTTAGTACATTGCAAAATACCTTCCCTATTTATATATTATTGATTACTTTTACTAGCTGCATATGCATAAATACCTGTGAGAATCCTAAATTTATAGTCAATATAAATATAACAAACAAAACCTAGAAGGTGGATTGGTAAGAGGTTCGGCCTTGCAGAGTCTCACTTATAACAGGAGGATTACTTGACTATTAACTTCAGGGACCAATGAGATTAGTATGAAAAAAAATGAAAAACAATGAACAAAGGAACAAGTTACATACTATGCCCAGTTGGGTGGTAGACTTGGGGCTGCAGGGTTCGCAGACTAAGACCCAAATCAATTATCCCATCATCCCCCTCTGTTTGGTAGTAAACCGGGTGGAGACTTGGAGGACTTAGAAGGAACCCCTGTGTATGTGAATCCATTGGAGAATATTATGAACTGGTGGAAGCTTACTTACACCTTTTCTTTTTGAGGGATACATATATATATCTATACCATCTGTCCAAAAATGGAAGTGGAAATGGGAGCTAAATTGTGTAGACATAGAAGACAACAAGACCTTTTCCCCATCATCAATCATTTAATGGTGTTATCATCTTCTGATACCATCAACATGCAACAAACACAAGTAACCAAAAAGGAAGGGATGGCAAAATCGATCTGGGTTAAAGTGGTTTGGATCCTGCAACCCAATATTGCTACATGGGATTGTACTTTTGAGGGTGAAATGCCATCGGTGACCATATGCAACCAAGCAAACAGCTGAAAGATAAACTGCTATGACCAACATGTATTGATTATGAGTTGTACTATTACCACACAAAGGGAAGCTGTGTTCATGGTTTGCCTTTGTTATACTTTACAAATTGACCCCACTTTCCCTTCCCTTGCAATTAATATAGATATGGGCATCACCATTGAAGTTCAGAAAGATGCTTCAGTTGTATTGGTACCCTTGTCGTGCAGTTAAGCTTAATACATACTGCAACAAAAATCCGAAGAAAAAAAAAGGAAAAAAAATACACCCTGTTCTGAATTCAACCTATCTCAAAAAAAGTTTTATGGGTGCAACATTATGATTTTTTGGTGAATTCAGTTGAAAATTCAATCTGTAAAGAGGTTAGAGACCGTCATGTGGAGGTCTCTGCTCCGGCAGTTGGTGTATGGCAGATTGAAGCAGCAGACGGATGTGCCGTTTGACTTCACATGGAGAACTGGTGGGAGACCCATGGCCGGCCCCCCTTATTCCCTTCTATGGCGGTATGGTGAACTTTATAACCCGTTTCTTTGTTCCTTTCTTTGCTATCAGGGGATCCATAAGACATGTTCATTGCTCCTCACCCGAGACTGGATTATTAGGCCATGCCATGCCATGCCCCCCACCACTTTCATGGATTCTGGCCCATCTCTTAATACCCTAAAGGCACTCTAGGTTTCTACTTTCACACCCATATCAGCGAAATTATGTTATGGATCCCTATCTCAATTTATTACAAAAATTATAATCAAAATATCTAAAACCAAGGTCAAGTTCCTTGATTTAAAAACATTTCGATAAGGCCCATCAAACCTGCCATTTAACTCAATAAACCTAAGATATGACATCGTACCTAACATATATAATAGTATCCAAGATTTATTAGGGTTATACCTAAGATATGAGACCTTTTTATCAAACATTTTTTTCTATTTATTAAATGTTTTTTAAATCAGAAAACTTGACATTGGTTTCAGGTTTTTTGATAATAAATTTTCAAATAATTGAAATGGGGACTAATAAGTAATAACTATTGTAATAATGGTAGATGACCACCCATATTCTTCTTTATGGTAAATGATCATCCATATTCCGTCTAAGTATAACCTCTCTTTACCATTATGCTTGTGACCTTCCTATACCTTTTGTCTCTTCATATTCAAGGTTGTGAGCTTATAAAAGGGAGTGGACTTATCTCTTCTTTCTTTAAGAAATAGATAAAAAGACAAGAATTTTATCTAAACTTCTACCTTTCATTATTTTCTACAACACGTTATCAGCACTAAGTCTAACCAAGCACAAGATTCTAAACTGCCATTTTAAGGTACATCTTCTTTTTGTATTTGGATCAGCCGATTCCAAGACAAAGGTGAGAGATATGTCTAGTTGTGATAAGGCTACCACTCAATTCTTCTCGAGATCAAAATATTTTTCCCACATAACATTACGAAGCTAATGTAAATACAATATCAGGTCCTGCAAACTTGATTGATGGTTCCGGAGAGCCAATTATTATGTTACCATGTAGCAATTTATATTCCATAATACGATGGGTTCTTACATCTGGCCAGACTAGAAGAGAACTCGTTAAGTTTGAAGATATACGTCATAATGGATATCAAGTATCGACCACTTATGACAATAAATAATAAAAGAATATTTATGCATTACTCATATTGTTTCGCCGTGGCTTGTAGTGGAAAAAATTGTCCTTCCGTTTTCAAGATTATACTACAATAACAACAATTGAATTAAATATGGTGATAAGCCATAAGCACTCTCACCCAAATATTTTTTATGCTTTTGGCATGATAGACTTTAAAATGAGCAGTGGTCAACAATGATGAGGCGTAATTATTGAAAATTCACATGGACATCCATTAAAAACCATAAGACTTTTCTTTTGTTCGCTGATTATCCATGTACTTGCTCACAAAGAAAATCGATTGTTAGACTATCTCATACAAAAGTCCTTATTTAATCCTCAACATTTTTTTAATCGAATCCAAGGAACATATGTAATTCACTCATCTCACACAAAAGTGGGTCCATTTCGCTATTTCATGGTGCTAATAGATGTCTCATCTCGATGGTCACAATTCTACTTGTTATCTACCCGCAATGTTGCATTTTCTAGGCTCCTTGCTCAGATCATAAGGTTACAAGCACATTTTCCAAATTATCCAATCAAGAAGATCCGTCGACGTCGGTGGAATTTAAAGTCTGATGATTATTGCATGTCAATTGGAATTGAGGTGGAACATCCGATTACTCATGTACATACACAGAATGGCTTAGCAGAAGCCTTTATCAAACGACTCCAACTAATTGCTCGACCTTTACTTATGAGGACAAAGTTAGTATTTATGCTTGGAGACATGCCATTCTACAAGCTGCAACATTGGTTCGCATTCAACTAACTGCTAATCACCATCAATCACTATTTCAATTGGTACTTGGTCAAATTCCAAATCTTTCCCATTTACGAGTATTTGGATGCACTGTACAAGTTTCAATTACACATCCACAACACACAAAAATGGGTCTTCAACGTTGATCAGGAATATACATTGGTTTTGATTCACCATCAATCATCAAGTATCTTAAACCTTTGACAGGAGACGTTTTCAAAGCAA
This sequence comes from Tetrastigma voinierianum, assembly GCA_016808115.1. Classification (NCBI taxonomy): domain Eukaryota; kingdom Viridiplantae; phylum Streptophyta; class Magnoliopsida; order Vitales; family Vitaceae; genus Tetrastigma; species Tetrastigma voinierianum. The sequence goes on from JAEQBH010007061.1 coordinate 242,165, forward strand.
GATTTGCGAATTGCCATTTTGATGAGGTCAATTTCAATGTTAAAGAGTATAACCTTACCAAAAGAAAGAGCTGACACAAATTATTCTAATGCATCATCCATGCCTCATCTCACCACAGACTATTCAATGTGACAAGGAAGTACAGAATCACTCCATCTTCTAAGATTACAACCAATTGCCTGATGCATTTACAAAGACAACTAAAGTAACCAAGTCCTATACCTACGTAAACACACCACAAGAAGGATCATTATACCAATTGAAAATCATATTATGTCAAGAATGAATCATCTATGACACGCCCGGCTGTGGTCGACCTTTGGGTTCAAAAAGATTTAATTCACAAAGAGGAAAATAAAGGGCAACAAAACCCCAAATGTGAAAAGAAATAATACTCCTGAAGAGGCTACTCCCACAATTTCCAAAATCATAACCCCCGAAGAGGAAAGTGTCATTGAAGTGACACATGCCCCTGAAGAGGCAATAGTCCCTGAAGAGATACAAAATCATGAAGATGCACAAGTACTTGCAAATGATGAAATTTCCATAAATTATGCATCCAATGGGATCAGGGGATCACATAAAAAGTGGTTATAATGTGAGGTATTAGATTTGGCAAAGAGCTATAGAAATTTTAAAAAGAAAGATGATGATCATGAAATACATGTTGTCAATGAATGTCGCAGAACATAATTGGTCAAAGTGAAAGAAGCAATCAAAGAGAATCTGGACTCTAGTTAAAACGTTAAAGTATTTGGGGTTAGAGTCCTAACACCCAATGATGTGAAACCCAGAAAGTTACAAATGGGTGCTCAGAAGGAAACGCACGATAAAAATGAAATTGCTAGATACAAAGCACGTCTTGTGGCACAAGGTTTTTCACAAAGACCTGAGATTGATTATGACGAAACGTATTCACTTGTGATGGATATTATTACGTTTCGATATTTAATTAGTCTGTCAGCCTCAGAAGGACTAGACATTCGTCTCATGGTTGTAATTAATACATATTTGTATGGTATGCTAGAAAATGATATTTATATGAAAGCTCCTCGAAGGATTTAGCTGCTCAAGTAAACACATCACAACCACGAAATATGTACTAATTGTTGAGACAATCATTATATGGCTTAAAACAATCCTAAGAATGTGGTATAATCGTTCGAAAGGAGTATTTGATCAAGGATGGGAATATTAACAATCCTATATGCCCTTGTGTTTTTATAAAGAAATCATAATTAGGATTTGCTATCCTTACAGTATATGTTGATGATATAAATTTATTTGGGACTTCTGAAAAGCTCACAAAAGCAGCCACATATTTGAAGGATGAGTTTGAAATGAAAGACTTAGGAAAAACTAAATATTGTCTCGGTCTACAAATTGAGCATAAGTCTAATGGAATTCTCATGCATCAATCAATATATGTCGAAAAGGTATTGAAGCAATTTAACATGGACAAAGCACATCCATTAAGTTCTCCAATGATTGTTAGATCCATTGATGCTAAGAAAGATCATTTTTGTCCAAAAGAAGAAAATGAAGCACTACTTGGTCCTAAAGTACAATATCTTAGTGCACCTGCTTTGTTATACTCTCAGACCGCGACGCCTAAACTCAAAAACTGGCCGACCTATCCACAACTCATGGACATCATGAATCGCCAGACCCGACATCGACGTAAAATCGTGCAGAGCCTCGATACTCAGCCACCTAAATACAAACTCCGCATAAACCTCATTCTAAATGCCCAATATAGCTCTATGATTAAAACGGTTAATGAGTCTATAAACTAATACTATAACAATGTATATATCCAACTTATCCAACTATAGTTCAAGAGTTCAAATTTTTGCTTCATACATATATTAAAATTAGTTAAATTTAATACATATTCATCATAACTCCAAAGCCACAATCCTATTTTCTTTCTAAACCTCTCATTTCTTAGACAAGCCATCCCCTCGCACGCCTTCCTACTTATAAAATAATATCCCCATATGAGCTAGTGCCTCGCAGTGGAATCACCCTGGCGGGCTACTCTCCACCCAAGTGCAAAGGCAATGCTCCAATATAAAACACTCATTCAAGAAAACGACGATCCTACTCTGAATGTCTAACTTATCAACTCATACCCGAGTCATCACCGACTCTCACACCTTCGCTTCTCTGCTCGTGATGAGAATTATTATGTTTATTTGCTCAGGACAACCCTCCGGTGTATATATCAATTGGCCGCCTCCTCGACGATTGATATTATTTATGGACTACCCCGATGTATATCAATCTGGGTCGCCTCCGACGATTTATATTTTTAGCGGTGGACTAATTTCTCCGAGCACTATTATTTTTACTATCATCCGAAATCATTCTCTCAAGAATTACCTCCCACTTCACCAAATCCAGTGGTGCATCAAGTCAGTCTACGTTTCAATCTATTATGTCACATACCATGCTGTGTCATATAAATACACAAATTATATATGCCCAAACAACTATATGTAATTTCATTTCATCACACCAAATTTGCTCACGTGGCTAATGATCAAACACGAGCAATCCCACTTGAATTAATTCACCAAACATATTAATTCACAAAAATTATTTTGAAAAATATCAAGCCGAATGGCTGAAACCTCTGCTACTATTCCCAAAAATCACAATTCATCACTACTTTCAGGAACCTCGTTAGCTCACTTGCGGAACCCGCATTTCACTACCATTTTAACCTCTATTCCAATCACATGATTTATCATGCAAAAGCACAATTTAACACTAAACCAGCCGTGGTCGGGCCACTACGCACCATTGGGAACTCAAAATCTATATCAATCTTGGCCCCAAGGTCATTGGGATCGATCAAACGGCCCTTCACTCGCCCTCAACTGACTAAACATCTCAGAAAGACTTAAAAAAGGCGATGAACCCATGAGGAGAAACCCTACCTCCCTAGCTCCGAGGAAACCCTAAATCTCAGACCCACGCGGCTCCCTCCCTCCCCGCATGTAGAGCAAATCCTTTCTTGTCCCCGAAGGATCACCGACGCCTGATTATCGGAAACCAGAGAGAAGTGTCTTCAAAAAATAAAATGAAAATCACAAACCGCTGCCACGGGTTCTCCAATTCGCTTTCCTTTAGTCAAATTTGAGAAGATGAGTACCGTAGTTATTTGTCTCTTTAATAACTTAACAATTCCAAAACGGACACATGCCCCTTTTCCTGCTTCACATCTCGGCACTATCTCGGCCGTCTATCATTCCTTACTCACTACTTATGGCAATATGAAAGATTACATAAGGATTTTTCACAGATCGAAAATCGTTTTACTAAGACTCGAATCGCGATGCTCGTGAAAAACGCAAATTTCAACTCCGTCCCTAATTCGACGGAATTTGACGCGGCTAGCTAGATTTCGCGGGAGACCATTCTAACGGTGAAAACTGTCTCATCATCCGAGATCTCCAGAATAAATTTTGGATTTTAACTGAAATTACGATTTCATTCTTTTTTCCGTAAATTGAAATCCCTGGCCCACATTCTCCCTCCCAAAAGGACTCATCTCAAATTCCCCAACAATCACAATCTTACATTGCATATGCAACGTGCACTCTACTACGTGACTGAAACACCATTTAATTCTAAACGACTAGTGACGCACCTTCATCCCTAAACAAGAAGTGATAGTACTCCGCATCGTGTCCCTCGCGCTCCCACGAGGACTCCTCCACCCATGGGCCTCCATAGCACCTCACTAGCCTCACTCGCCTGCGCCGCAAAACCCCGATCACTAGCATTCATAAAAGGCACACCGGTCCTCCTCAGCAGTCCCATCACCACAACTCAATCCGCCCCCAATCCACCACACGAGTCGGATCCTGAGTATACTCCCGAGCATGGAGACGCGAAATACCTCGTGGACACCCGATATGTCACAGAGGTGCCAACCGCACGCGCCATTTCGCAGTACATCCTCCTCGAGTATCTCGAAGGTCCAACAAACCCCTACGACGCTCCCGCCTAGCCAACCCGACCACTTCCAGCATCACCTTCAAGAAGACATGATCCCCAACCTCTAACTCTAAGGGTCAGCCACATCTACATAACTCTTCTCTCGCCGCCCCGAGCCGTGAGAAGACGATGTCGTATCGCTTCACCTTCTGGAGGTGTTCCTAATCAAATCGGGACCCGTGATGGAGCCTCCCACTCCCTCGGTCCAACATAACGAGATGATTTACACGGCTCCCATACAATGCCTCACATGGTGCCATTTGGCATACCGCCTGATAACCTGCCTGGTGGTGCTAATTCCACTAAGGGCAACCTCGCTCCTCTACCCTTAAATCCTAGGACGTATGCTTGCAATGTCCTCTCTAACACCAGATATAATCCATATTAATAACGTGTAACCCTACACAACCCTTACTTGTGTGTAAACACCTTCCCAAGATCACAATCGCTGCAATCCAATGGACTGCCAATCCTTAGTCCATGTCATGGCGACATCCATATACCGAGCCCCAGTTTACCAACACCCAATGCACTCCAAGGTATCCACCTCTGAATGCTTCCAGCCAATGCCACTACGGGTCACAGCGTGGGCAGGTGAATTAGTTACTGATTAGTGAGAACTTTCGCGTACTCAGCTTCACATTCCCTCGACCGAATCCATGAGTCTCATCGACGTAGTCCTAAAAACAAACTCAACCCATACCACCAAGAGTGGTGAATGATCGCACCGCACCCACACCACTCGACGATGTTACGCGGCACACTAACGCACACAATGCCACATCAGGACATCCCATCCCGGGTCCGCCATGAGCAAAGAACCCTGAGATCTCCTCACTATAATCCCGACCATCGTGTCAACCCTCACCCTACATCCTAGGAAGAACATCTATTCCCTGGCTTCTAAAGGTCGTGAATCCTAAGCCCAAATTAAGGTCGTGGTTCGCATGAAAACCCAAAATATGTCCCACCATCACAACCCGATGGTCGGCTAACTCATCCATGTCAAGCCCGATAATCAACCACCAATATGTCTTACTAATTCTAAGGTCCACCACGCCCGCCTCGCGCAACTCCGATATGTCCCCGACTCGACCTACATCAATTCTCCGGCCTATCTCGTGGCCGCCGGAGTGCCAGCACCCGAAACCAAAACCAGTTCCTCTAAACTCGTACTCAGGTGTGGGAGGAATGAACCGCATACTCTCCCGCTCTATAGCTAATCGGGATCGAGATTGTCCCAAAGTCCCTGGATCCTGTCTCGGGCAATCCTATCTCACATGCCAAATCCCGGCCCGGTCCTCAAACCCCGCAGGAAGCAGGCTCTCCGCCTTCCCGAATCCAGGAAGAAGGTTGATCCTCCTCTTGCCAACACCCGCATCCTGAGTGCCCGAGCATCCTCGATCTCTCCCTCTCTCTAGTGGTCAAGGGTCGCCCCAACCACGGAGTCCATGTCCCAGAGGCGAATCCTACGATCCCGCCCCAAATGGACAACTTCACCCCATTCACCTCAGAATACTCCACTCAATCCCAAGAAACTACGTATCTTGAAGATTTGACATTCTGCTTCTCCTAACTCATCACCGCTCAACCTTCTCCTTCGGTCGACTGACCCGATGTCGACACCACGTGTCTCTAAAATCCTCACCCCAAGAAGCCAAAGCTCAGCACTTACTAAACTCTAGCTGCATACAAATTGATGGTCTCTTAACAACTGTAAAACAATTCTCAAGTGATACTCATGCTCCCACTCTAACAGGGAGTAGATCAAGGTGTCATCCACGAAGACTATGACAACCTGATTCAGATAACGTCCCACAACGATGTCCCACATGAACTCATATCCCATCTGTCTCAAAGTGTCCATAATCGCATTCCTAAACGCTATCCTAGGATATTTGTCTCCCTAACTCGCCTGATGGTAACCAAGGCGAAGGTCTATCTTTTGTGAGTAGACTCGGGGCCCTCTCAATCGATCAAAACAAATCGCCAACTTTCAGAATGGGTACCGATTCTCGATCGTAACCCTGCTCAACTGTTTGCATCACGTACAATGAAGGGTCTGGTTCTTCTTCTTCAAACAGAATCCTGAGCTCGCCATGGTGAAGTGTTTCTGGCCTAATGAACCTCGTCCAATAACCCCGTAGCCACTGAGTTCCTCGCTGACTAACTAGCATCCTACGGAAACAAGGCCTAGTGAAATAACAGGTGTAACTCGACATCAAGTCTACTACCCTCTGTGGAGGAAGTCCAAGTAGCTCATCTGGAAAAACATCCACATAATCGCACACTACTCGAGGTAGATCTAAGTCTAATCTCTCCTCGTCCTTCAGTATGTGCTCGCTACCTAACCCGCTCAATCAACAAGGCTCTCTACACCCTGACCGTGATAATCGTCTCGTGCAAAAATGTCATGCCTGCCCCCTAAATACCACACCAGGTGATCGCTCGCGCGGTAAAGCAAGAACCCTTCCTACGCTCACAATCAATATCAACCCGTAGTCACAAATTCAATCCATCCCTGGTGATTTAGACATCGAACTCCGACACGCCCACGATCCTCGTTCCACCGCGGCGAGAATTCCCGAGATTCCAACTCGCAAACTACCTATTACATATCATCCCTATTCTCACCCTAATCCCTGTGAGAATCACAGCACTGGCAGTTCCTCTATATTCTTATGTCTCTCGCCCATTTCCCACCATATTGGCTCACTCTCAATTTAACGCATTTAGCTTCATCTTTGGTGAAAATGCAGGTAACTTCCATAAATTTCTAACACTTTCTCGATCCAGATGAATCCAATAACTGGCCACTCATCTGCCCTCCCCAGCTGAAATGTCGGGAGGACGACAAAGGTCTCTAAACTTCCTGAGTTACTAGACCCTCCCCCGACTACCCGCTTTATACCACCAGGCTATAGCTACCGCCAAGAATACCCCACAAATTTCACCAAAGGCCTCATGACAACACCGGTGGTGTGCTCGATCGCACTATGGGAACGCCTCACGTCCTCGGCCCTACTAAATTATCTACACAAATTTAAACGATAAGTTCATCTCAATGCAAAGATTCTACCGCCAAACACGCCCTCCGACAATTATTCCATACACATAAATCAATGTATATTACTGTCCTTTTACATTTACAGTAAATGCAAAGTGCAATCAATTTCGTATTTAAAATATCAAGTTAATAAAAATCTTATTTTCTAAAATCTCTCATTTTTGAAAATTTTATTTTTCAAATTTGTATAATTTTAGTTTGATTTTATTTTATTTTATTTAATTATAATTTTTTTTTCAAACACTCAAATAAATTTATAAAATTTATTTTACTCATTTTCTTCTTAATTTTACAAATTCTGTAAATCCTTAGAAAATTATTTTCTTCTACTCTTATAAACTAAATAAATTTTTAAAATTTATTCTTTTATTTTCTTTTTCCAGCTTTTTTATACTCGTAAAAATTCTCCAATTATATATATATATATATATATAGTATATATATATATATATATATATATATATATATTTTTCTTATTTTCTCAATAAAACCAAATAAATCGCTTAAAATTCTTATTTTGTTTATTTTTTTTTTCATTTAATTGAAAAGGTTCAGAATTTCCTCAAAGCTCTTTATATAACACTTCAACCTTAGTGTTCAACCTCAAATTTATTAAAATTCTAATTTCATTATTCAAATCTAATAAATTTATTCAAATTTATTTTATTTCTCCTCTTTGTTCCATTTTTTTTTTCATTTTGAGCCTCCTTGCTAGCTCCATACATGCAAAGGCTTGAACACTGCAAATTCCTACACTCAATAATTTTATGAGTTCACTTAAAATTCATTTAAAATTTTATTTCATTGTTCTTAAAAACTTAAATAAATTTTTGTTAGAAATTTATTTCTTTCTTTCCTTTGTTCCAAGCCACACTGTAACTCCAAATTTTCCACACTTCCAAACATTTTCAGTGTTCAATTTTAATCATTTCTCCCCTGCATGCAAAACTGGTATAATATTCCAATTTTCCATAAATCCACTCATCTTGTCCAAAGCTGATAAACTGTCCAGAAATCTTCTGACCATTTTTTCAAAGTTTTCAACCTTGTTCACTAAACCTAGTGTTCAACATCATCCCTATGCTATTCTCAAGCATACCAATCCATATAATTTCCAATCACATAACACCTACCAATTCACTGCAGAGGCACAACCAAGATGCAAGCAAGACTTCACAAAATCAAATCACACAAAACACATCAAACATATTACGCAAAGGCCCCAATTTTGTCCCCGTGGATTTCTCAGTGCATCCATACCTAACGAACATCAAACCACCCAAGTTGGCGATGTTCCTAATTTCACTATGGCCTAAGCCCAAATCCTCAATCTCTAGGTTTCATATACCTATACTCTTACATCAAACCACCCACATGACGATACTCCAAACCGGTACCTCCTTGTGATTCATATACCTAAGCTCGTGATAATTAACCTCAGGATTTACTAAACTCCGAGGGTCCGCTGACTACCTCAATAACTCCGCGACACTCGTGAATGCTCTGGGTGACCACATTCATTATTTAAAATCGTAGAGTCTCCTTTGTACGGAGCTCTACCTAAATACAAAATCCCGCATAAATCCTCATTCCAAATACCCAATATAACGCCTCTATGATTAAACGCTACTTGGGCTCATAAAACCAGAATACTCATAATAAATGTATATATCCAACTATCCAACCATAGTTCAAGAGTTCAAATTTTGTTTTATACAAATATATATTAAAATTACAATTCTAATAATATGTAATACATCATAACCCAAAGCCACAATCCGGGCTTTCTTCTAAACCTCCTCTGGTTCTAGGACTAGTCGTCCCTCGTACGCTCCCTCAGCACTAGAAAAATATCCCGACAGCGAAGGCTAATGGGTCAAGAGTGGAATCACCCTAAGTGCATTTACTCTCCACCCAAGCTGGGCAAAGGCAACGCCTCCAATATAAACACTCATTCGCCAGAAACGTACGATCCTACTCGGAGCTCCAACTTATCAACTCATACCGAGTCCTCATTCGACTCCCCCACTCGCTTAAGCCTCGTATTTGCACTATTATGTTTATTTGTTTGTGGACAACCCTCCGATGTGTATATATCAATTGGGTCGTCTCCGACGATTGATATTATTTATGGACTACCCTTCGATGTCTATCAATTGGGCCGTCTCCGACGATTGATATTTTTAGTGTGGACTACCCTCCGATAATTATTATTTTTAGACTATCCTCTGAAATCATTCTCTCAAGAATTACCTCATGCACTCACTCCTACCGTCTCTGTGGTTCTGAACAGATACGAAATGCACAGATGCCAATTTCATTACTGCCTATAACATTACTTAAATATATAAACATGTATATTCTACATAAAAATTAAATCACACAATCATGTTATGTAATTCTCATTTCCATTACACCAAAATTAGCTCAATGGGCTAATGATCAAACACGGAAAGAATTCTACTTGAATTAATTCGACCAAACATATTAATTCACAAAATTATTTTGAAAACATCGTTTAATAATAAACCCCTGCTAATTATTCCCAAAAATCTACACTTATCTGGCTCACTTTGAGAACTCAAAAAAAGATTGACGGCCATTTCCAAATTTCATTCCAATCAATACATGATTTATCATAAAGCACAATTTAACTATTCAAAACCAGCCGTGGTCACTACCAATACATCTACTGGGATTTCAAAATTCATATCACCTTGGCCCTGCCTGGGATCGATCAAACCGCCCCTCACGGCTCAACGACCCAAACATCCGTGAAAGACTTAAAGAAGGACAAAACCCAAGTAGGGAGAAACTCTACCCCTGGTTTGAGGAAACTCCCAACCGGGTACCCACATTCGAAGCCCTCTCCGCTGTGAGCTCTTCCCTTCGTCCCGAAACTCCGCCAACTGGGCCTGATTTGGTCTAAAACTGTAGAGAAGTGTCTCTCTCTAAAATAAAACGAAAAACTGACAAACTGTCAAGTACTGGTTCCCTCCACTCCCGCTTTTTCTCCTTTTAGTCACCTGGTACATTTAAAGATCAGAATATTTGTCTTTTAGCCAACTTAACAATTCCAAAATGACCATTATGTCCTCTTTTCCCGCTGACATCTCTGCACTATCTCTACTGGCCCATTTTCATCATTTTCTACTCACGCCACTCGACAGACATGATTATTTGTTATATATGATTTCGTTGCATCGGTAAATCGCTTACTAAGACCCAACCACGATGCTCGAAAAACAAATTTCGACCAGACGAATTCACGAAATTTTACGTACAATAGATTTCGCGAGTATCGATTCCAACGGTGAAATCCGTTTCATCATCCAAAATTACGATTTTGCCATTTTTCCAGAAATTGGAATTTCTCGGGTCTTACATGCACAATGTACAAGGCCAAATATTGCATTTTCAGTTAATTTGTTGGCAATATTCAGCTCTGCACCAACTCGAAGACACTGGAATGGCGTGAAACATATCTTACGTTACCTTCGCGGGACTACAGATTTAGGTTTATTTTATTCAAATGAATCAACTCTAAAAGGATATGCAAATTCTGGATACCTTTCTGATATTCACAAGGCCCGCTCACAAACAGGGTATGTATTTGTTACATGTGGCAGTACTGCAATTTCTTGGCAATCAACTAAACAGACTTCGATCGCTACCTCTAATCACTCAGATAATTTCACCCATGAAGCAAGTCGAATGTATGGTTAAGACTCGTACACCACATTTGGAATGCATATGGGTTGCCTTCGATTATGCCATTCCAACATCAATTTACAAGATAATGCTGCATGGCTGAACAAATCAAAGAATGATACATCAAGGTGACAACCAAGCATATCTCACCAAAATTCTTTCTTCACTCAATAACCTTAAGAGTTATGAAATTGAATAAACAAATAAGGTCGAAAGGATAATGTCGTAGATTTATTTATCAAAGCTTTGTCATCATCAACATTCAAGAAATCATTGAAGGCATGATATCGGGATGCGTCAAGTTTGTGACGCCAAGTTGATACTCACTGGGAGAGTAATCTTCAAGTCTACCGCTTATCCGACATATGCAGTTGTACTCTTTTTCCTTCTTCAATACAAGTTTTTCCCACCTAAGCTTCCATCGACACACAGAATGAGTGGGCTTTCTTTAGTGCATCCAACATCACTCTAAGATTTATAAATGTCAGACTCATTTTTGCTACATTTTTTCCCTCAGGGTTTTTTTTAACAAGGTTTTAATGAGTCACATTATCTTAAAGATGATGGGCATCCATGCAGAAAGATTGTATCAATAAGCGATGACTACCTATATTTTTCACGATAAGGGATGACCACTCATATTCCGCCTAAGAATAACATCCCTTACCATTAAGGTTTGTAACCCTTCCTATACCCTTTTGTCTCTTCATATTCAAAATTGTGAGCCTATAAAAAAGAGAACTTAGACCCTTTTGAAGAAATAGATAAAAGACAATAATTTTTTATCTAAACTCTTCTACATTTTCATTACTTTCATAACAATAACATAGTTTTCCCAATTTTAAAAGGGATTCTCAGTGTTTGTTATTGTTGTGCAACATATTTAATTAATTAAGACGAGGGAGGGTGAGGCTACCGTAACCTTAAGCAGTGGTAACTGTTTAGTACCAACTACCATGCCAACGATATCAACACAAGGGAATATCATTTCTCTATCCATATGGTCCTTAAAGAGCGATATTTCTTTATATGGTATATATATATATATATATATATAAAGAAATACATAATAACATAATATAAAAACAGTATGGTTGGAGTTGAGATAAACATTGAAGTCCAAAGTCCAAACTGTCTGGAGGATGGGTCACAGTTTCGGTTCTCAGATATGGCCAATTTCAAGGATAAATTTAATTAAGGGCAAGCCAATAATAGTAAAGAGAGATTGAGATGGGCCTTCGACGTACAGCTGAGCTGTATCCAGAGACTAACTAATCTCACATCAACAAAGAAACTGCATAAGCTACACATAATTATGCTAATTATCAAACAAAATATCCAGGCTATTGATTATGTATGATCTTTTTTTTTTTTGAAAAGAAAATAATTTTATTGGTTTAAACTAACAATGTAATGATAAAAACAAATTCGCTAAAAAAGATAGATGATGTAATATTATTCAGATTAATAGTATAATAAGTTGATTAAAAACCTACAAATTTAATAATACTATAATTACTATAATACATATAATTATACTCGCACACGATAACCATACCATCATTTGCTTACATTCGATCGCATTTATTCGTTTCGTTCAATTATCTACATATAAATAAAATATTATAATAAAATGATGAAAAACAACATTGTAATAAAATAAGACAAAATTAAATATCGTAACAAGACGATAAAATTACCAATGTACATGGATTCTAGCCCAATGGTTTGATGTTGATAGTTTTTTTTTTTTTTTTTTAAGGAGATCCCACCTTTGGCTTACGGAGAGCAAATGCTTCCATTAAAATTCCTTTTTTAGTTAAGGTAATTCTTGCCCAGTGGTCCGATGGTGATAGTTTTATGGGGAAGCAAGGTCCTCTCCTACTCCTACTCCTAGGTTTTAATCCACTTGTTCCCAGGTCTTAATTGGCTGTAGCCTAAATTCAAAAACTCTCCTCTAATCAAATGTGGGAAATGACAGCAACTACAGAAGCTTATTCTGAATTTAGTGTTGTGATTACAATCCAGCTCATACAACTTAATTTTTTAATTCTATATTAAGCACCATGTGAATTTGAAAAAAATGAGGAGAGGTGGGGAGTGGTTTGGTTTGGTTTTGGCTGTAATAAGTAATAACAAATAAGATAACCAAGTCACTACCACATCAGTAGTCCACCTACACCTTGGAAATTATTAATCCAGTTCCTTCTGATGAGAAGGAACATGGGTGATGGGGGGACGGGCATCTTCTTGTTTCTCAAAAAATGTTGTTGTTTTTCATAATTGTAGTCTGGAAGTTGGGAGGAGACGACGGTCCCCCGTCCATAATTCATATGGGGAAAACACGTGCAGACAGAGACAGAGACAGAGACACCTTGGCCTTGGGACTGCAGAAGCAGAATTTTCAGAAAATTAGATTTAGAATGCATTCTTTCTTGCTTGATTGGTTGGAATAATAGAGAGAGGTTAATTGCATTTGCATAGAAAGGGGACCTTACACCACTTGGATGCATACAGGTGCAGCTGTGCCTGTCCCTGTGCCACATGAGAAGTCCATTTTCACCTCCTCGCTGGATTCCAATTATTTGGGCCTCTTACGGTCTTACCTAACCTTTGCTAAATCCTCCATGATTGGAATTTGGAGCTTGTATCTTGTTTCATGTCATTCTGGGCTGGGACCTCTTTATTTGGCTTTTCCAGATCTACCCCCATCTCTATGCTACAACTCTTTTTCCTTACAATTATTGTGAGCAATTATTTTTTGTTTGGAAAACTATGTTATGACTTATGGGTCCCTTTTTTTTTTTTATTTAAAATTTAAGGCCAAAAGACCCGAAACCAATGCCCCTCAAGGTCTTTGATTTCAAAATTATTTGATAAAAATAATAAAATATTTTATAAATAATCCAACAAACTTTAAGTATATTCTCTCAAAAATCTTAGTGATGATTCAAATAAATCCAGCATTTATCGTCTGATATAAGATTTACTAGAATTTTATCAAATAATAATACTTTTCACTTTCTATTAAATATTTTTTAAATCAAAGGATCTCACCTAAGGTTTTAGGTATTTGGATTATAAATTTTCAAATAAATTTAAACGAGACCCATAACATAGTTTTTCCCTTCTTTAATTTTTTTTTTTTTTATAATGACAGCTAAGCAAGATTTGTAGGGTTATTTTTTTATTCACACGTAGAATTCATGATCTAACCATTATTTTAAAATAATAATAATATATTCATTTCACTCATGTTCAAAATCAAATCTCAAGCTCAAAAAATAATTGAGATTCGCTCTTGTTCTATTCTTTCTTTTACAACTAAGCTGGTTTCTCGGCCTTTCGAGTTTCTTCACTTCGACAATGTCCATGGTTGCAGAGACTTCAAGAAGATCATCTGAAAACGCAAGCCTGGAAGACCAGGCAGCCAGCAAGTTCAGCCTCAGATCCGAAACCCCAAACCCATTTTGTCCGGAAAAAACCCACCATTTCTGCTCTGCTTGCTACCGACGACAATGCTGGTAGCCTTTTGACGAAGAAGACCAAGAAGAAGAAGACGTTCACGTCTGTGGCACTGAGTGGACTCGGGTGTCTCAAGTGTTCGTCGCCGGCGGCGGAATGGGAGGCGAACAAAGTAGGGAAGAAGAAGAAGAAGAAACAGATGAGGACGAGAGTTGAGAATGCGTTGAATGGTGGAATGTCTCCACGTGTAGCGGTGGTGGTTCCTGACATATGCTGTACTCCTGGGATTGTTTTAGCGGCATCCAATGCTGCTCTCGTTGATTTTATAGAACCAACGAGGGTCAATGGTCACAGAACCAATCACAGAGAGGTTTTTTTTTTTTTTTATGACCATTTTTTCTGCAAGATGCTAAAAATAAGACCAAATCCTCTTCTTAATTGCTTTAAAGGGCTATAATGTCATAAAGAATTTCGATAATTTGTAACGTAATTTTGGTGGATTGGCTTGACAGCATCATGGTCGGACAAGAAGGAGAGGCAGCAACCATGATCAGGCTTCTGGATCACACATCTATAATGCTAGAAGATATGGTGATTTTAGACATGGCTCTTCGGGAGGTCTCTCTCGCTCAGAGGTCGGTCCATACTTTGTCTTGTTCCTTGTTTTTGCTTTCTTATTTAAACATTTCACCATTTAGAGTCTAGAATTTGGTCAGGAACGGAGGGCCTCTCGTTCTTACTCTTCCTCTTACATGTTAGGATTTCGAGAAAATATGTAATCTTTTTAAAACAGGTAGTGAAGTAGCATACGATATATTTTTCTTATATTTATTTATTGTATATCTTATTAACAAAAATGCTTTTAAAACATTTTAAATCACGGTGTGGGAGTTTGAATGAGTGACATGTTATTCACAGTCCATGAAAAAAAACACCTTACTATTCAACTCATTTCGTTTGTTTGAAAATCCTATATATGTAAAGTTATGCTAATCCAAATATCACTTGTTTTCTCTTTGAAGGTTGAGAGTTCTTGCTTGTTTATTAGATAATCTCTGTTGGCTCTGGCACTATTTATGATGAAAGACTCCACGCATTTTCATTTTCATAAGAATAATTCCTACTGTCTTGGTAGTTTTGAGGGGGCTTGTAAAGATAACACATAATGTAAATGGAGGAATGTGTGCAGATGATGGTGTTACACAGCAGCCTACCGTTTGGAGAAAATTTGGAGGGGTCTGACTGATATGAGGACTGGAGACTTGATGTTGACAACATGACATACGAGGTTTGTGGTTTTCTTCCCCTTATATATGGATGGGTTTTGCAACTAGGTTTCTCTCAAATGGCTTCAGTTGTTAAAATAATGAGCCATCGTCTCTGGATTCCGGGATCCGGAAGCAGGAACTACTGGATTTGGGTGACAGAATAGGGCATGTAGGCACAGGCCTGAGAGAAGATGAGATATTCCGGTGCCTAAGGAACATGAAGCATCCGATTCTGGATTCCCTCCCCTTTCTATCCTCCACCGGGGAAGCCTGGAAGTGCAGCATTTGTCAGGTGATCTTCCCTTCTGATCCCATCTCCTTTTCAACTCCTGAAATTTTTTCCCATTCTTCTAATGAAAAACAATGCTTCCTTTCTCACATAGACCAATTTGATTGTCTCATTAATAGGAAGAATACGAAGCAGATGATGAGGTGGGAAGACTGAATTGTGGCCATTGCTATCACATGCATTGTATTAGGCATTGGCTCCTGCGGAAAAATGCTTGTGCTGTCTGCAAAGCTGCGGCTGCCGCTTACAACTGAGCCTTGAACACCATTTATGCCTTTTTCCTGCCTTGATTGAATGCCTAATTCTTTAGGAAGTTCGCTTCCTGCGTCCCATTTTTCTACTGTGTTGTTAGCTGCTATCAATTTGTCTTTCTTTTCTGCCTTCCTTTTCTCTGCTTTAAGTCCTAAGGAAGATTTCTTCACCATACCGTTAATCTTCTGGATGCAATCATTCAGACGTAGAGCAACGCATCCCTTGGTTCCCACTTCGTCATTTTTTTCTGTAAATTTTATCAGCCCAATTATATCAAAGAACTTTCCATGTTTCCCCGCAATACTCCCTGTATTTTGCTTTCTTCCTTTTCTTTGTTAGTTCGGGTTCGGGTAGGTTAGGGTACCGGTTTGGGCCACAATAAGAGCAAAGGCTGAAGTGGAGCCCAGCTGTACCGGCCATTCTAATGAGGATTGATCAAGACGAAGCGCTTATCATCCCTTTTATAGAAGATGCATTGATGTCATCTCACAGGGAGAAGAGGATAGCAGATAAACAAGATTTAGGGTCTGTTTGTCTACAGTTT
Organism: Tetrastigma voinierianum; assembly: GCA_016808115.1. Taxonomy (NCBI): domain Eukaryota; kingdom Viridiplantae; phylum Streptophyta; class Magnoliopsida; order Vitales; family Vitaceae; genus Tetrastigma; species Tetrastigma voinierianum. The sequence continues at coordinate 258,769 of JAEQBH010007061.1, forward strand.
TTGAAAGCTGTTTTTTTGGTTCTGAAAAAACAAGAACAATGAAAACACATAAAACACTATATTCAAATAACAAAAAACGGTTTTCAAAAAACACTATTTTGGTGTTTTCTATGTTTCCGAAAACTGTTCTCAAAAACATGAACCAAACATGCCCTTGGCTTTCACCCAAAGAATTTCTTTCCTATTAAAGAAGTTGATGGATAAACAAGCTTTAGTCATGTTGTCACGAGCTCAAAAGTCATAATCAGGAATTGAGTTCTACTGAAACAAATGGAGAATCCAGGAGGAAATGTATTACTTCACAAGAAAAGAAATTATAACCGTTTATCAAGCAGTTGCAGAGCTGAGAACATATAAATGGAAATTTCCAGCTCCTGAATCATGAACTGTGGATCAATATTTCTAGGTCCCTTCACTTCATGAGGAATGCTTGAGATGCATGCCTGCCTGAAAGGAAAAAGAGGAATTTATCTTCTAGAGGATGAAATGTCTGAGCAGGATTCATGCAGCCATCTAGGAGGGAAGGGGAGATTGAGTGCTTGCCTGTTAAAGGATGAGTTTGCTTCCGCCTTCCATGATGTTTTGACGGCAACAAACTTTCATCATGCCGAGTCATTATTGTTTAAAAATTCGATTATAGCGGGATACACTTGTTCCACTGCCTGTATTTTAACAGATAAAATAGAGACCATTACACAAAAAAGGGAGGAAAAAACAAAGGTAGCATTTCCCTTGTAGAAGAAAGGTTAATTAAAAAAATGTACATACCAGTCGTCCTCCCACCAAGTCATAGTGGGCATAATGTGGACCTTCAGGCGCTCCAAATACTCTATAGGTGACCAAGTGTTCAGGAATGAGCTTAGCAGTTTCTGGTCCATTTAAAACATAATAACCAAGAAAAGATGAATATTAATTGTAGCACAAATAGATATAAGAACAATATCTAATTGAATTAGTACCATATACAGCCTCAGGCGGGCAAATTAGGTCCTGGTCTCCAGCAAGCGCTAAAACAGGGACACGAGTTTTATCTAAGTGATCCTTGTAGAAAAATCTGCCACTCCGGTCACATAATCCTCCCCCTCGAAAAGCTTAACTGGTGATGAGTCGGTCTTAATGGTACCTGCCAGCCATTTTTTATTGATGCACACATGGGCAAATCTGGAGGAGTTGAGTTAACCATGCCAAAGGCAGAATAACAACCAGGAATTTCAAAGAGCAGCCTTATGCTAAAAAGATGCTAGCTTGTTGCTAACTCAGAGCCATCAGGGTATTAAATCATAAAAATTAAAACGACTCAATTGATGGAGCAAATCATGTAAAAAGCCCAAACACAGCAAGATCGACGAGATGATTAGGTTTCAGTAACATAATGCACCTAAATTAACCACATTGTATGGGTAAATTCACACAAGAAAGTAGCTGAATTCCTAAATAGTATAATCATTGAAATAAATTTGCATGCTAATCATTTATTTATATGATCATTGTATCACCCTTTCTCTACTTCGAACCATACTTCTATTGAATCATTTAGTCAACCAGGCATCCAGGTTTTTGCACATAAAAGCAACCCACATCCTTAACCTTTCTCATGTCCTCACAATGCCTCTAATTCTTGTCTGGAGCCAGAGCATTTCATCCTATCTTTTGGTGGCTTTTGCAAGTGTCCATGCATTTCAGTCAACTTCCCCTCAGCCTGCAGCTAAAACAGGCAAGAGCGCCTAATCATCCACTATTTTGTTCAAAATCACTATCTGCCACCCTCTACCATCCATCGAAGCATTTCATGAGATCATCTTCATATATTATATATGTGATATATATATATATATATGTTGATAAGTAAAGAGAAGTATATTAGAAGATGGCGCTAAAGTTGTGCCACAAGAGAGAACAAGCAAGAAGAACCAACCAAAAGTTCGAGCTGACAGTCGTTATGTCACAGGATTATGACACAAGGCTTCTACCAGCCCACTATGAAACAGAAGTCCGAGCTATTTGTCAAAATTTGCGATACCTGTCAAAAGTTTGGCAATGTTATTCATGCCCTAGCCACTGCACTCCACTCAGTATCCAGTCCATGGCCTTTCTACATGTGGGGCATTGATATTGTGGGACCTTTACCTCAAGCCATAGGGCTAAGGAAGTTGCTCCTGGTGGCCACCAATTACTTCACAAAATGGGCCGAAGCTAAGCGCTACGCACAAATTAAGGCGAACCACTTAAAACAGTTTGTGCAGCGAAATATTATATGTCAGTTCGGAGTTCCGCACGATATCGTCCCAGACAACGAACCGCAATTTATCAGCAGGTCGTTCCAACAATTCTGTGCCTGGCACGGGGTCAGAGAATATTCTACTTCCACCCCTCGCACTTCAGGCCAAACTGCCGAGGTTGCAACAAAAAGCTACTCAGCTACTTAAAAAAGAGACTGATATCAACCAAGGGAAAGTGGGTCGACGAACTCCCCATTGCACTCTGGGCCTATGGCACAACACCAAGGCAACCTACCGGGGAGACTCCATATGCCCTAGCCTTCGGGGCGAGGCATTAATCCCAGTAGAGTTCAGGCTGGACATTCTACGCACTAGGGACACCACCGAACTCTCTCAAGCACTAGACGAGCTCAAAGAGAGGAGATATCGGGCCGCTATCAGAATGGCCGAATATCACGCTGCCTCACGCCTGTAAAGAGATAAATGATCAAACCTAGGCTTTCTGGGTATGGGTGACCACGCATTCGACGCACTCTTCGATGAAGGAAAGCTCAAACCATCATGTCCTTCAGAATTCTCAAAAACGGGTCAAAAGGCGCTTACAGAATACAATCCCCCCGTGGAAAAATGGAACCTCTCCCCTAGAACTCGGCTTATTTGAAAAAGTAATTCCAATAGTTCTCTTCATTGTTATGAGATGAATATTTGCATATCGTTGAAGTTGAAAAAAGCTTGCATTTTTTATTTCTCCATTCAACAATGCCTTATATTTGCTTAACCAAGGTGGCCCCAATAGGCCTTTGCGCCTATGGCAGCTCGCCCTCAACGGCCCTAGGCTCAGGCAACTAAGTCCCCAGAGGCCTTGACGCTTATGATAGCTCGCCCTCGATGGCCCTATGCCTCAGGCATCCTAAACCCAAACAGGCCCTTATGCCTATAGCAGTCAATACCTATGGTAGCTGTCTCAATGGTCCTCGACCAGCAACCAACCGAGAAATTTCAACTCTCACAGTGGATAACTATATTGTCACATGTCCTAACTCATTGAAAGCCATTGTCACTTCGCACTTCAGCTTGGCACGACCAAAATTAATTTATTACACACCTAAAAAAATTGAACCACGACAAGAAATTTCTATCCAAAGGGGTTAGATCGCACCAAGCCCAACCATCATAATAGGTGTTTACATTTTAGGAAGGACAGACCGGCAGGGCATCCGCCTCAATCGAGGGATCTTGAACTACCACAATGCCCGGTCTGCACTGTGCGCCTCCCTCCATCACGGGTTCGCATCCTCCCACTGCCCGGAGCCAAGCCCACACCTTCCTACACAACTTTGATCTCGCACACTCTTCCAAGAACTAGGCTCAATAACAACACCGCTGAGGGAATCACATACACCCCTAGCGATGCACTCAGCTTCCACATACCTTGATCTCCAACTCATAATCGCTACGACAGAGACCCGCCACCCTGGCGTTATAGGAAGCCTCGCAACTCACGTGGGCAACTTTGCCTTTTCGGGCCTCATAGAAGGCATCCTTCCTCCCATCTTGGCCTCGCTGATGCTGCGAAGCTGTGGTTGATATTCTTCTGCCGCCACACGATCCTCCACCTTCCTCGTACCTTCTCACACGATGCCTTCCAGCATCCGCTCTTAGAGAGCTCGGCCCACTTAAGCCTGCGCCTCTCCGCATCTTTCTAATGGGCACTCCTGGATCACCGCACTTTGTTGTACAACTCCCAAACATCCTTGCGCATATGAGATAGACGGCTTAACTAGTGCTGCCGCCTATAGCAATACTTCGCCATATAAGCGCCAAAAATGCTCATATGCGCGGACTGCACAATAAGTCAATTAAAAAAGGACACCAACCGAATGTATAAGGAACAAAGAAAGAAACGCTTACTGAGGAGGCCATCTTGAAGGGAGTAGCATCCTTTAAGAGCTCTTGCACCCCGTTATTGCCTCCCCACCATACATAGCACCCAACGAGGAAATCACCTCCTTGTCTGGTCCCTTCAAAGGGGAAGCTACTCGAACAACGAGAGGTTAGACAAGAGTGCTTCAAGAGGTATGAGACCGCTCTCAAGGCTCCGAGATAATCCTGCTACCGTCCTTACCTTTTCCCTTCCTTCGGTCGGCGACCAACTGCTGAGGCCTGTGTCTCACGCCCCTCCATGATCCTTATCCTGCCCCGAGGTCGTGAGGGAGGCCCACAAGCCTCGGGGGAAGCGGCGGTGCTTCGAACCCCCTCCCTTGCCCGAGAAGCAACAAGGCAGCCTTGGGCCGTAGAATGCACTCGTTGCCATAGTTCCACCATGGATTCAAAGCTCTCCTTCCTCGTCGCTCTGAACAAAGAAAGTAGGTCTACCTGGGAGCCGAAGATGATACATGTCTCGCCCGCATCACTCCCGACCATCTTCCTCAACACACCTCTCAGAACTGGCTAAGCACTTGAGCCTATCTTCCGCTTTTTGCTCAAGTGTCCCCCAACCCACCCAAATTCAACCTCAGGACCTCGGAGGGACGAATTCTTCCAAGTGATAAAAAATTCCCTGGATGTTCGACAATGATAAAAGAAAATGAAATCCTCTAGAGCCTCTGATGGCTAAGAACCCGCATCAACAATCGAACTGAGCAGATCAGGTCGCCGACGAGCTTCCCTCGACTCACTACACCGCCTGCAGCAAAACATAGCCAAAAAAACCCTCCAGCACACAAACAGAAGAAACAAGGCCGCATTTCTACACCAGATCCGAGTCGATCCAATTTATCCTGAGCTTCCTGAGCATAAGGTCCTTCAGGCGAATCCCAAACACCAAATAGCAAAGACGCCTCTAAGGCTTGCTCTTGCCGTATCGGGCAAGTTCGGCCAAGGTTGCGCTGATCAGAGTTGACAACAAAGTAATTTCGCCGGGTTGTGTTGCTTTATGGTGTATGCATAAAGGACCTCCTCTAGACCTAAGCACACATCATACTGGCAATTCAACATGGCAATTTCCTAACAGACACGCATAATGTCTACATGGGTATGAACAGATCAGATGTAAATGGAAAAACTAAAATTAATACAGAGAAGCTCAAATCTTCTTCCTGATATGGACCTCTGGCCAATAAATAAAGTTCATCCCCCCAATCTTCATCCGTACAGGCCGCAAAGTGAGGCCTCGCTGAAGGGAATGAAACCCGGACATTGTGAGGGAAAGAGTATCTCTTCTAGAACGCGTCAACTCGAGCCTCTCCAACCGGTCTGAGCCATGTTATAACCCCATTACCGTCAACGCGAGAGGGGACATCCTCAAAACAAGATGAGAATGTTTCACCATCGGCAAAGCATCCAAGGTCAACCTCCCCACCTCCTCTAGTCGCTCCTTATGCCTTCATCATCGGTTACACAGACATGGCGTAACCACCCGACTCACTCCATCTAGCCAAAGGAGGTAACAACCCAATGAAAAAAACAAAAAACAGAGAAATATAGAATCATTTAATCGTCTAGTTCGCCTTCTGGACACCCATATGCATTTAAACTTTAAAAAAAAAAAAAAAAGATAAATTTTTCCTCATATTGAAGAATGACTCCATGATAGAGACAAACAATCGGGACGATTGAACTCACTTTCACTGGAAGGATGACTAAGAACAACTCACCAACAACGTAGGAGCCACCGATGGAGAAGAAAAAACCAGAAAGGATGAAAACAAAACAAGAAGGCAAGTGTGAAAGTCTTTGACAAAGTGGTCCAAAAAATCCCCAAAATCAGATCTAAAGGGACATTTAAACCCTAAAATTCCATCATTATTGGCGGGACATTCAAAATTAGCATTAAAAGCATTGGCCGTATCGGGCAACGCACCATCTCCAAGCCTTATCAAGAGTCACATCTCAGACAATCAGAAAGCATAGGATCACTAGCGCAATCATGACCCAAACGACGCACGAAAACAAAAATGACATAGCGCCATTCCAATACTAAAGGCCTTTAATGAAACTGGGGGGCTAGTAGAATGGGATAAGCTATATCCCATTTGGCTACCACATGGATGACCTAAGCGACCTAACGACCCAAACCCAATCCGAGTGAAAAATGACCTGATAACTACCAAGCACACATCGGGCACACGACTTATGAAGGTTGACATCCTCCACCTCGGTCACATCGGGCATTGATTCAACATGATCAAATTACACGGACCGAGTCTCCTCGGAAGAGGAAGATATAGAAGCGGTCATACTTGAACATGTTAGTGGGACAGGTGGGCAATCGTGGAGTCCCTTGACACAATCGCCCACTACGCACTATCCCACCATGATGAACGTCACTTATACACTACAAACGAATTGTAATTACCCACGTGGCATCCCTAAATTAGTATAAATGGATAAGCCTATAACAAGTTTGGCAAGAGATTTCGAAGAGATCAATTAGAGAGAAAAATATAAATTATTTGGAAAGTCTTAGACTTTTTATTTAGCTTAGGCTTTTCCACCCCTCAAGAAGATCATCTTCATATATCTTATTTAAGTGGCCATTCATAGTACACAAAGTGACCAGTTGGTCTTTTATATATATATATATATATATTTGATGATCAACCAGTTGGTCTTATATTTTTATTTTTATTTTAAAAGGGCTTCCATCAATCATACAACCCTATACAACACTATTCATGTAGCTTTTACTTCAATTAGTCCAACCATGAGATTAACAACATTTTTACTTCACCCATGTTATCATAAAATGTATCTAATTAATTGAATAACTCTTGGGTACCCATAATCATCTTTCTTAAATATGCCTTCTAGTTTGAATTTTACAAAATTTAAGCCAATATATTATCATACACCAACTCATCCACAAATGCAAAAGTCGTGACATTAATTCCTACTTCTTTTGCTCCTAAATGCAAAAGTCAAAACACAGGTCAACTGCTATCTTATGCAGGCCCCGCCCTACAACTCTATTTCAAAGAAATTTTTAAACATTAAACTTTATGTTTGAATGTAAGAACATAAAATGTAGAATAAAAATTCGAGTGTGGATCTGATAGTAAGGAAACAAGTTGTTATTTGATTAAAATCCTTAAATATCAAAATTATCCTTATTTATAAACAAATTACTTTTAATATATAACCCCCAAATATTTTGCTTCTACTTTTTCTACAATTAAACGCTAGCCATATAGCCCTAAAATATTATTCATTTTTATTTTATATCAAAAGTTTCAATTCCTTTTTAAATGTATTATTTTTGAAAAAAAAAACTCAAAGCTACATGTTATATTATGAGGTTTACATCTTTCTTTTTTATAAGCAAGAGGAATTCATTGAACAAAGGTTGGCCAAACAACCCCAAAAAGAGTATACAGGATTATACAGCAAGAGCCCCAAGGCCTATACAAAAAGACAAGCAAAGAACAAAAAACAACCCTGCACTCTAACTTAAAACTCGCTGGCATCAACTTTCTAATTATAAAAGAATCGAACAAGGCATTAGACTCAGCCCAAGAACACAAAGAATGAACAAAACACCTTTCAATCTACTCACGAAAACATCATCTTCAAAGACATACAACTTTGCTTCTCTCCTTCCAGACGCTCTAAAAAATAAATGCGAAGAGTCGACCTCGAAATCCTTTTTTCATCTTTCCTCATAGGAAGCTTGTTCCAGCATATGATCAAGTCTTTAACTAGACGAGGGGTCACCCACGCAATGCCCAAGGCTTCCACCAAAATAGACCACAGAGCCCATATCTTAGTACAATGGATAAGGAGGTGCTTAATATTCTCTTCATCATCCCCACAAAAGCAGCATCTATTAGCAAGGGAGAAACTTCTTCGCCGGGTCCAAGTCATTACCTTTCCCCACCAAGCTTCCCACACAAAAAAACCTACTTTTGAGGGAACTAGTTGGTTCCAAACAAGTCTTCTTTGGAAAGAGACAGCCCTGTACCTCCTTCTAGCATATCCATATTAGACTTCACCGTATAGGAGCCATCCTCCATAGCATTCCAAACCATTTGTCCGCTTCTACTAGATTGATGATTTTGCCCCTAATCAGTCCAATCAAGTTCTCCGCATTTTCCATCTCCCAATCATTAAAAGGTCTCTCAAAGCAAAGGTTCCACCCTCCTCCCTGCTCAGAGTTCTCCCAGACCTCCATCACTTTTGCCTGTTTTGACCTAGCCAGGAAATATAATCTAGGGAACAAGTCATGCAAAGGGACTTCACTACACTAGCTATCCTCCCTGAATCTCACCCTGTCCCCCTTACCAACCTTAAAACTGCTATTCACCTTTAGTTGAGGAGCTTCCTTGAGAATTTCTTTCCACATGCTAACCCCATAGATTCCTCTAACCCCCTTCAGAAACCAAGCACTAGCTTCAATCCCATACTTCAGGTTGATAAAAGCTCTCCAAGGGGATTCAGATTCTACTGCAAATCTCCATATCCATTTACCTAACAGGGCTCTATTTAGATTGGAGAGCCTTCGAACCCCTAAACCTCCCTTATCCCTATTTGTACAAACTATTTCCCATCTAACAGTATGAGGTTTACATCTTATCTCACATGATATCATAAATCTACATTCAATGCTACCTATAAAACTGGAACCATAAAAAGTATAGGGGAAGTAGGTTTGTACGTACAAAAGTTGTTTAAGACAAGTTTTTTCAACAATTCAGGATGCATCATATCTTCTGCCGATATCAGATGATTAAGCCAAGACAATACATAAGGAGGGCGAGATGATAGAGGATAGGCTGCTGCCAATAATGCCCCTAAAGGAACAACAGGAACATTAAGAGCCTGGGCAGGATCAGCCTGCATGACAAATGCATTAATACTCAACAAAGTTAATCCACTTAAAGCAGAAAGGAAGATGGTCCCTCAAATAGTACAATAGTAGAAAAAGAGAGAAATAATGCAAGTAAACTAGATTTTTCATCCACTTACAAGGGGCAAGAGCATTTTAAGGGATGAATTTGAGGATGTGTAGTCAAGTGAGGATGCCAAAGTAACAACAGCTGCTAAGCTAGGATCTCTTCCTTCACAACCTTGTCAATAGAATAAAAAGCATTAGTACACAAAATTAAAAGTATTTTGACAATTTTTTATTAAAAATTAAAAAAACAAAAAATCAGACCCCTCTCATGAACATGTCAACAACAATATATAGACTTATATAGCTGCAATGGAGGCTGGCCATAATCCACAGGCCTGCAACTTAATTTGGGTAAGTTAAAGACATTGTTCATTGGATCATGAAATTATGCAAGGAGATTGTTTGCAATGGCACATAGCAGTGATCAGTCTACCATCATCAGGAGGAACCAAGTTGGATGCTGTAAAGTAAAAAAAAAAAAAAGAGCACCTCTTTGAATAGACATAAAAAATTGTAGACTGATCAGTGCCAAGAAGTAGATACTGCTAAAAAAATTTGAACTTTTTATAATAACCATTCCCATGCAGCATGTGCAAATTGTTGCAACAGCCATTGCCAAATATTCAGGATTCGGGTCTCTGACACCCCATCCAGAAATTTTGGTACAGGAAACAACCATACTGAATCACTAAACTTATTACAATCAAAATAAATCAGAAGAACATTTGGCTGTGAGGAAAAGAAAAATGGAACTTTTGTGGCCTCTTACCATATTTTGATAACCTTGCATATAGCAATATGCCTCCCATGGAGTGTCCAATTGCCAGCAACTTACCATCCTTAGGCTTTGTTTGAGCCATTATATATTCCATCTATATTGGAAAAATAAAAAATTGTCTTTGTTAATGTGAGGGCGTGGCATATTATATCAAATATTAATCCAGATGAAAAAGTGTAAAAGAAATCTTAATTTTAATGCCACCAGCTTAAATGGGGAGAGTCAATTTAAAAAAAGAGCAATCATGTTTACAGCATTTCAGCAAGGAGGAATGTCACCTCACCGCAGCAGGTACATCCTCTTCCAGATAATGATCAAAGTCCCAATCATATTTCACAATCAAGTCAAGTTGTTTCTGGAAATCTTCTATGGTTGAAGAGAACCGCTCTTGCAAATCAAACAGTTGAGGTGATACAGATCGTTGACCTTCTTCAATAATATCTACAAGCCGTCGACTCAGATCCCTGATTTGGCTAGTGATACCTGAACTTTGCCCTGTCACCAAACCTGGAAAGATTTTACCTCATTAAAACGTTCAGATAGTTGAGAATCTTCTATGAGTTTAGATATTTGATCAAATAATTTAGCAGACATAATCTTCAATTGTCTTTCACTCAGAAACCCAGAAAGTCTTTCTGACAAAAGCATGAAAGTTTCTGTCAACTTTGTCACTAATTTAGACTCGTCCCATAATACTGTTGCTATTCCTCATTGTGTCTTCTTTAACAGCAGAGATTTTAGATTCTTCCAGGGCTCCTGGACCAATGTTTGACTGCTGCGCGGTCTTAGCAGCAGCTTCTATGTGCTCAGATGAGACATTGTTAGGACTGCTCAAACTCTTGAATTCAATTCACGTGCTCTAACTCATGACCAGTAGGAATGTTAGACTGCGGCGCAGCAGAAAACCTCCCATTTGATGCATTTGCAGCAGCTTTTATCTGCTGAGATATTGAATTGGCAGACCGCTTGATCTGTTTGGAATTTAAACCCTGCATGCTCAACCCAGCACCTCGATATTCAAGAATCCATGTGTCAAATCCCTGGCCTGCCATGTACCGGGCAAAAGAAGACTGCACATGTGATAAATGCATTAGCAATACCATACCGAAACAAAACTGAAAGACAATTGTCAAAGCAGAGAGCATGTCCAAATTATAACTAAGAATCAGAAGACAGCATCCTAAACTGTTAATTGAGTATAGAAAAAGTTGGAGTAACAAGCAATCATTACAGCCAGGCCTAAGTTCAAGTTTAAGCCTCGCAAGAAGCACAAAGCTGAACTACAATCACACTTTGCTTTCTAAGCCTGATATGAGATTCATAATCCCATCCATTTAAAATCAAGATTGCAAAATTTGCCTCGAGGAAAACAAAAGGGTACATTTCCTTTTAAATAAGAAATACTAAGTTTAATTAATAAGTTGTCCTAATGCATACAGTCTTATGTTAATTTTAATTGCTTACACACTGAACTATTCCACTGAGTTAGTCAATTTCAATCATTTCAAATTTGCACTAAGAAGTCTTTGTCGTAGGATTTAACAACCAGAATTTGGAAATCAAACGTTTTGGGCAGAGTAACTTAGTGTGGCAAATTGGAGATCATCTGATGATCATTTATTTTGGCAAGACTTTTTGTGCAGAGATACAAGCTCAACATTTTGGCTCGACCCAGGGCATTATGACATAAGTTTAGTGAATCATGAAAATAGTCACACACCAGCAATCCTACAGTGTGTGCCAACCACCTGATTCCCCAAATATGAGGATGCTAAGCATCTCTGAACTTAATAAAAAGGTATGTCATTTGCAGTAATTGTAGAGGAAGCTTTCATTTAGTTGGAGGTTAGTCTTCTTCAGAAATCTAAGATACACAATCACTCTACAAACATGTACGATCTCAAAAGATTGTTCTCCGAAAAAATTGATCTAGTGAACCGTGATTGGAAAACTGAAATTTGGACAAATAAAATAAATAAGTAAATAAACTTACACCAGGAGAGAGATCAAATCCAATGGCGTTAGTCCCCACGCCTGATAGGAGCAATAATGGATGATTCCTCGTAGGAGCCTATCATTTCACATTCCACATAACAATTACCAAAAATTGCAATGATTAATTTGGAATGCTTTTTATAAGAAAAAAACGCCTTTACTAGTTTAGTGGAGTAATGCTTACGGAAAAAAAAATCCAACAAATTTATTAAGTATAATTTTTTCGCGCAAAAACAAATCTGTAGAGAAAGGAAAGTGAAAAAGACCTCCGGTGAAGGAGTGTAACGCCAGAGAGCGAGTCTCCAATCGGAATTCGATACGGAGACATAGTGAACCTCGTCGGCCGTACAGATCGAAGGCTTCTCCTGAAATTTCTCGACAACATCGCCAGCGCCGTTGGAGAACGCTTTCGTAATAAGCCTCACTGGCGAGGCAGTGATCGACGGCCATAAGGTTGGGGAGAAAGTGATAGGCACGGCGGAGCGTGAGGAGAAGACAGAGGAGTGGACATTGCGGAAGGTGGAAGCTGCGCGACTCGCAATCGCGGAAATGCCGAAATGAAGACGGCCATTTTGTAGTTGTGGAAGCAATTGCTCTGCGTCTGACTCTGGATGGTTCAATTTACGCTGTTCTATCAGCCTGGAGCTTCTTAGCTTTTACCACAAGACCTGATTACTTCTGGAGAAGAAAGGTACAATCCCATGCGGACATCAATCTCAGTATCCATTTGACGTGGCATCGTTCCTATTTTGCGATCAAGAACGGTAAAAGAATCAACGGACCAGATTGCTGCTGCCTTACAGATAGATTGTTTGCCACGTATTGAGCCCAGGAAGTCCATTTGGCTCTGGGCATCGGACTGGGTTCCGTGGTAGCCTGCATGGTAGGGTATCCTCCACTCTACACTCTTTCTCTAATCAAAGATGAAAAACCGTGCTTTCAAAGATGGTGTTGTGGGAAAGGTTTGGAGTTTTGTACGCATTAAGTTATTTTTAAAAAATTATTGAAATAAGTCAAAATTAAAATAATATCTAAATTAAAGGCTCGAATCACGCTTTCTAAGATATATATTAATAATGCTTATAGCCATTTGAGTTGCACATTATTTATATTTTTAAGCTTAATATCTAATCACTAATCACATAGATACTGCTTTAAAATTCCAAGTGCAAATCTTCTTCTCCTTCATTTGCTCTTTCTCCCTTTTTCTCCTCTGCTCCTCATCTCCTCCTCCTCCTACTCCTCCTCCTTTTTGGTTATTATTAGGGCAGATTTTGCTGTGCATTTTGAGCTTCATCCAATCTACTACTCTATTCTCCTCACTACAGTCTTCCTCCACAACAGATAACCTACTTCTATTTCAAATCTTAGGGCTTTTTTGGGTTGGTAGAAACTGCATTAAGGTTGAGTTTTTCACAAAGTCTAAGATTATAAATCTTTCACAGCAATGAATGTATATTTTTTCACACATATTTTGTTGTTCACTTTTGTAATATGTGATTTCTTCTATGTTTTTAGGTTGTTTGAAAATTAAACATTGTTCTTTATCTGAAAATTGTTCTTGATAAAACCTTATATTGTTTTTTTTTCTGCTCTATTATTGGTGTTATCTGAAAACTATTTTGATTATTCGAATTAACTGGTTTTTGTGTTCTTCGTTTGTGATACACATTTTCATTATAACTAGTATAGACACAAGGGCCTATTTGGTTCTCTTTTTTGTTCACTATTGTTCATAATTGTTTTTTAATGCAGCTACATTCGAAACATATCATTATCTAAATTAGGTGATTTATGTGTTATATGTTTTTTATACATATTTTCATTATACCTAGCATAGACATAAGGGTCTATTTGATTCATGGTTTTTGTAACTATTGGCATTCCACTTTGTGTGTTTGTTTTGTAAAACAACTTTAGTAATGATATTATCTTATGAATGATATTTACGTGTAGTAAATAATGGCGACTTCCACTATTCCCCGCTATATGTTTTTATAATGGAAAAACCGGAATGACTAAAACATGTGAAATATGTTGTAACAAAGTCATATTATGTTTTTGATATACCGATTGATTGCACATATGATCATTTGTTAGCTATGATATACTCAAGGACAAGTATTGATAAAGAAATGTTTAAATTAGTCATCACTTGTAAGTATTCCTTGAAAAGCGGAAATAGGTTCCAACATTGTCATTCAATATGGGATGACACATGTGACCAATGTTGAAATTGATTAACACGGTTGGAATTGAGGAAATTGAATTGTATCTTCAGCTAGTGTGTGTTAAGTTACAAGTGAATCAATCAATTAGTACTTACACAGATTTATTACTTCGAGGAAATATTAATGTTGAGTAATTAGACTATGGGTGTGGGCCTAGTAGCGCTCCAGTGAATGTGGAGGTGGATAGATGTGAAGTAAATAAAGATGATCAAGATTGTGAAGATGACAAAGGTGATGAAGATGGTGACGATGAAAGTGATGGAGATTGAGATGTTCAAGTTGATGAACATGTTTCGTCTTTCTTAACTATTAACCAACTTATGGAGAATGAGCAAAGGAGATATCTCTACGGATACGCCCAAGTCAGTATGTCTCAAATAACTTTAGATTCGAGGACCTTGATCCTAATGACTCGCATAAAGAGTGTGGAACTGCACTATTACTTAGCACAATCACCTCGCTTGAAAATGTGGAAAACTTTAGTAATGTCGTTTTCAAGTGACTGACTCATAGTGAACTATAATACCGCAAACTCGTGGAGAATTTGTAATCGACTGTGCTTTTACTCCAAATCGCTTCGTGAAGATGTTGTTAAGTTGTACTTCTATTAAAGCACACCAACAATATGTGGTCATGGTATCTTCAAAAATTGCTAATGTTAAGATGTAAGAAGCGGCGAGGAGGTCAATATACATGGAAGTTTCGTATATAGCTGTGAAAGATACATCTCTTCTTCGCAATCAAGTATAAAGGGGTCCATACTCTGCGGTCAATCCTTACTTGAATCGAGACCATCAACAATTAGACTTTAACTTGGTTGTTGATCATATTAAGGCAATGATTATGGTACGCTTTTCACGTTAATCGCTATCCCAAGAACTATTACGTTATAAATTCGATACGAAATACCATACAAAAGGCATTGGTTGGAAAACATAGTCATTTATTTAATTATTAGATTTATCGAATCGATATAGAACTCGACATTTCTTCATGACATTAAAGCAAGCAAGTCCTGGATTTACTATAACTTGGAAAACATTTGATAGTCATATGCATAACATCGAGTGTATTTCAGCGCATTTTCTGGGCGTTTCATCCATCTACTAAAGGATTCAATCATTGTTGACCCATATTGAGTATTGATGGTACACACTTGAATGGAAAATATAAAGGCACGTTAATGATTGCTATGGGTTGTGATGGAAATAATCACTTATTTCCACTAACATTTGCTATTACAGAATGAGAGAATATTAATAGTGGATGGTTCTTGGCATGTATTAGAAACAAGGTAACTCAAAGGATAGGACTTTGTTATATTTGACAAACATCCAATCATTATGGCAGTAATGACTGAAGTTCATCTTGGTTTGACTTAACCATATGCATATCATAGGATTTGCTTGCGTCATCTTGCAAACAACTTTATGAATCGATTCAAAGATAACATTTTAAATAATTTAGTGTGTAGAGCAACTTTAGCAACTAAAGTTGGAAAATTCAATAAGCATATGAACACAATTGGGAGAATTAATTTGTAGCCATAATGACGGTCGAGGCAACCCCTTTTGAGAAATGTAAGTACTACATGATGGAAGTCGAAGATATGTGATAATGACAACAAATATGTCTAAGGTTTTCAATAGTGTTCTTAAGAGAGCTTAGAGCTTACCCATAACTGCATTGGTTCAATTGACCTTTTTTAGGCTCAATACCTACTCTGTTGCAAGGAGGGAAAGGTTATAACAGATTGACATCAGATGAGCACTATCCTTCATATGTTGATGCTAAGATTAAGACAAATATCCTTAAAGCTGGATCATTTGAGATTGTTCTTTATGATCACAACTAGGGACAATTTCATGTCAAGTCAAAGAGAGGTCGAACACATAGCCTCAACTTACACGAATTACAACGACTCGTGGTAAAACATCATATACGGATTTCCTAGTCATATTATATGTTTGTCGGCTACTCAGATTTTCGACCATTTGTTTCATACACAGTGATCTAATCGTATGTATTACATGGGTAACCTTGTTCTATCTCATATTCGATGAATATGAATGACCTCCTTATGACGGTCCAACCATTGTGCCTTCTGAGTCAATGAAGCGCACATCACATGGACGTCTTAAATCAACCCATTTGCATAATAAAATGGACATTCACAAAGGGGAAGACTACTATTACATGTGGGTTGTGCAAACAACCTGGTCACAATTGTCGATCTTGTCAAAATAGGAAGCAAGTTGATTGAAACATGTATGTTTTGCTTTTACTGTTACATCGCTTTAATAATCGTGGATTATCTATGTATTTCGCATTTTTGCTCATTTGTTAATCGTTATTGATTATTATAATGCTACATATATGGTATCTCTGTGAGGGCCTTATGATGCAGATCCGTTAGATAGATCTGTCTTGGTTTTACAAGACAAAACATCGTGATTTAGTGACATTGATTTTCGCTACGCATTTTTCATATCATGTACTGTTTTCGATTATTATGTAACGTAAGGGCAGGAATTGATTTATTGATATCTTTGTAATTTGTACCTTTTATCGGTACTGACATGTCGACATAAGATGTTGAAGTTCATGCAAGAGTGGTAGATGGGTCCTCGTATTCACCCTTATGTGATTAGATATGACTTTTATGGTATATACCACATCGAACACGTCACACTCGATTGGGGCCTCATCACTAGTCTGGTTGAGAGATGATGTCCTGAGACACACATTTCATTTACCGGTTGGGGAGATGATGATCACATTATAGGATGTCACTATCATTGTGGCCCTCCGGATTCATGGACCTCCAATCGTTGTCACATGTGACTTCGATGTGTCGTCATTGTGTCATAAGCTGCTAGGTGTGATCCCCTCCGCTTGTTGAGCTTAGAGGATCTATTGTCTCGACACTTTGGTTGTCTCAACAGTTATCGACTCCACCCATAGACGCAGATGAGATGACATTAGAGTGCAGTGCACATGGTTTTATCCTATCATTGCTATGATCCTTTCTATTTGCAGACAAGAAGGGTCTGCATGTTCACTTATGTTTTCTCACATTACTACGAGATTTAATGCAAACCTCTACTTATACGTAGCGCAAATTTCCAACACACTTATACTAGGAGTTATGTCAGGAGCTTGAGCCGCGACGATGCTATCAGATTGTCTGCTATATGATTACTGTTTACATGTATGTTGCTAATATTTATAAACATACACATATAAAAGTTAATCACTAAGATGTTGCTAATATTGAATATTTTTTATTCACTTTGGCCTCTTATCATACGCATGACTAAAAACACTCCATCCCTCACCACTATATCACTTAATGGCGACGCAATGACGGAGACACAGCTTGAAGGGCTATAGCACTTAATTAATAACTAAGCCTCGAGGTCGGTGGGCTGAGCCGAACGAGTTTTCTCGAGTTTCATTAATCTCATGGTTTCGTTGAAGAGTACCTTTATCATGGGTGCATAACCCATCTGATGTGCTCGCCTTATATCGAGACCAGTTGGATGCAAAGACTCATGATCAAGTAATTGTATATTAACATATATTATTTTTAGTCATATTCATAATAATGATAATTTTAGTCATATTGACATTGAGGTAGCATGAATATTTGTAGGTGTTATGGGAGTCATACATCGGAGAGTCGGTTGCCCATCTACTTGATATATGTCTTGTTGATCAAGAGATTTGGTGGACGACATCACCCACTTATCTGCTTGAGACTATGGAGTGACATCGTCCAAAGTGAGTCTTATGTCATTTCGACCTTCATCAAGGGATACCTCAGTCTTGCTCGTTAGAGCAAGAGTTACATTTTGTTGAAAAACGAGGACTCCATAAGTATGATTGGGAGACATATGGGCTACATGTGTAGAGAGGATCGTCACATCATCTCCTACGGTTGGTATTATGGACTTCCATGATCCATATATGGAGTGGTATTGACATATTACACGATGTTTGATCACACCACCACTCCATAGGGATCAAATGAGGTATCATAATACAACCTCAACATCCTACTTGTTGGTAAGTAAGCATCTTAAAATTTTCAATTATTTTCCAAAATTTAATGCATAGATAAAAAATTTAATCATCCACTGCAATTAGGATGCAGCCGATCCGAGGTCAAGGGAGAGAAAGAGGTCGTGGGTGAGGTTGTGGCCGACCTGGTCGAGGTCGTGGACGAAGGTCGTGGTTGACCTGGTCGAGTTGGTGAGTGAGGTGGTTGTCAACCGAATGGTTGCGCCGCTGGTTGTTCCATTGATGAGACTTCCACACCACCCGATATTCCACACCACCCCCATAGACTTCCCCTCCACATGTCATCCCACCATCATCACCCACATCTCTAGCCTTAGAGGTCGCATTACCATCTACGACACAACCTATAACATTGCCTCCAATTGATGAGACCATGATTGACCTTATTCTAAACTTGGGTGCATGTCCACCAGGGCGACCAAGGTCACCATATGCGCTGCCGAGTCATTCCGCCATCGCCCCGCCTTCTCTACTCCATCAAATCCATTCAGGACGCACATGCCCTACGCATCATCTTAGTCGCGGCATTCCCAGCGCCCAAGAGAAAGACAAAACCCATCACGCCGAGATTCATCACGCTCATTTACTCAGATATATCAAGTTATTTGTATTACGTTATGTATATATTTATATGATTTTGTTTATATATGAAATAATCAATTGTTATATATTGGTTGTCATTTCGATGTAATTTGGTTGATTTGGATGAAATGTTTGTAATGCAAGTGATGTGTTTTGGTTGTCATTTCGATGCAATTATGTTGATTTGGATGAATTGTTTGTAATGCAGGTGATGTGAATTGATTGTATTTTTGGATAGATGCATTATGTTGTAATTTAGATAATTATTTGTAATTTAAAATTCCATTTTAACAAAAAGAGCAATGACATAGTTAGTGACCACGACATTATAATTTTTTAAAGTTCAAACTTGAAAACAATCACAATGTTGAAGTCAATGACTACGACACTAACTTAAAAAAAATTATAATACCGCAGTCATTGACTATGACATTGCTGATATGTATGTTGACGTGGTTAAGATGCATTATTTTGGACATTATTTTTATTTTCGACTTATTTTAGTAATTGTTGTTTTAAATTAACTTATATATTTCAAAAACTCAAAGTTTTGTTTCCAGAATTATTAGTTTTTTGGTTTCTTATTTCTCACTAACAGATGATGATGATACCAATGAGTTATATCATAGAAAGGTAGGACATACATTCCTATCAACCTACGAATAAGAATGAGGAGCTTAGTGTCAAAGTAATTTATTTTTTACCAATTTATTTTTTCCTTTTTTTTTCTAAATAATCATCAAATTAATCATTCTCTTATTTTAAAAATTGCATTCATAAAATACAAATTTAAAAATTACTTTAGAACCACATTCATTAAGTACGATTTTATTTATAAAATCCAGGTAGTGAATACTATTTTCAAAATGTCTTCTTTTTTTTCAAAACATAAGAAAATATTAATTTAACGATTATTATGAAAATAAATATACTGATGTAATTTTTTTAGAAAAATGAATTACTTCAACAATAAATTCTGACTACTCTGTGTCTATGACCATACGTATATGTATGTATGTTACTTTCCACAAAAGAATATCGTAGTCTTAATTGATCCAAGTATTCGAACAGTCCAATCTATGTTGGTGTTTGTTTTTTTTACTTAATATTGAATAAATTTTCTTTTTGAACTTAATGTTGAATAATATTTAATAACATTAATTATTAAGTTGTTTATTTTTTAACATTGAGTAGTGAATAGGGATGACAACGGAAAATATTATTTCGGATTTCTGTCCGTCCTATCCTTAATGGGATGGGTTTGGTTAAAATATAATTGAGTTTTTAACGGGTTTTATTTTCTCAAATCCGATATGGATTCGGAGCGGGTTCGAGTATTGTTATTTCCCCTCCACCCTGATTATATTTTAAAAATATATATATTTTATTATTTTATTTTATACTTTAATATAAATAATAATAATAATAATAATTAGAATGTTTCTTAATAAACAATTTATAAAAATTCATAATCTTTTTAATTTTTATGAAATATATTAATTTGAATATAATAAAAATAAAAAATAAAAACAAAATAAATATAAACGCTTAAGACTTTCCCATCCACTCACAACCCATTCCGCTCTCTAATTTTTTAAAATCGTACATGCTTTAATCGAAAAATAAATTCAAAGCCAGCCTGAATCTCGACCGCCTAAATCCCAAACCCTCCGTTATCATCCTTATGAATGGTACTGCTACTAACCCTTCAGGACAATACCGACCTGTTTCGCTTTCACAAGCACGACTTTTCTTCAATTAAAAATAAAAATATTTTCACTTTTTCTATTCAAAACTTTTTTTTTTAAAAAAAATTTAGCAATAAATCGTGAAAATTTGAAAAACAATCACTTCAATATTCAAATTAAAAACCAATGCTCTTATGTCTTTAGCTTACTCAACGATGTCACCGAAGTTTCGGGCTTTTAGCCCAAGCAATATCGTTTACCATGACTCAATAATAAAGAGTTGTTTATTCCTCTACTTTTGTACTTCTCTCGTTTTGATTATTCCTGAGGGTATGTAATTATATAAGATGTTGCTTATTTTTTAACATCAGTAAAGAATAGGATGACAAATCTAAAAATGATTATTTCGGTTACTGCTTCATTTCTATCCTTAATGGAACGGCTCGTTAAAATATAATCGAAGTGAAAGGATTCAAGATTTATTTTCCCAAATCCGGTGACTGGATTCAAGTATTAAGGCCCTCACCCCGATTATATTTTTAAAATATATTTTTTTATTATTTTATTTTATACTTTAATATAAATTGTGATGCCCCAAATCCAGGAGTCTTTTTTTTTTTTTTTTTTCAAATGAACAGTGATCCAAGAACAATGACCCAAAATAAAGGCACAACACCGCACCGGCAGCCAGGGTCGCGCGGCACGCGCAGAGCAACACCAGATGGCCGCTGGGCGCCATCGCTGCCGCGACCAGGTGTCTTGCCGCCAGCGCTAGCGCCGCACAGTCGCGACACCGCCCATAATCCGCCCTATCGCGGACACCCGGCCCATGTCAAGACACTCGCGACCCCGCTATGCCTGGGCTCGGGTCGCTGGCACCAAATTCAAGTTCAACCTGCTAGTTAAACCATGTCGCGACACCAGTGCGTGTCGTGGACTCCAACTCTCAAATTCCTCAGAGCTTTCGTGTCGCGACCTAACCTCGCCCCTTGCGTTTTCGTGGTCGCGACACTCACTACCGTC
The DNA here is from genome assembly GCA_016808115.1 of Tetrastigma voinierianum. Classification (NCBI taxonomy): domain Eukaryota; kingdom Viridiplantae; phylum Streptophyta; class Magnoliopsida; order Vitales; family Vitaceae; genus Tetrastigma; species Tetrastigma voinierianum. The sequence goes on from JAEQBH010007061.1 coordinate 280,260, forward strand.
ATTTGAGTATTAATGACATGAAAATCATGTCCCGACCAAAGACCAGCTTGGTCCAGCCACCATGTCGCGACACCAAAATTGATGTCACGACATGGGCCAAGAAAAAACCAGATCGCGCACTCAGCGTCCGTGTCGTGAGCGCACGCTGGTGCTATCATGTGCTCAGTCACGGCAACCGGGGCTCTGGCCAGGCGCGCATACACTCCTATCATGCGCGGCGCCTACGGTCGTCCCTCGGGCTATAACACCACCTCGGGCCGTGAGCCGCGACCTAACCGAAAAATAGCAAAGAGCTCCATTCCAGCCTCCCGTATTTTCCTTTTCCTCTTCTTTTGTAAAACTACTAGAAATCAACCTCATTCATACAAAGCAAGCAAAAATATCGGCTTTCTGGATTTAATATATTCCAGATTTCTGATTTTACAGATATATTAGTGGATATTTTTACATGAATATCGATATATCAGAAATTAACAAAAATACTTTGAAATTCATTGAAATACTTTGTAAAAGTGTAAGAATGACATTAATAATGAAATATAAACATTGATATTACATTGCTATGGTCTTTCACCACCAAAATAAGATCGATGTGGCTCCATTGCAATATTTAACGAAGGGATCCTATCTTAGTGAAGACAATACTCATACCAAGACATAGTGTTCCGATAATATTGATTATAAGAGCGAACATGTCATGCATAAATGTCTTGACTTGTACCCACAACCTCTCCATGGATAGTGGAAATTTCTGGGTTTACCCACATGCTCGTTTAAATCATCACAGATTACTGAGCATGAGTCTGAATCATTTATGCATCACGAGGATAGTTAATCATTCCATATTCACCAATGGAATCTAAAGGATGTGAAGAAGGCTGACCATAACTCATCAGGTAAGGAGGAAAACGCTTAAGACTACTGGATAAATCATCAGACGAGTGTCAATGCTCATCGACTCAAAATCCAAATTAAAACGAATCCTCATTATGTCAGGTGTCATCCTTCTTCGTCGACCAATATATGGCTTTCCAAATGTACTTCCAATAATTGACCAGCTCTCCTAGACCCATGGTCTTCATCTTTGGCGGTAGCATGTGTGATATCATCTTCACCAAAGGAATGTGCACTCAATGGATATTCACTTTGTTGTCGATCCGCATTATCCCCACCCATCATTTCCAAAAGATTACTACCATCATCGGGTCCCCTCTCATCTTGAGCCATCATAGCTTGTAAAGTAGGCACCAAGAACCAGTCTACTACCAGTGTCTTCAACACTTGAATCAAAAGAGGGCCTAGAATTGACACATGCTTCAACGTAGTCTCAGTCCTTAACCGAAACTTTCATTATGAACTTCTTCGATAAAACCTCACAACATCTACACCGCTTCTCGAACATGCACAACAATTGTGCATCAGATTTACTTTCATCATCTAAATGCAGAGGTTCAACTCCATCGGAATAATCGATTATCCTCTTCTTCACCGAACTCAACTGAAATGTTGAGTAAATCAAGGTAATCTTTTGGCAACTTATCTACCTCGTTGCATATCTCGTATCTTTAGTTTCATGTTGTAATAACAAAACCAATTATCGGTACCTGCAGGGTGTTTCAATCGATTTCTTTGCTTTCAGATTTTTGATCAAAGCAATGTGCTCAAATTTCTCTCACATGTTGAAGGTGATGTTGTTTGGGAAAGAACCTTAAGGGCCAAATTCATCAATGTGGGAGAGTGGTTTCCATACATGAACAACCATTCCACTGCAATAAAAATTACCAACATTCAAAATCTAATAATAACATGGTAATGAACTTTACTTTTAAACTTTTAATGAGAAACAACACTCACCAGGAACCATTAAATCTCTTGATGCTATTGCTGCTCGATCACTAAATCCCCTTTTAGCATCTCGAAACATTATAAGCTGTGAATTTAAAATGAACTTGACAAATCAATATATGCGTAAGTGTAACCAAATAAATTGAATTAATTAATTAGAAATATAGCCTATTGATGTACCTGATTTCCAAAATTACTAAGATTCATAATAAGAGCAGATAATTTTCCAAATACCATAAACAACTCGGGAGTAGCTCGTGGTCACTACTAACTCCAGTCTATAATAAATCTGAGATTACATAATACGCTACAAAAGTGATTTAGAATTAGTATGTGATAAAAGGGAAAATAATATGCTTTAAAAGTGATTGTGAATGGAATAGTTACCCGTGGCATGAAGAGGATGTTCTGGAGGGTTTTATCCCAACGACCGTGATGATGTTTTTTACCAATTCTTGGCTTGAAAGTATGTAAATTTCAGCCACCACTTAAATCAACTCCATACACAAATGGCACAAGCTTGGAATGATTTGGAATCAACAATGCGAAGAACTCGTGATGACAAGACTTATAGATTGACACCAGGTTAGAGACTTTCCCAATACTGACGCATTAAACATGAGTCCTTCAACTTCGTGATCCAATCTGGTCAGTCCGAATTCTGCCTTGTGAGAAGCCCATTCATCACTAATAAAAGATCTTCTCTTCAAATCGCCCATCCGTTTTGAAGACTAGCTAGGGCTATGTAATTTGTCGCAAATTCATTAGCCTCTTTCGACGCACAATATCTCCACCACAAACCTTTCTCATTGTTACAAGCAACCAAATCATAGTCAGATGAAGTCGGGTGATCTTCTCGTGCATCGTAAGCAAGTCTAAACACTTTCGCTTGTCAATATCTTCAAACATAAGGTCGATGCAATGTGCCTAATATGGAGTCCAATATAAATCGTGACTTCTTCATTAATAATTTCCCAACCTTCACAAATGCTGATCCATTATCTGTAATAATTTGCACAACATTTGCTTCGCCAACATCCTTTATCACATCCTTCAACAAATCATAAACGTATTTGTTGTCTTTGATATTATCCAATGCATCAACAGACTTAAGAAAAATTGTGCTTCCTTTACAATATATCATGAAATCAATGATGCTTAATTTTGTGGGACCGGTCCATCCATCATACATAATTATGCACCCATAGGTCTTCAATCTCTCCTTTGGAGATTCACATAATTTTCTATGTCTTTATACTCCATGTCTAAATATTTGTTTTTGATTTCATATGGAGAGGGTAGCTCTATTCCCATGCCTACAAGTTAAAGTAAATAATTATATGGTTTGCAACTATAATGTAAGATAATAATGTTATTGGAAATTAAAAACGAATGTTCACATACGAGCTTGTTGTGCACCAACAATCATGTTTTTGAAGTAGTGAGAGTCTGCTTTATGAGGTGCAACGCTCTTATATATGAAGAATTTACCGACACCTACTTCATTGTTTATTTGATTTCGCACTCCTTTAAAGATATTTTCTTAACACTATTTGTCTTGTTGCTGAACATTTTATAATAGACGGAGTAAGATGTGGTGGATGGATCCGATTGTCTCATGGCTTTGAGATCTTTGGCACGCGCCTATTTATCACGATGTAATTAAGGCTCACCTATTGCAATTATATATATTAGAAATGTTTGTAAATCCGTTTATACTATAATAATGAATTTAAGTTAAAAGATTTACCAATTTTTATTTTGCCTCTCATAAACCTTTTCTTGGTTGACGATTCCATTCACTAACTTTGATGTACGACACGCCCGATAGTCGCCTCGCTTCAGTGGTTCATGCTCGACTCTGACATGTACATCATCATCTTCCTCTTCATTTTTCTCATCATCATCATCACCATCATCAAAGAGATGTATATGGCTACCACCCATTGTGTCTCGCAGTTCAGATCGAATTTCTTCAATATTCGCAGCTTTATTTGCTTTGGCTTTATTCCTTTCAACCAAAAGTTGTCTCATTTATTTTTTAACTTCGGAGGGGCAATATTACTTACGACACTTCGCTATTCGAAATGATCCAGATTTAATAAGTGAAATTTGAAACCAAGAATTCCGCAACTTTTAAATCGACCATACCACAAAAATTTCCGTATACAGGTAATTTCTATTCCCTCAAATAGGTGTAGAATATTTCCAAGCAGGATCACGACCTCAAGTATTGCTTCCACTTCCACTATCCATCCTATAAATTTCAATAATTGTAATCAATTCATGTTCATAATCTCAATCTAAATATAAAGTTGCATTAATTATCATAATTTAAAGAAAATGTATATTTCACAAATTTGTCAATTAATAATTAACAAATTTCTATATTTCATATCCATAATCTCAATCTAAATATAAAGTTGCATTAATTATCATAATTTAAAGAAAATGTATATTTATTAAATTTTTTATCAATTAATAATTAACAAATTTCTATATTTCATATCCATAACTTCAATCTAAATATAAAGTTGCATTAATTATCATAATTTAAAAAATGTATATTTCAGTTAAATTTTTAATTAATAATTAACAAATTTATATATATTTCATATCCATAATCTCAATATAAATATAAAATTGCATTAATTATCATAATTTAAAGAAAATGAGAGTTTCACAAATTTGAAAGCACTAATAATTAACAAATTTCTAGGTTTCATATCCATAATCTCAATATAAATTTTGTAAAGTTGCATTTAATTATCATAATTTAAAGAAATGTATATTTCACAAATTTGTTAATTAATAATTAAATATTTTCTATATTTCATATCCATAATCTCAATCTAAATATAAAGTTGCATTAATTATCATAATTTAAATAAAATGTATTTTCACAAATTTGTTAATTAATAATTAACAATTTTATATATTTCATATCTATAATCTCAATCTAAATATAAAGTTGCATTAATTATTATAATTTAAAGAAAATGTATTTTTACAACATAAAATATGCATAATATATGTTCATATTTCATTTTCATAATCTTAATATAAATATAGACTTAAATTAAACCTTAATCTAAATATAAATTAAAATTAAATCTTAATCTAAATATAAACTTAAATTAATTGCTAAATTGCACAAATGTAAAAAAATAAAATTAATTAACATGGAAACATACTTTAAGTTACATAAATTATATATTGAATGGAAGACTTGAATACAAAAAATTGACAAAAATATTATTCTCCAAGACTTTGAAAAGAATCAAGAATTGTTTGAAAGATAATGGATGAGTTTGATATGAAAATTAGTGATTTTAGTACTATTTATGATTTTCAGTCAAACTACTGCTTTTGGTCAAACCATTTAAAAATGAATTACTACCGTTGATTTGATTTCGATCAACCGATCGCAACTGGACGTTAGACTTCGATTCAAATTAAGAGAATCAATTCTAATGGCAATCAAGTCAAATATTTGAAATCCATCACGATAAAAATATAAATTTATCGAATCAAAGCATTGAAATCTAGCAATCGGATCAACACCGGACACTATGGTCGCCGACGCCTACTACCCGCTGGAAAATCTGAATCTCTCAAACAAAATCTCAAATTTCCACGTGTCAACAATTTGGCAATAAGTGGATAAAAAATAAAACACAACCGCCAATAATATCTACGATATGTGCCAATATATCGCTGATATATGTGCCGATATACTCCGCACTCAGGTTCTTTTAATTGCTCCCCAAGCTTGCATTGTGTTGATATAATGTAAGAAATTGATGTATATATTGGCGATATATCACGATATTGAACGATTTTTCCGATTTTTCAATAAATGACTTCATTCGCGAAAAATCACAAGCATGATTTTCACCTCCTAAACCCTAAATATCGACGATATATCATCGATATTTCGCGACATTTTTAACCCCGCTACAGTCTACTTTCAAAATATGGAAAAACGCAAAATTTCATATATTCTACTAAAAAGAACGAGTTTAGTTACACTTGTATTTAATTACAAATTACAAAACTGGTTTTCCCTCCAAAATTTACAAAATATAAATGAGGGGCTGCTCGCCATTTCTTCGCTTATATGTACCTGACAGTGTCCCATCCTCAGTGCACCTTTTAGTACTAAATAAATTTTCTCACTGCATGAAAGCAATGCTCAAGAATTGAATTTTCCTACACCGAGTTACCACCACCTAAGTGCCTACGCACGACAAAACACACACATTCAAGTCGAAATCGTGATTCCTACTCGAACGTCTACATGCCTAATCCCATGTCCTCGAGTCCTCATTGCACTCTCTCACACATGCTAGCCGCCATGTATGAAATGATTTCCAAACAAATATATTCGCTTTATAAGGACAACCCTCTGATATGGGATAATGGACATACTGGAGCAATTTATTTCTAAGTGATAACCCTTCGAATTTAATAAATCTGACATAATTCGATAATTAATTTCGCTAACCTCCTCGATGCAATGTCACGTGACTTCCATACTATTGTTTCAAAAAGCCCTGAAGGCACATTAACGCAATATGCTAATTTTATACAATACATGTCAAAATAGTATACGTGATAATGATTCAAATAAGACAATCCGCACAAGTATTCATCCATAACAATAATACATAATTAGTTTACATGGGCCAATAAACAATTCGACAGTCCATCTTGGAACTACCCAAACAATTACACAAACATAATTAGGACTGTCCGAAGGTAGTCCCCACACCCATGTCAGACTATCCAATGTACCAAAATTTCAAATTTTATCCCAATCCCGGATCGAATACACTCATATTTCGGGCCCCAAACACTCCAACCATTTATAAGGTTCTTAAATAAGGACTAAATCAAGAGAAGCATACCCACTCTGTGTTTGCCGAAACTCCACAATACCGGTACTCCACGCGCAGCTCGCAGCCGACGATCAACTTTGCCTCTCGTCTTCGTCTGATTCGACGACCGATCGCCGGAAAATTCATGCAGGCCGGTTTTCACTCTAAAAACGCATTCCTTCTCCCTTTCCTTTCTTTTCCTAACCACTCCGGCCAAGATTTGGCCGGTTATAACTCATTCACTCACTCGCTTACATGTCACATTTTAAGTCATACTTGATTACACCTTATCCCTTATTCATCTATCATATATTTCCACCCAATCCTATGTCGCTACTAATGCCTTTCATGGGTCCCATTCTTACCACGCTCGACTCGCTTCCTCAACTCGACATTTACATTAATTTTATGAGCCACTCACAATGCGCTTATGTTCCAATTTACATGATTCGCTCGGCCGAACGCCGAAATTCCACCGCCCCTGAATTTAACGAAATCTGGATAGACAGATTTCGCACGATTCCAATCGTTCGTCACATCCTAAATCTAAAAAATTCAGATTTTTAATCGAAATTTATCATTTTACTCTTTCTCGAAAATTTGGATTTTTCCGGGGTTTCACATAAATGATAATAATAATTAGAATGTTTTTTAATAAATAATTTATAAAAATTCATAATATTTTTATTTTTTATGAAATATATTAATTTTAATATAATAACAACAAAGAAAATATAAACAATAAAAAAAAAACAAAAATAAAATGTAAACGGGGCTGCGTTTAAGAATTTTCCCATCCATTGCCAACTCAAGTTCCACTCTTATTAATTTTTAAATCGACATGTTTCGGATTCAAAAATAAACGAAATAAGCCTGGACGAGACTATTCCAAACCCTCATTGTCATCCTGGGTAGAATGAAATAAGTATTAACTGCTATCTTTATCACAATAACGAAGCTTTTCTTATTCGAAGAGAAATGACATTTTCTAATAAAAAAAGTAAAATATTTTCATTTTTTAATTCAAAACTTTTTTTAAAAAATTTTTAGCCTAAAATGGTGAAAATTTGAAAAAATAAACAAATTACAACATTCAGCCAAAAAAACCAACAACCCCTATGTCTCTCCAGCGACCAACGATGTTTATTCTCCATTTTGTACCCCTCACCTCCGTCCTCAACGTCGGCGTCCGCCTTGTGAACAGTGTCCCTCTCTGTTTTGATTATTCGGAGGGTATAGACTATATAGTAAGCCATGCCTGACTGGATTGGAGTGGGGAGAGTGTTTATAGGAGCTGGATGTAACAGAATTGTTAACAACGTCTCTTGGGGCGCATGTGATTTAGTCGCTTTTGGTGCCGAAAACGGCGTCGCTATATTTTGCCCTAAGGTTGCTACTCTTTCTTTAGTTTAATTTTCCGGCAACTCTGAACTGTAGGTAGTCATCTCAGAACTGTAGGCAACTCTGAACTTTAGTTTAACATACTGAGTATGTGATTTTGCAGGCTGCTCAGATTTTGACTACACTTCCTGCTCACAAGGCTTCTCGTCAACTGCACCCATTGGATTCCCAGTTCTAAATTTGCATTCAAAGGTTCGGTTTTCAGTTGATTTGAATCATTCTATTGCTTACAAGTAGTAGTCATCTCATACACTCGAAAGGTCCTTTTAACATTATTTGGTTTCTGGAGAAGTTGTGGGAGGCAAAGAAAAAGAACTGAATTTAATTCCCTAACATCTGAGCTTTGTTCAGTACTGTCAAATGACTGTACAAGACTTGTTTGTGTTTGATAGTTGAACTTTTTTTCGTGGACCAATACGGGTAAAATTTATGAGTTTCATTTTCTTCTTTTTTTTTCCCCTCTGCCCCTTCTTTCTCTTTTTCCCCTCCTTTTGATGGTTCTTCAGAACCAAACGAAGCATTTGATGTTTTGAGTTTTAAGAGATAATTGTTTGGTGGAATAATTTCCGATTAATGATTATTGTCGTTTGTGGACAGCAAAACATCTAGATCGGCATTATCTGCTTTCTGGAGATGCAGATGGTAGTTATTCTGGTTGTGGAATTATCTCTTGCAGACAAAAAGGTACTTATCGGGGGTTCTGCCTGCAGATATATTAACAGTGTGAGAAGTGATGGATTTTCAAAATGAGCTACTAGTTAACTGAAAACAATGTGGATTTCCTTGCCCAACAGCCACTCTTGGTCCCCTAATGATTGCACCATGCATAATAACATGTATCCTACTGAAAGTGAGCTTAATTTCACGTTACTATAATTTGAGATTTTGGCAATTGGAAAGCATATTCTGGAAATTTTATGAAAGCATAATTATATTCCTGGTTCACTTAAATAAGAGGTTTGATAACAATAATTTAGTGGGTGGTTCTGTAATAACGGAATGATAAGAGGTTTAAGTACTTTGAAACACAGATTCTGAGTGAAAAGAAGAAAAGGAGTTAAGAAAAATATGTAAATTGTAGAGCTTGTCACAAATGCTCATGTAAAGGTGATATCTAGAATCTCTTAGAATGATAATTGAGGAAAATAGGGGAGGGAAATTTTGAATTAACACAAGAATAGCCAATGATTAAAGGGGAAAACCGTGTTCATTCTCTTTGAGTGAACTGCTTTGATATACATTGTTTGCTGCATTCAACACACACATGTACTCTGGGAAATGGCATGGACTGTCACTCCTTTCTTCTTGCAATTTGGCTTCCTGGAAGTTCACTCTGCCTTTACTTGCTGGATTTTTTTGCTTTAAATGCTAATAATATTTGCTTACTGCTAGAGTGTTTTGAAATGTAATGTTTCTTGTTCTTTTTGTCAACAATTTCTATTTATTTATTTACTTATTTTGACTGGCATCCTTTTGAGTGCTTTACATTCAACATTTTTATTGTTTATTCTCTTTGCTTTTATACAGTGGAGGCATGTGTTACAAGTACCACAACCACATAAGAAGGGTGTTACCTGCATTACTGGAATTATGGTTTCCGACACTGATGCAATATTTGCATCCACCTCTTCAGATGGAACAATAAATATATGGGAACTGATCCTTCCATCCGCTGTTGGAGGTGACTCAACAGTTTTTTTTTTTTTTAAATAATATCTGTTTTTTCTGAATAGGCAGTTGTATTTAGATGACATCAAAATCATATTATTGTCATTGGGCCATTATTGTCATGGTTTTCTATTTTAGGTGGATTTATGTCCTTCATTTTACATAGCATACTTGTGTTAGCATTGTGAAAATAAACTCAAACGCACTTGTTCTGCGTGTCACATTCCCAAGCAAGAACATCTCTTTTCTCTTTTCTCAAACACTTTATTTCCTCTGCAATTGAGATGCTCTCGTGAAATTATCAAAAGTAAGGTTTCCGGGGCTGTTGTTTACATGATGTCCCTTGATTTTTTTTTTTTTTAATTACTCGACTGGTCGGGTTCTAGTGAGGGTGGTTTGCTTAAGTCTTTCTTGTTTGTAGCTTGTGTTTCGTGGTGTTTGTTGTTAGTAGTAGTGAACTCTCTATGTAGGGTACTTGGCAGCCCTTGTTAATGTATCTTGCTTCTTATCTCTCTCTCTCTCTCTCTCTATATATATATATATATATATATATATATAGGTATATATATAAAACCTCTTATCTTCGTTCCCAAAGAAAGGCTTTATAAGTGTTCATTCTCATAATCAGATCAGTGCTATACGATGTGTAGGCCCTTTTAAGAGAAGTTATTAGAGAGAAGAATGGTAGGATGGTAAGTGATGATTCTGTGAATGGGGTCTTCTCCATTAAATCTTTAGATTCCACTGTGGAGTTAGGGCAATTTTCCCTTATGGCCGTCATTCGACTCCGCATGGGTTCCCATCAACACGAGCTTTATTGCTCGAGAAAGTGGTCAGTGCGCGTCGACTAAGGAAAGAAATTTCTTCAAAAGAAAGAACGGTCTGGGAAGGAGGTGTGCCCCTTATAAAGGTGAAGAGTGAATCAATCGATCACATTCTCCCTTAATATGCCGTGCCAAAGGTTCTGACTGGGCCACTTCTTTATATTTATTTGGTATCAGATAGTTCCCTTTTATTTGTAAGGTCGCACATTCCTGTTGGTTACTCAGAGAAGAAAAAGTCGCCCCTATGCATTTTTAGGACAATTTGTAAGGAATTGAATCAAATGATGTTTGAGAGCAAGAGCAGAGTTTGCTTTTAAAATATACTTCCTGAAATCTTAAGTCAAGTGGACAGTTTCAGGCTACTAAAAAAGGCTTAATATCTCATCGATTTATGATTGGATGGGCTCTAAATTTCGAGAGAAATAGCTTGGTGGTTTTTTATTTTCTATTATGGTAATAAGCTTTGCTCTATTTATACATCGCCTGCACCTCGATGTAAGCAGCTTCTCAAGTTTCTATTATTTATAGTACTATTTTTAGAAAACGGACTGCAAAAGATGTACTATATGTTGTACTTCTCATGGGAAAAAACAGGTTTTTGGTTTAGTAAAGCCCTGGCAAAAGACGAGTAAACACATTGGTGTATATTATAAGGTTCAAAGTATGTCATGTCTGATACAACTTGGTTGAGTCGTTTCTGTCTTAGGCCTCTCAGTGCTAAGTCCCATGCCGTGTTCCAAATTTAACCCAAACTTGACCAAAAAATGGTTAAACTTGGTTGACTTTATCGTATTCCCGCTGAATCGGGTTGGAATCCTTTCAGATACATTTTTTTTTCAATTAAACCTAAAAAACAATTTTCCCCTTTCAAATCATAATAAAAGAACATCAAACAATAATTAGAAGTGAGAAATCTCTAAGAAAACATAATTCTATTCAAAAGAAAAGTTTTTCAAAACCTGGAACTCTACCCACAATGAAGAACAATCCATCAAGGATGATCATAAAGTGTCTTTTTTAGCGCCCGAGATCTTGCTAGTTACGATCTTCTATGTTAGTCTCTCCTCGTATCTCATCGGTGTGGCATGGTTAGCACTACAAGCCACGACTACCTCGCATCTCTTTGGTTGTGGTCTGGTGTTTGAGATCGGGCATTTGAAGCTTGTATTCGTTCCCTTTGATTAGGGAATTTGAGGAAAAAGGGCTAACATATTATTTATATAAAAATATTTAATTATTTAAACGCTCATGGCCTTATGAATGGTGTATTCGCCTTATGTATTTTATGTGTTAATTTGTTGTTGATAATAAATTAAATATGATTGTATCAATACATTTTAAAATGGCAAAGTTCGAAGTTTATTCAGTTCTATTTATTGTTTCAATAATTTTTTCAATTTTTAATTATGACTGATATTGATGGATGCTATGTCTTTGAGCCATGCTATTGTATCTAAAATTTTCAATATGAAGAAAACATCATGCTGATGTATTCATGCTTAGCACAGTAGTTACTTAAATTTTTCTCTAGAACTTGGAAATCCTTGACAAAGTAAATTAAAAGAATAACCTTTTAAAGATTGGTGATCTTGGTACTCAATTTAAATTTCACTATGCCTGACCAGTTTAATGGTCAGGTTGAGTTGCATATTTTCAGGAGATTTACTAAAAAAAACTTAAGTAATAACATCACAGTTAGGTGGGACTGTGGGACCATAGAATTCTGCACCTCTACTAATAAATGGAATTACATCCGCTGAGACGACTTGTTGATCTACGACTGCAAATGAAAGAATACTACAGATGGTTGTGATGGTATTACTAGTAGTGAGGAAATTTTCAAACTTAAAGTGTGGATATCAGAGATGCAGCTCATTTTAAATTTTAATTTCCTGAAGTTAGAATGTGCAGAAGGAAATACTCTCAGAGAATGAGTATTGCTTAGCTGTAAATAATAGAATGTCAGTTGTAAATAGAATAGGAGAATTATTCCAAAATCCCTTAAATTGTGGGATTTAGTTAGTTTCATTTTTCTGGTTTTAGGAATAAGTTAATTTCCTCTTTATGTCTCTTGTTTCATTTTTCCTTCTCTTGTAATCCCCTATATAAATAGAGTGTAAAGTCAATCTAAAATACAGAAAATTATCACTTTTCATCCCATATTTCAGGTCATGGTATTGCAGCTGTAGGTTTCTTAAAACCTCAGCAGCATTACGGCCTTCATTGTCATTTTTTTCTGGCCTTCATATTGGATTTTTTTTCTTACTTTTTCTTTCTCTGCTCTGTTTACTTAAATTATGAAGGCAAAATGTAGTATTTCACATCAAGTTTTTTCAGAAAAGATGCCTGAGTTGCAGATGACTACTACAACACAATCGAGGAGATCAGCCTCGATCTCAGCAACCCTCGGGAGAATTGCAAAATATTTAGCCGTATATAAAGCCGGATGGAAAAAATTACCTTAAATGGTTTCAACTTGTTCGCACTGTGCTGAAAGGGAAAGGGAAGATTAGTTATCTTATGGGTACAGGGCCGAAACTAGGAGATCCCCGTTTTGAAGTATGGGATGAAGAAGGTTCTATGATTATGGCGTGGTCGCGGAATCTCTATGACTCCCGAGATTATCGAGACATGTATGTTCTCGCTACAAATTAGATATTTGGGACGTAATCCAACAAACGTATTCAAAAGCTTGGGGAGATGGAAGTGGTTATACTGAGGTCAAGGTGGAAGACGATTGCCGTGAAACAGAAGCAAACCACCATCGAATATGCCAATCAATTGAAAACTTCAGCGGCAAGAATCGACCACATAGTGATAAAAACCAAATGTCCTAAGGATGCCGGGCCGCTCTAAAGGGATTTCAATGGAGCAAGATAGTCTATGATTTTCTGTCGGGCTTAACCTGCACTTGATCAAGTGCGAATCTAGATTCCCGCGCAGGAGGTTCCCCGCTTTAATGAGGCGTGACACCGATTCCGAGGAGGAAAGCCTGATGAGTGTCAGGCTCGGGAACCACAAACCTTGGAAGGATCAACCCTAGTAGCAAAAACAGAATATCCAGAGAAAGGAAAAAATGATCTGCCTAAACACTTAGGTAGAGACAATCAGTGGAAGGAGAATGTGACGCCCCAAAATCCGGGGGTCCGTTGATCATCCATCAACCCGCAAAAAGTCTATGGATATCGTGTAACTCGATACCACACCGTTGTGTCCCATTTACCGAGATTCATAATTTAACAAAAATCGATACAGAATTTCCTCGCTTTGTGAGCCTCTATCCAAAACTCCAACTTAGTACAATAATACAATCACGACCCATTCGGGGCCCAATATAACATGAATGATCGTGATCGGTCCATTTTATGAGTAAAAATTGACCAAATCGAGCCCATTTATCCACATTCATATAAAAACATGTAAGACTATATTAAAAACAATCTATATGGGTTCAATTACAACTCTTTACATATTAGTACATGCCAAAAATAATTTGTTCCAAATTATTTTACAAAAATAATTACAAAAGTAATTATAAAAGCCACACGTTGGCTTTCTTCACCCTTATGGCTCCGGATGAGAATTGTCCACCGGCGCAAGTCCTGCACTTGAAATGTTGTTCCCGTATAGGGTGAGCCACGCCCAGTAGAGTAATTCTTACAGAGGTTACTCCTCACCTAAGTGCACATGTAATGTTTACACTTGACAATTCACATCAACATTCAAAAAATAAGAATATGCCAATTCTAACTTGGAATTCTACATGCCATGCTATGAAATGAGATGAGACTTACTTATGCACCATAACCCCGAGTCTTTACTGACTTCCATCACACAATGCAATGCCAATGTGTGATAAAATCCGCCATTAGTGGATTACATCCAATGATCATTTTTAAAACAAAATTCATTTGTTTACAAACCAAAACTTGTTGGATGTTACACCTCAAATGATCATTTCATATTCAAATCATGTGTCTTTCAAGGGGGCGCCGGATTTCGGAGTCTCACCGCAAGTTCTCGTACGCCTTTCACTTTACGGACTTCTTCTACCGCTGAGTGTAATGAACCAGTAACCGAGTCTTTCACCCGAGGGGAGTGTCTAAATTTCGGCCTTGCTATTACCCGATTACAAGTTTTCCATTTCATGCAATCGTGCGACTCATTGACTTCTCGCTCAATGGTAATCGAGCTCCATTCGTATCAATCACCAAACGCTGTGTCGGGATTCTAACCATGCACTCACACCCATGATGTGATGCGACATTGCATGTCAATGCCATGTCACATATGTAATGAATGCCATATGGACAATATAAACAATACACTTTGCCATGTATCATGGACAATTATATTACATGCATATAAATTTTTAAACAAACATTCATTTCAATATCAATATACTACATACCATATCAACATTCATCAAACAACAATTATCACATGTATAATGCCCACACGGGAAGCATACCTATATCAAACACCGACGAGCTTAAAAGTCATCTATTTTAAATTCATTTTTCTCGTTTCGATTTAATGTAAAAGGAATAATTGAGATGCAGAAATATTAAGAAACTCACCAAATTTGTTATTTGCAGGGAGCATAAAAGAAAGAAGAAATGCAGTGGAAAAATGCAGCAAATGGTGGAATAAAAAAATGCAAGAAGTGGTCAAGGGTGAATGGAAAACAAATGGTTGATTCATCGATGCAAGAAATGGGCTTGCATACCCAAAGATATGAGGTCATGCTGACATCGTGATGTTGAAGGAAATAAGCAATCGTCACATGGCATGAATCACTCGATAAGCAACTGAGACAACTTTAGTTAAGGGAATGATGTCGCGACAAAGATCGCGGATGTCGCGACAAGGGCTGGCGTCGCGACCGGGATGGAGGTCGCGACAAGAGAATCGCCGCTGCGATTGTGCTCGGGAAGGATGAGTCGAAGTTAATCGATCGTCGTCGCGATTAATCAAAGCAACCGCAAGGAAGCCTCCAAAGATAGCAGTCGGCGTCGCCACAAGAGATCGAGGTCGCCGGCATCATGAACGACGGCCAAGGCCGCAGAAGACTCGGTACCGATGTCGCGATGAAGATATCACGCCATAATTCTGGGAGAGACCAATCAAACCCGCAGCGCATAAAGTGATGTCGCGATAAGGGATCGATGCTCTACATCGTAAGACATCAATAAGGTCGCTGAGACTTAAGTCGATGTCGCGACGTGAGATCGATATCGCGACACGGATGATGTCATGGGCGCGAGATCATCGTCGCATGAATGTAAACAGGGCTAACTAATCTCAATCCACAGCATCGTGACACTAGCCCAAATCGAAAACCCTATAAATAAAGTTAGCTACCCTTACTTAAAAAGCAATACATGACACGTACGGTAGGTCTGAGTAAATGGGGCTGGCTCATTTTCTTTTATTTTCCTTTGCTTTCTTTTTTTTTTTTTTTTTTCCAAGCTCGCTGCTTTGAGTAGATTATTTTTTCATTTCCTTTATTTTTCAAGCTATTTTCTGATCTCGGTGTGTCACTGCTGGAGCGTGTTCGAATCGCAGTAATTACTCAAGCATGTATAATGCCCGCACAAGCATACTCATATCAAACACCAATCAAGTAATAACACTTTTAATCCTCCAGTTAATCAGGCATATAACGCCCCTAAAAAGCCTACACAAGCTCTAAACTAGCTCTAAATCGATTACAAACCTACTAAACAAGCCCTTTAATAGTCCTGATTATTTTTATTTATCCAAACAGTCCCTAAACACTTTTTAGGACCTATTACACACAATCACAAAACAATTCGCAAAATCGGCCACAATCGAGTTACAAAACATCCATTAAAGCCATTTTAATACAGTCCAAACAACCCCTTAATAGTCCAGATTATTAAAATTTTAATTCAAACATAGTCCCTAAACACTTTTTGGGACATATTACACACTATCACCAAACAATTCACAAAGCTACCACAATCGAAGCCAAGAAATGTACCCATTACAGCCAACACACAAATCAAACAACCCCTTAAGGCATCAACACAACAATCCTACCTCAAACAACCCTAAGGTCGAAATAAACCAAGTAGAAGAATCCCTACCCCTCGCGCAGCATAATGTAGAAGCCTCCCTAGCTCCGAAATCTTTGATTTCTCAAATCTCCTTTATTCGAATCTTCGTGAAACCCTTATTTTGGTATGCGCTAGGCTCTCGTCGAGGCGATGAACTTTAGTTCTTGTCCCACGACCCGACTCAACGTAACTTTCAGATCGGTCGAAAGAAAGTCGGGAAGCCTCTAGCCCTTTCCCCTCTCCTCCTCTCTCACGCTTTCCAAGAAAATAAAAATGGGATCTCATTCCCAAGCTTCTCACTTAAGTTTAAGTGAACGGCTTCACGCCGCGCTTACGTGTTCGCGACCGTCCGGTCTCGTTTTTATGCTCAAACGATTTATTTCTACCCCGCTTAAGTTAAAATCGCTTTGGCTATGAATCCTTTGATCTCACCAATTCCCAATTTTCAAGATTTTTCAAAATCCGCTTGGGGGTTCACTCTGACGCTCTGTCGCCTCTAAAAACGTGTGAAAATCTGACATTATCTTAGAATTTAATGCAATTGCCCGAGTAACTAGATTTCAATGATGAATCCAACAAAGGAGGTCTGCTTATTATCTCGAGATCTAGAAAATTTCATGTTCAGAGCCCCAGGTCAGAGCAACAATTTACCGTTTTGCCATTTTTTGGAAAAATTCAAATTTACTCGGGTTTTACAGAGAACAAGGACACACAAAAGAGAAGTGTTGGAAGCTGAATGGTAAGCCACCAAGTCGAGAATGGGGAAATCGTAGAGGGTAGCAAAGGCCTGAACACACATGGCAGAGCATCCTAAACCGAGGAAAATTCAAAGAATAGTGGGTAATGAAGAAACGGAGAAGCCGAGAAGCTTGTCGGATCCTCGACAAACCTACTGAGCTTGTTCTTCGCCCTTCGTGCACACCTTCATTCTCAAGGTGAAATGCCTAAAATTGGGTTTACATAATTTTTGGTAATGCACTTCAAGTGTCACTGCACTACATGACACCTAAATCTCAACTTTTTCATACCTATACTCCAAGCCCAAGTAACAAGAAAATCATAAAGGGCTAAAACGGCCTTTAGGCCATCAAGCAGGTGCTCTTGGAAACATATATCACACCTACCCTTATCCTTAAAAATGTCCTTCATGTACCAAAATTGTCAGCCATCCTTGTTTCCATTTAAAAACTTACTCATGATCTTAAATGTTATGCTATTTTTTCCCTTCTTATTGTGTCTGGAAAGGAGGGATTGACTTAAGGAAAGGAACGGTCTTTACCACCTCAATTATCTCTAAAACTAGTAATAATTGCCTTTTTGTCTTTTTCTCATTCCTCAAATAAAGATACCATTTGGTTGTATCACCTATGTCTAGTCATCCATCTTTTGTGGTTTTAAAGGTTATGTTTCCTATTTGCTCCAAGGATCGTATATTTCGAGTTTCATCACATAACTCGTGGAATCGCAAAACATACTCATGTATCTTTTCCTATTAGCAATAAAAGAAGTTCAACCTTTTCATTTTAATTCATAGTGACATATGGGGTCCTTCTCGACTATACCTTGCACGTTTCCTGGGCTCGTTGGTTTGTGGGCTTTTAATTTGATGACTACACTCGGGTTACATGGATCTTTCTTCTTAAACAAAAATCCGATGTTAGTATTGTTATACCTAATTTCCACTCAATGGTTCAAAACCAATTTGGGGTTCAAATAGAAAGCTTTAGGACAAATAATGCTAGAGATTACTTCAACCAGATTTTGTCACCCTATTTTCAATCACAGGGCATTCTCCATGACTCATCATGTGTTAACACAACCCAACAAAATAGGGTAGTCGAGAGGAAAAATGGGCATTTACTTAACACAACCCGAGCCTTACTCTTTCAAGGGAATGCTCCTAAGTCCTATTGGGGGGAAGCTATTCTTACTGCCACATACCTGATAAATAGAATTCCTTCATGAGTGTTAGACAACAAAAAGTCCTCAGATAGGTACTTAAGTATTTCTATCCACACTTCGTAACCTCAAACGGGCTCACCTTAGGTATTCGGGGTGCACCGCATTTGTTCATGTCCACAGCCAACATAGAGACAAAGCTCGCACTTCGAGCCATAAAACATGTCTTCCTGTTACTCATCCACTCAAAAGGTTACAAATGTTACAACCCCTCAACCATAAAATTTTACATCTCTACTGATGTCACCTTCACCAAAAACAAACCTTTTTTTCCCAAGTCCTCTCTTCAGTGGGAAATTTCAATGATGGAAGATAGTCTTTATGAGTCCTTTGAACCTCTTGACCTTCCTCATGTCTCAACCCATGGTGATGAAGAACTCGAGTCACCTAATTCTACCACTGAACCTGTGTCATCCCCTGTTCCAACCAAAGGTCACTCGCACTTTCCGCGCTTCCTAAGGTGTACTACAAAAAGGCCATTCCAGAACCGGCGAGGTCCAAGAACTGATTCACTCGAATGAAATCATAAAAGATCGTAATTCCACCTTTACATACACAACCCGTGAAAGTTCCATCGACTAATAGACAAATCCGAGATCTGCACTCCCATTGTCGTTTTAAAAGGCACCAGAGAATGCACTAATCGACCACTTTATCCACTCTCACACTATGTGTCTCTTAAGCATCTATCACTAGTACACAAGAATTTCTTTGTGAGTGTAGACACCACTATCATCCCTAACACTGTTTCTGAGGCATTGACAAAAAGGGAATGGAAGGATGCTATGAGAGAGGAGACGAGTGCATTAGAAGAGAATAAAACATGGGAGATCAAGAAAGACCGAAAGTGGAAACATTGTTGACAGGCGGAATTTTCACATCAAATATAAGGCCGATGGATCCTCGAGATATAAAGCAAGATCGTAGCCAAAGGGTACCCAAATTTGGCGGAGTTGATTATCAAGAGACTTTGGCTCCAAATCTGGTAAAATGAATAATTAAGAACTATCATTACTGGGCTAGCCTTCACTACAATTGGCAACTCTTACGTATGGATGCTAAGAATGCATTTCTTCACAGGATTTAGATGAAAAGATTTATATGAACATCCCACTAGATTTGATAAACACAGTAACAAGGTTTGCAAGCCGAAAAGGCCCTTTATGGGTTAAAACACATTCTAGTATTCGCCTGGGAGATTTGCAAAAGTCATGAAAGAGTCAGTACAAACAGCTTTCATAGGACTACACTCTCTTCATTAAGCACTCAACGTAGGGGAGTAACGCTTCTAGTTTATGTCGATCAGATCATACGGATCGAAATGATGAGAGAGAGAAGCATGAAGAAGTGGTAGACAATAAAGAGTTTTTAGATAAAGGAACTAGAAGTCAAGTACTTTCTCAGACGAGAGGTGGCATATTTCTACTAAGGGATCTTCATCTCTCAACAAAAGTATGCATTGATTTATCGGGCAGAACAGGAAGATTGTGTAAACCGCCACCCCAACGGATCCAAATCACAAGTCGGGAGAGGCTAAAGAAGAAACCAATGGTGGATAAAAGAATGTACTGCAGGTCAAGGAAATGATATGGTCTTGTCACCGCCAGATGACGTCACTATGAGCAGATCACTAATTCATGCAAGATCCAAGAGAACCCCATCTCTCAAGCTTGCTAAGGTGTCAGATTACTTGGAGTGCAACCCATTTACAGAGAGACTATATTTTTATTTATACACCCAATACGACGTGGAGGTCTGATTATATTACATATGAATATTTTGAATTATGCAGAGAACAGGTATCATCCGTGAAAATTCGAGTTTGTGGCCACGTTAGTGGTCAGGAACCACGGTTGAAGATTATTCCTGGTATGATTTTGAGAATCAAGTGAAATGACCCCATGAAGCTCTATTGTGACAACAAGTCAAGCATCGATATTGCTCATAACCCTATACAACACGACAGTGACAAAAACATATTAACAGGTCATAGACACTCATCAAAGAAAAAATCAAAGCAAGAGAGTGTATGTCCCTGTCCTGACTGTGAATGATCAATTAGATGATATTCCTGTAAACAAAAGGGTAGAATAGCTCAATGCTCTATGATCTGTATTCAAGCCGAATGCAAGAAATCTATTCCTGGGCTGAGGGAGTGTTGGAGATGTAAATAGAATGTCGAGCTGTAAATAGAATAGAGAATTATTTCAAAACCCTAAATTATAGATTCAAATAGTTTCTTTCTGGTTTTAAGAATAAGGTTTCTTTATGTCTCTGTTTCTTTTTTCCTTCTCTTGTAATCCCCTATATAAGGCAGGTGTATAGCCAATCTAAAATAAAGAAAATTATCACTTTTCATCCCATATTTCATGTCAAGTGTGATAGAAAATACGAGTTCTACTCCCAGATTTGTGTGAAAAATATTCAGTTCACATGTTTCTGGATCAAAAAGAAAGAAAAGGTAACTCTATATAGGCTTTTTGTGATACTTTCAATCAGCTAACAGACTTCTTAGGAAAGAAACAAGATAACAGTTAGCAGTGTAGAAATTGTAGATAAAGAAAAAGAACAATATCTGTGACAGAGCACAGCCCAGGGAAAATCCCCCACCCTCATACATCCGACTTGCCTCCCTGGCGGAAGGTCTCCTTGCAGCCTTTTGAATAACCAAATTGGTCCCCCATTTCCTGCTGGCCCTTCTGTCTTCTCTACACGTGTCCTTATTAGAGTAACTCAAGCAAATGGGCCACATCAGTGCTTGGGCTCTACGTTGTATTATCCTCCTCTCCTTTTTGCCATCTTATCAGAGTGAGATGAGTCATTCAAACCAGAAGTTACCACCAAGATCCTCTTCAGAATTTGACTTGGAGACAAACTGGTGTCCAATGATGCTGTAGCCTTTTCCTAGTATATTGGTGAGTTTTAAACTCCTCTGGCCAGACTCCTTTGACATTATGAAGGGGTTCACTGATTGTCTATCCTAGATCTTTTTAGGATGTAGAGATCTAAATAGATTTGCTTCATCCAATTTTATCTAAAAGGAAATTGAGATTGTTTTATCCATTCCTACTTATGTAGATAGACATTTAGAGTTACATTCAGATATTGATGTTTCTGTTTTGAACGTGAAGTTCACTGTTGTATTTACGCTGTGGCCAATCTAAATTGGTAAGAAAATGAATTTCTGCCAACACAGTGTGTGAACTGTGAACACCAGCCTTGATATATAACAATATGGATTCATAATATGTATTCTTCTGTGATATTGATCTGCATCTATGATTCCTTTTGTCTTATTGGAGACTAGGGTGTAAATTTATTTTTTCTTTAAAGAGGAGAAAGGAATAATTTGCCTCAATCAGGTATGTAGATTGCTGGAATTTACCATCATCTATAGTTACTGAACAAAATATTTTTTAGGTGACTGCAAATTGTCATTTCTGAATTCAATCTTGTTGGATCAAAAAACTATGTACTGTTTCATTATCAGAATTGGTCTGGAAATACTGGGCATGTAGTCCCAAGCAGCTGGGGACTAGATAAGGTTCATCTTTATTGTGGGGAGAGGGAC
Source organism: Tetrastigma voinierianum (assembly GCA_016808115.1). Taxonomy (NCBI): domain Eukaryota; kingdom Viridiplantae; phylum Streptophyta; class Magnoliopsida; order Vitales; family Vitaceae; genus Tetrastigma; species Tetrastigma voinierianum. The sequence continues at coordinate 302,491 of JAEQBH010007061.1, forward strand.
AGGAAAGGCATGTAACATTCTACTTATCCGTCTTCGTTATGATTTTAAAAGTAATTCACTTTCTTCTGCAGCCTGAAATTTTTTCTGTTTTGTTTCCTGATTATGCCAGTAGTTTGTTCATGCCTTGTGAGTTAAGAGGGTGGCAATGGATTGATCCGAGTTTGACTTCTCCTTCGCCTACATGCACCAATGATGGAACAACTAGTCTTTACTTGTAAGTTCATTCAGGACAGAGGCATACGTGATATGGAAGATGGCTTTTACGTGGGTTCCCAATCCAATCTGATAAATTTAGGGGAGGAAAAGATAAGCTTGGCATCTTATATTGAAGGTCCTGTGGATTGTTTGGCCTATTCTCACATTTCAGATATTCTGAATTCCTTCTTATTGGACATGAGGATTGGGTGTATTCAGTGGAGTGGTAAACTCTCTTCAGTCACATCTGCAAATGGGTTTGGTTTACAGTCAATCCACAAAGCATCTTATCTGCATCTATGACAAGATAATGATGATCTGGCAACCTGAAAGTGAACCACTGGTATCTGGATGAATGTGGTCACTGTCAGGGAATTAGGTCAATGTGCATTAGGGTTCTATGGTAGCATTGGAGCCCAAATGGAGATTCAATTTGGGCTCTCATAGTTATGGTGGATCTTTTCCATCTTATGGAAAAATGTTGGGCTGGGGAGTTAATATGACAACTGGCAACCACAAAAAGTTCCTTCTGGGCACTATGCAGCAGTGACAGATATTGCATGGGCCAGGTCTGGTGAATATTTGCTCTCAGTCAGTGCTGACCAGGTAATTTGTTGCTTGAGGCACAAAAATTATTTTGCAAAATTGTCTTTCTCATTGGTGCGATGACCCTGTTCGGTGCTGATTGTTGTTATATTATATGGTAAATTGTTTCTTTACTCTGGAAACTCATGCCTAGCTTTTTAATTGTCTGAAATACCTCTTCCATTTGTCTGCTTGTTTTGAGGCTATATAGAAATTCCTGTGCTGATTGAGACTGTGGGGATGCTTGTTCCAGACACTCTAAAACTGGGCTTGATGCATTTGCACAACTTAAGAGAAAAGGAAGCTAGTTCTGGCTAATTTATGCAACTCTTTTTTCTACTTTGCATGGATGTAGACTTGATAATCCTTAAAAAGGATGTAGACTTGATAAAGTTTGCATAAGATCAATTCTATCAATAAATAAATAATGAATAAGACTAAGCATGCACAGACCTTAATTCATATATATGTGGGGAAATAACTATTAAGATGATGGAATTTGGGGATATGGTCTTTGGTTTGCATGAGAGAGCTGGTTCATTATGGTTTAACTGAAGTATGTGGTAATGAGAATGAAGCATACAGGAGCAGTTACAATATTCTATTTCTTCTGAAATGACTGATTGAGAAGTCAGGTTTATTGACATATTGCTATACTGATGGAAGCTAATCTATTTTACACTTTGTATACTGATATAATACGAGTAGATATATTTTATGAAAACAAAATAGGCTTTATGTAGCGCACAAACTATAGTTCATCTTGGACTCATAGTCTGCCTGAAGTGGCGGACAATGCGAATTAAGTGCTAAATTAGTAACCTGCTTCAGAATTTCTGCTGCCAAATGGGAGCAGTTATGGTATTCTCTTACTGTCAGATGACAGATCTGTGGGTTGGGTTGCTGGAAATGCTCCCTTTCAAATTTGGAACCTACGGAGATAAATTAATTCATATGCTAAATTAAACTATCACGGTAAAAAATCTAGTTTTCAGACTTTGTATCAAGGTATGGAAGCTACATAATAAGAAAATGGAAGAGGTCTTTTTGAAGGGCATAAACTGCTAGGCACCTGTTTCTTCCTGTTGGAGAGATAAATGTGGTACCTTGTATATATACTTCAAATTCTAGAGGTTGTCATCAGGTGGGTTTTAATAAGTATTAATGGACAGGAAGCCGATATCCAATATTAAAACTTTCATCAAATTTGCAGACAACTCGGATCTTGCACCTTGGCAAAACAGCTAGTCCTGAGGTTGTGGACTTTGGCATGAAATAGCTCGCCCTCAAGTTCATGGCCATGACATTAATTGTGTGACAATCATCCATGGAAAAGGGAACCATCGGTTTGTTAGTGGAGCTGATGAGAAGGTTGCCAGAGTGTTTGAGGCTCCTCTGTCTTTTCTGAAGACATTTAAATCATTTCACAAAAAATCTAGTTTCCTGAGGACTTTTCAAGCAGATGTTCAGATTTTGGGTGCAAAAATATGTCTGCCTTGGGACTATCACAGTAGCTCACACACCATTAAGTAGTCTCTCTCTCTCTCTCTCTCTCTCTCTCACTCACACACACACACACACATACACACATATATACACATTTGTGCATGACACAAAGATGCCGTGATTGCAGTTTGATCTATCTTATAGTGTTATGTAATCCAAGAGTCATGAACTCTATTTATTTCCTCTTGCTGGGAGTATAAACTTGACATTGCCTGTACTTCTTATTTCTCATGGTTTTTGTAATCAACTGTGGGTTTAAGAATAAGATTACGGTGGTTGGATTTTCTTTATGGATCCAGGCTTTTATAGTGAGTTATACTTCTCCTCATTTCATCTGACCTTCATTGAGGATCTTTTTAATTGCTCCTTTTTGCTTTTCTTTGTTTTATTTTGGCCATTATTTTGGTGCATTCAATTTCCTGTGATTCCTTCCTGGCTCGCAAAGCTGAGCCTCCTACATTCCTTGGCCCAACTGCTTGCCACCTGAGGCAAGCCTCTAATGCCTGCTTAGTTCCTCATTCGTAGCCTTGTAGGCATCTTTCTCCCCTCCTGAGATTATATCACTTTACATTGAGTATCTTTTAAATTCCTTACATGCATTTTGGAAGATTATGCTCCAAAATGTCACATTCCTTTGTTAGATAGCCTGATGGAAATTGAAGTCCACACCCATCCACCTGAAGTGGTAACCAATAGCCTGAGATAACTTTTAGTAGGACGGAACTCCGTCCTGAATATCTGTCCTTTAAATTGGTGGAGCACATGCAATTGGCTAAGCAGTCTGGAATAGGGTTAGTGTTACAAGAATTGTCTGATCTCTGGGATGCAGAAAAGGTCTAGTTTGATATTTGCTAAACAGGAACACATGAACACCATTGTCTGATTGTAGCTTTGCGATTCTCGACTTCTTGCATGTCAGATTAAATTATCTTGATGCATGACCATGATTCAGTGAGTTTAGGTATGAAATTTCAGGTTGTTTATCATGAACTATTTCTTCCATTTCAAATGTAAGAAACCCATGGTGTGTGTGTGTATTTAGGAACCTGCATGGCCTTTTTCCTGCAAATCAAATGTGACCAGCAATCCCTGATGGAAGCTTCCTGCAACAGTAGGTGACCAGGCAACCTACCTTCTCGTTCAGGAATGCAATGATAGTAGAGAGGTCCTGTTATAATGCTTCAACAAGGTACTTTGAAGTCTAAGCAAAGTCATGATGTCAAGAAAGGGAAGGACCTCCATCGAAAGGAGGTTTTCTTTTCTACACAAATTGAATGACACGTGCGTGTCCCACCCAAAATAGCAGATAGGATCTTGCCTTTCTGAGAGGGCTACTAGTAAATTAGGACAACACTATAAATTTGAAATAAAACCGCCACAAGTTTTCATTTTTGCCCCCAGATCATATTTAAGGTTTCCCTGCATAGGTAAATACTAGATGATCAAAGCTTGAATTTGTTGCCAATCAGATAATGTGGCTTTACCTTGTTTGTGCTTTGTGGTTTTTAAGTTAATCTTTGGTTTGCACACATTTGATATAAATGTTAAATCACTTGATTGAGATTTACTCGTCTACCTATCAAAAAATAATAATATAATAAATGTTAAATCAGATTGACATGGTTTTTTTTATTGTAACTCACTGTTATCAGGGTACTAGACATCCTGTTTTTGTGTCCAAGTAATAAATTTTAGTCCATGCATTTTAGATGTGAATGAAGAATCATTCTTATGGACCTCCTCTTATGCAGCCACACATGGGACTCCAGAAACAAATGTCAATGATGGCCTTGACACTTTTGAAACCATTCCAGATGCTGTTCCAGTTCTGTTTACTGAACCCCCATTGAAGAGAAACTGGCATGGCATACGCTCTGGCCTGAGTCACACAAACTTTATGGTCATGGGAATGAGCTGTTTTCTATGTGCTGTGACCATGGAGGGAAGCTTGTTGCTTCATCATGTAAGGTACATCTTTTTATATTTTGCTAGTGTTTATTACTTCAGTTTCAGTTTATAGATGGTTGAGATGGCTTCAATACATAAATGCACTTTGAGATATTGCAGTGATGTTACCTTCTTGTATGATAAACATCAGAATGTTGAGATGTTTGTATTCATAAAACTCTTGGATATTTAAACAAAGGAAACTAGGAAGGACCAATAGATATTAAGGAAATATATTATGTCTGCAAATATCATTATCGATCTAACTAAGGTTTTTAAAGAAATTCGCTCTGTTCACTCTGAGGTCAGTAGCCATATGTAGAAGTTGCATTTTTTTCCTGTGTTTTTAATTGGTGCATGGAAGTTGTTGTAAGTTACTGCTCATAGATTGCTTATTTTGCAGGCTCAATCACAAAAGTTGCAGAGTCATGGTCATAGGCGCGGGTTCATGGAAGGCAGTTGGTCGCTTGCAGTCCTCGCAGCTTAACGTTACACAGGTGGAATTTTCTCTCATGATGACAATTTGCTTTTGTCTGTATCCAGGGATCGTCAGTTTCTGTTTTTGCAATAGAGAAAAGGTATTCTAAACTGTCACTCTTTCCTTAACAATTTTTTTAATATGATTACGGTTTTGATTGGTTGTTCACATGAAGTGTATTGAAATAATTTTCATTTTGTTTTTCTATTAGTAAGTCTTTAATGCAGTCAAAACTAAAAGATCATAAATACGGTAATAAATCTGGAAGAATTAGCTATCATGCTTTAGTTGCTTGATAGGAACAGGAAAGAAAAGGCTGAAATTTTGCATTTCTTGCTTCAAGAAAGCAGTGGAAAAACGTAAGTGCATTTTCTAAATATAGTTGTTTCCAATTGTAGCATAAAGGTGGAGAATGCTTCAGTTCTGCCACTCCCCCGGCCTACCCCCTAGTTTTTTGTCACTACTTTGACCACTGCTTCCTTTGGTCGTTGGTATTTAGATATTTAACATTTGCTACTCATGCTTATTAAAAAATCTTGTTATCTGTTGTCTCACTCCTCTAATTTCAGCACTTGTTAAGTATAGAACTCAGGGTAGGTTAATGTTCTCCCTTGGAATTGATCGCCTAATGAGTAAGAAAATGCTTCATCTTTGGCTATCTTATGAATACATTTACCTCTGACATGTCTCCTATGGAACCTAGGTGCGGATGAAGTCAGTCACCAGCTTATCGCGAGGCAGGAAGCACACAAAAGAATAATATGGGCATGCTCTTGGAACCCATTTGACATGAGCTCTTGCAACAACAGGTTCAAGGACAAAAATGTAGCATCCGCCGACAAGACTTTCTGCTGGCAGCTCATGATTTTGCCACAGTTCAGCAGTAGTGTCACCGCTTTATCTTGGTTTGTTTCTGATGATCAGAGAAACAATGCGTTTTTTGCTGTTGAATGGAAAGTGGACTCATTATCTGTGGAGCCTTTCACTGACCAGACCCGAAGATGGTAGCACGACATTACTTCAGGTGTAACTGCAGCTCTTACAAGGCTGGAGCCATTCATGCCATGTTTCCAGCAGCGTTTAGCATGGAGGACGACGTCTCAGGCCAGTGGAGGAGATTGCAAGAATGCTTGGCTTCTGTGGAGCTGGACCATATTGTGTGAGAATTTTTGAGGTCAATGTTGCTTAAAATATAATCAGACAATTAATTCTTGTACGGATAGTAATTATAACGGAGTCAAGTAAGTTCTTTAGTGGGGAATTCGATTTTTATGGGAATTTTTTTTTTTTTTTTGGCAAGCTACCCCATAGATCTTTGATACAAACGATACTAAAAGCACCTGTCGAATTTTTTATTCTTATTACAAGGGACTAAATAAAAAAAAAAAGCATTGGTGCCTTTTTGCCTGAAATCAATGATAAGTACATATCCTGTGATTCGTGAACTATGTATGTTCTTTGAATTTGACCACTACTTGGGGAAGTGTCTAGATCTGGTAATGATCGTAGGGGGCGTTAAAGAGTATTTTGTTTAGAACTTCAATCGTTTGATTAGTGATTACCAAACCACCGATACTGGTAGCATAATCTGAAGAGCAACTTAATGAATGGGCCAATGATGAAACCTATAAAGAGGGAAAAAGAAAAGAAAAAGAAGATCTGGATGTCAGCCTTGTAGTAACAAGGGCAACATAGGAAGGAAGCGACAAGAAGGATCGAGAAGGGTCTGGTGGGGCGCGAAGTCAGAATGTTTAAGATTCCATGGTGGCTTGAAGGGTTTGAGCGAGCTGAAGGAAGGAAAACGCCAATCAAGTGGTTTCCACGTGGCTAAAATCATTTTTGTTATGGGATATTTTGAGTCTTTTTTATTTTTTATTTTTTATTTTTTGCGGTGTTGGGAGCTTTGTGAGGCTGTGGGTTTTGAATAGAAAATCCTCTGCGTGCTTTTGTTTTCAAGAATAAAATTGTAGTTCCTGTCGAGGAGTTTAGCACTAACTCGAAGAGATGCACTATTTTCTACATTTTTTCTGTATCAACCACCTTTTCGTTTTTCAAAGACAAGATAATCCTCGTTATGGCTACCTCATGGCCCTGGCTAACAGGGTAATTCATTCTTCTTGGGAAAGTGGCAGGTCAAGTGTCGAGGATATTGGGGGTGGGTCGATAAGAATCTCAAGATAGGGCTGATCACTCATTGAAAGAAAATGAGGAAACTGACAAAAGGGTTTTTCTCGTTCAAGGATTCCACGAGAAGTGGTCATCCTCCCTTCCTTCGCGTGCAGATAGCTGACATAAATGCCTAACCCATTCAAACATTGCATGTAGAAGTTATCAAACCATCCTGAATTTCATCTTCTTTTTTTTTTTTTGTTTTTTAAAAGGAAGACGTTCCCACGAATATTGAACAAGACGATCTGCTTGGGACCCACTTCTCCATTTTCAAACGAAATCAAAGACTAGAGAGCCTAATTTCAGGTGACACTGACATCTCAAAGAAAAATTCTCCAAGTAATTTACTCAAAATATTCCCCTCCCCTTGTGTGTGTGAATGCGACGTCGAGCGCCGAAACCCTGAAAAGGATTTTTTCTCAAGACTCCATGCGAATTAAACCACTTGAACAGAAGAAGTGTTGGGAGGGAGTTTGAAAGATGAATGGCAGCGATTCGATTTGGAAGAAGCAGAAAAAGACGAATGCTGACATGTCACATGAGAATTGGACTATTTGTTTCATCCAAAAGACACGCTAGAACCATGCGATACTAATGGACCTTTTTCTCCAATGAGATGAGACTAGGCACTAGGCAGCCAAGTAGGTGGTGTTATAGGCGGTGACCTGAGTGAGTCATCTTGACAAGGATGGTGCCATGGAGTTAAAGGCAGCAACCTATGTGCAAGTAGGCAAATTAAACTCAATAGAAAATGTGTTAAGCCACAGATGATGAATCATAATAGTTTCTCCCCAACTTCGAAAAAACGCAAAATAAACCTAGGATGTTTGTGCATACTTTAACTACTAATTAATAGCTTAATGCGATCTTAGATGATTAAAAACTAGTCCCTAAGAGCCGAGTCGAGTCAATTGGATGAACTATGAGAATCAGTGGGCAGACATACAATGTGCTCTCTCTCTCTCTCTCTCTCTCTCTCTCTCTCTCTCTCTCTCTCTCTCTCTCTCTCTCTCTCTCTCTCTCTCTCTCCTTTGTTTTACAATACCAGCTAATAGGGATCCTATATTTTATGACATGTATTACTTGTTTTTCGGCCAAACTCTAGGACATAAATGGCAGTATGTCCCACCATTCTCCTATAGAATAACAATGGGTTTCGCCTCAGTTTGATGTGCTCCAAAAAAGCTGCCATAGTTTGATGTGTTCTAAAAATGTTGTCATTCGCCAACGTTACTGACTGATAAGGATCATTGGATCTACTCATCACTCTCTTTGGTCAGTAGCTAGGTTTTTTTCCCCAACCATCCAAAATAAGGTAAATAAATAACTAAATAGTATTCCTACTGTGAAGATCGCTTACATACGGTTGTGTCTTTTACACCATTGGGATTCAATTTTATTTATCGAAATTCAGCCTTAGATATATAGATGCCATATATAAAATTTTATCCGGCAAAACTCGTATCCTAAATAAAATCAATCTAACTACAAAAACTCTTTCGCATATGTGAACAAACATTTTATAGTTGAATCCAACTAAATAAAGAAGAAAGAAAGTTCGTAGTTTCATAACATAAAAAGAGCCCCTACTTCAGAATTGCCCCAAGAATGATTCAAAACATAATGACCTTGATTAATGGCACCCAAAATAGAATAGGGAAATTCTCTGAGTTAATTGGGTAATATACATTCTTTAAGTGCTATAAAAAGAGGGAAAACACACACACAGAACATTGATAAAGCATTATGCATAATTCAATAACTTTACGTCTTGTGGATTATTATTTAACCAAGAGTAACTAGAAAAGGAAGACAATACTGAATGGAAGAGCGCTCGCTGTGATACCCTTGAGGGAGACTTAGGGTAGAAGATGAAGACTTTGTTGCTGTGGGAAGACAGAGACACAGTCGCAGAGGTGATGAAGTGAGAAGGGTCTCAATGGAGGCAAAGGTTTTCATCCTCGACCTAAAGCGTCAAAAAGGGATCTTGCGAGGGAACAGAGAGGAACGAAGGAAAATTGTCTCTTCTTAGTTGGTATGGGTCCAACAAATCTAGGGTTTTTCCTAGAAGGGGTCGAGAGAAGTTTTCAAGTAAAGGGGGAAGATAAGGATCCTAGACCTGAAGGAAGAAGGACGTGAAAGTAGCTCAATGATCAAAGATGCGAACCACGTAGGTCGTTTGTCTGTCTACAAGTTCTTGAAACCAACGGAAGGAAGTTCTCCATCTTGTGCCGAGTGGCAAAAGGAATGCAAAAGGATGACGTGTTCACTAAGAGAGATGGGGCATAAAACCAAGAGAAGCCCTAAAAAGCGAAGAGACGGGATCGGCTAAAGAGGGGACTTAGAAGAGGAAGACTGAACCCACCGGAAAAAGGGTTGCGGGGCTGAGCAGATTCTTTGTAGAAGTTTTGAATCCTTTTGTTCTCAAGGATGTAGTGGTCAGTGTGGAGATAGATGAAAGGGTTTGTGGCAAAAAATTCAACTTAATGAATCATTGTCTGGTGGGTCACTGGAATGCTCTATAAGGCACATGTCTAAATTTCAAATCATGTTTCACATTAATTTTATATTCGAACGTGAATTGTAACAGTAAATTAATTTCAAATTTTTACCGCTGACCAACTTTATGTAATCAGAATAGTAGCTTAATTTTAAATTTCTTACCATTAACACGCTTACTAAATCACCTCAATCATTCAGACATATTTAACTTATCAATCGAAACGATCGGTAAATCTATTATTTTACACGCTTCAAGGTGTAGATCCTTTAATACGGAGAAAGTGGAAAGGATGCGCCAAAATGGAGATCACAGCGATTTAGTATTTGCCGCTTAGCGGCGAGAAATTTCTTTTTGGAGTTCCATTCAAAAAGGAGGCTATTCGGTTTTTAAAGCAAGCATAAAACATTTCGACACGTTTAATCTTAAGGCCGGAACTACGGATCCGAAAAGAGGGTTGTGTGGTTGAGACGCCGAGGTGCTATGTGTGAGGATAGTTGGGCTACCAAATTCATCTATGGAGTCGAGATTCGAACAGCGGAGGCGCCTGCATGGTTTCTTGATGTCAATACTCAAACCATGCCTGCAAACCTTCAAACGCCGTGATTCTGGGCTTACGCGCGAGCTACCGTGAGTTTTCGGAAGTGAAAGTTAATAGAATATCTTAAATTATACTACGACGCTTTATAAATACGTTTATAAGATAATAAAAGAGAATCACATTTTTTCTAATAAAATAATGCTAAAAATAAAATCAAGAACTCAAATTAATACAAAAAGTTTCTGCCAGAATCGTAAATTGCCACTCTAAGACCTAAGGGTCATAATTGAAGAAGATTGTATGCTAATTTAGGATGATGATAAGTGGAATAACAAATAAAAGGAAATTAAAGGACTAAGTTGAAAAAAACACAATTTAAGTCAAATGTTAGGATAAAGCCAGACATGGCTTTAAAGAAATCTCATTTTTGGCATTTGGGATAGGGCAAATAGGGAGAAGAGATTATGAGGTTACAAGGTTAAGCAGGAATATACATGAAGGTTGAAGGAGAAAAGAAAAGCAAATGTATGGAACTTGTTAGGAACTTTTGTATGGATTTTGTATGAATTTTTGGTATGAATTTTTGTATGGACACTTGTTTGGGGGTTTGGAATACCTCTTTTCGTGTAGAATCCTTATTTGGTTTGGTCAAAGCCCTCAATTAAAAATTAGACAGAGAATCGCTGTATTTCTTATAAGATGTCAGGAGGTTTTTTTAAACTCCATTGCTATTCTGGCCATAACTCGGCCATCACTCATTCAACTTGAGCTTATTCAAAATTCCTATATTAATTAGACATCTAGAAGAACAAATCTTCCCGAAATAGGTGTTTCAAACTTGCACTCAAACGCATCTAAAATTGGCCAAAGTTTCGAGGATATGTTTTTGGATCAATTCGATACGCTTTGGTGCTAGAACATTTTGGTATTTAGACTATAAGTTGAGTTTCACTCATCCAAATCGAGCGATTCAAATTTCGAAAGAACTAGACTTCAGAAACAAATATCTCGAAATATGTATCCAAATTCCGGACCCACGACCCGTAAAACTGGCCAAAGAAGGAATAATTAGGTCCCTGAAATTTGTCACAGAACAGTCCCATGAACTGAAGTAATTCTAGTTGTTTAAATCATAACTTGAGTTATACTCATCCAAATGAGGTGATTCAAATTTATGTACAAACTAGACATTTGAGAGAACAACTTTCATGAAGAAATTATGTTTCTAACATTCCTAGAAAATTTTCAAATATAGAACACACCTGGCATTATGTTCCCGAAATCGTCTGGTGAGCGCTTTTGGAATGTTTAGACCATATCTCTACATTAAAGTCCATAAATGACAAGATGTTTGAGCCATAAGAAACTTAAGACATAGAGGTATATTGAGTTAGAATATCACTTTCTGAACAACCCGCTTACATGATCAAAATCAGGCTGAAAATGGACTCGGGAACCGCCCCGACCGTTTCGTGCATAATCGTTGCGTGAAATTGAAATTATATAAAGGTTATATAAATGTATTATTATATGAAAGCTAAAGAGAATACACGAATAATTTTGTTATATGACAAAGTACAGTTAAATGTTGATAAAAGATTATTTGATAATGAATATCTCATAAGTATACATGATATTCGTGAGTTATTCGCGATAAGTGAGATATATTTTTCTAATACCTCGAAAGATTGTTAATAAACATAATAAATCGATCATTAAGCCAGGATGGAGTTGCATGTATTGTGCATGCCTATATGATAAAGCATCGCAACATACACTTACAGATATCGATGTCTCGCTTCGGGCCAACGATAGATCTGCTTCGATCATTATGCAAATTTCAGCCGGGTCATACATATAAAGATCATTGTCTCGTATAGTGATAGTACCTTCGGGTACATACAGTTCTTTCCCGTATCCACTTCTAAGGTATTTGCAGGCATAAAACATTAGATAAATGACAAGAATATGTATATGACATGACATGATCTGAGAAACATAACATTGCTATGTGATGATACGTAAACAGTGATAAGTACAAGAACAAAAATGTAAATGAAAGATGATATGGAATGAAACATGATAAGACGAATAAGTATGATATATGTAGAAACATATCTATAAATGATATGTTCAAAACATGAATAAGCATGTGTATATGTAAATGAATGTTAAAGTTATATGCAAATACCTAAGTGTGATGACTCTGACAGAGGTCTTCCATACGTGTATTAATTTCCACTAAGCTATGTTTTAGCACCTGTTTCATTCAAGCAGAGTACGTGAAGAGGAAACTAGAGGACAGGACAACCGGACAAGAAATAAAGTCAACACATCACTGCGCACTCACTGTACAATTCACGGTATAATGTATATGTATTTTGTTTCTTTTATAAGCAATGTAAATATTGTAAAATGTCGTAACACTTTCGTATACATGGAGCTTGTATATACTTGTAACTCGCGCGTAATATATTCCAAGTTAAATGTTTAACATTATATGGAATGAACAAGCTTAAAGATTATAAGCTGAATAAATGTGAGAGAAAAATGAATAACACTCTAATTTGACGCTAGGTGCCGAGTCGGGGCGCTGGCATCGTGATATTTTCTTCAAACTTCTTTTGTGGTGGGAGGTTCCTCTGATGGTAAGTGTGGCTCTACTAAGAAAGTCAGAAGCGAAAGAGGGAAGAGAGCGGCGAGAAGTCCGACCTACAACGCGGGATGAATAAGGGAAAAGGCTCAACAACATGAATGGACGCTTAAAGCAAAGAAGTGAGGGAGCCTTCCCAGGCAAAGTCGTTGTCATGAGATCACGAAAGGTCGTATTTTAAATGCTTCTCGGGTCGGGAATCGGATGTGGGCTTGAATCATAAGGGTCACTTGCCTGAGTCATGAATCCAAAAGCCCCAGTCGACACTGGGCGGCCTCGATGGGCCAATTCATGGGTTGGTTCCTGATCCAACTCCCAAAAGGGCCAATCCGTTGGAAAAGGATGTTGAGGCTTTAGCTAGTTGTGGGCCAGCCTGTGATAAGGAGGATGTGCCTTCTAAGGGAGCCTGGCGTATCAGTGCCTTTCTTAAGCCCATGCCCTGTAGGCTTTTTTCAAAAAGAGGGAAGAGGAGCCTCTTCACTTTGATGACTCCCCATCGCTGCAACATAGGAGTCAGTTCAAGTGAAAGACAAGGGAGGTCTAGCCATGAAAACGACAAGTTTCTTTCAAAAAAAGGCTTAGAGAAAGGTGAAGTTCAAGTACGGCTAGTACTTTCCTCTTCTTCCTACTCGTATTTTCGGGTCGAGTCTCCTATCGAGGATCTGCCTCACAGTAAGTGAAGATGTCCTTTCCGAGTCTATGATTACCCCACAACCTTTTGTCCCAACAGAGTGTGGTAGGGATTTGTACACCCACGAGGAAATTCATGGTAACTTGGAGTTAGGGCTCAAAATCTACTTAGTTGTTGGGAGTAAATACACCATAATTCGTAGATCAGGATTTTAACCATGTCGAGTCGAGAGATCTGGGATGATATTGACTTAGGAGAAGGATGATCAATCTATTCCTAGCGAAAGGAGCTCAGAAAAGGGAAAAGGAGTTGGTATTTAGTGACTCTGTATTATAAAAAAGGATAGATCTGGTGATGCGCAATTCCATGGGAGTTCAACAAATTTCTGGGCTTTTCCACGGCTAGTATGGAGAAGGAGATTGTCATTTTCTTTCAAAAATTACGGATTAAGAAGGAAAAGATCCACAGAAAGGAAATTCTAGAGAGGACGTTATCTGAGAGGGAGCTAAAATAGATGAAATTTGTTGTTAATTTCGAAAGGGGAAGCAAATTTCTCAGGGTACGCGAAAGTGTCAATGGAATTGAATCATGTTTGCGGCAATGGAAGCCAAACATTCCGAAATGGAATACTTGGGTGAAATAACTCGTTTGAAGAGAAACAGATTAAGGCCTTCTAAGAGTTCAGAGGTTCGACTCTACCGCCTTCAGGAGTTTAAGGTGCGTATGATGACAAAGTTATATTGTTAGAAGTTTAGATATGGTAGTTCCTTAAGTTAGAGACGCTGATGTAATGGGAACCCGCTGGAGGAGTGCGATTGTGTGGGACAAAAGAAGTCTAGAGTCATGAACAAAGTCAGGGGTTTGTTCTCTGCTTTTCGCTTAGGTCCTAGGAGGATGGTTGTATTCGGGTGTTCACCGAGGTTTATGGGCCTCTTCCAAGGGAAGGTTACGCTTTTTGCAAAGAGTCAAGCACAAAGGTCGCTGAGAACCTGGCATTTAGGAGATTTCAATGTCACCTTGCCTTTTGTGAAAGGAATAGATGGAAGGCTTGAACTTTACTATGCTACGTTCTCAAAGGTGATCGATGATTCGAGTCGTGGATTTACTTTTAGGTGGGTGGTTCTTTAATCGAGCAGGGCTTGCGTAACTCGCCGATGGCCTGCCCTCGATCGCTGCGTCCAGATCTGCCAGATCATTTCACTGAACAATGACTCAATCCAAAGCCCCCAGACCTCTATTAAATATTTCCCCATCCTCGCTGAGCCAGAGCTAGAAGGGCCTAACTCCTTTCGCTTCAAAACATGTGGACGAAGAAGAAAGCTTCCGTGTTTTGGTAAGAGGTCGTGTTAGGGGGTCACAAAGGAGAAGGATGGCAAGCTTTGTCCTCTTTAGAAAACACCAAGAGTTAAAATCCATTTTGAAAGTTTGGAATAAGGAGAGTTTTGGAAATCTGGGGGCGAACAAGAAGATGGCTCTGGACTAGGTGGAGGCTTGGGACAACTTATAGATAGAAAGGGGTCTAACATTGGAAGAAATTGAGGCTAAGAAGGAGGCTAACGAAAGCTACAAGAAATGGGTCATCTTGGAAGAGACACATTAGAGGCAGAAGTCAAGGGAATTATGGCTTAGAGCTAGCGACAAAAATACTAGTTTCTTTCACCGTATGGCAAATTCCAACTTTAGAAGCAATTCCTTGGTCAAAATCAAAATTAACGAGGCTTGGTTAACTGTAGAAAAAGAAATCAGAGAGGGGGGTGGCCAATGCCTTTCAACCGTTTTTGTCGGACAAGATGGAGTGGAGGGCTGAGTTCGATGAGCGAACCTTTACCGCTTCTAAATTACGAGGGAGGCGAAAATTTCCTGGAGGTTCCTTTTGTGGAAGCATGAAATTCTCTCAACTCATGAGATGAACTATACAAGGCCCCTAGCCCCGACGATTCATGATAGCCTCGCTTTCTGAAGAGGATCAGGCTGGGACACCTAGGTGAACGGATGGATTTGTTTAAGTAGTTTTTTGAGAATGGGACTTTTACGAAAATATTGAATGCTACTTTTCTTCTTTTGATCCCAAAGAAGGGAGGGGCCGAGGATTTAGGTTTCAGCCTCGCACTCTATTAACTTGGCCGAAGCTTGTACAAGCTCATACCAAAGTGCGCTAGCACAAAGTTAAAGGTGGTGGGAAGTTGCACGAAAAGCCCAAAAATGCTTTCAGAAGTATTTCAAATACCATATGCTTCGTAATTGCTAATGAAATTGTTGATTATTAGAACAAGAAAAGGGTTAAGGGTGTTGTCTACAAGCTGGACATTAAGAAAGCCTATAACAAAGATACATCGGGCAATTCCACCAAAGGTAATGCAAATGTACCAATTTTTGGGGATAAATGGATGTGAGGTGGAATCTGCAAAGGCATATCCACTACTAGTTTTTCGTCTCGTCAACAAAGTGCCGACATATTTTTTTCCTAGTTCCAAAGGTCTAAGACAGGGAGACCCACTATCTCCTTATCTCTTTGTTATGGGTATGGAGGTGCTTAGTATCCTCATTTGGAGGGCCTCTAATGGAGGCTATATTTCAGGCTATGTGATTAGAGGTAGGGGGGAAGCTGATCTTAATATCTCCCATCTCCTTTTTACTGATGATACGATTATTTTCTGTGAAGCTTCGAAGGATCAGATGTTATTCATAAGTTGGGTCTTTCTTTGGTTTGAAGCCGCTTTTGGGCTGAGGATAAATTGGGACAAGAGTGAGTTGATCCCGGTGGGTATGGTGACAAATATGGATGAGCTGGCCGAGGAGCCAGGTCTGAGCCGGGAGCCCCACAACCCAGCTTTAGGCCTCCCTCGGGGGGGCCACTCATAAGTCGATGGTCAGGAGCCGGGAAGGGGTGGAGGAAAGACCGAGGAAAATGTTCGCTTGTTGGAAAAGATATTATTTATCCAAAAGTGATGATTACTCTTATCAGAAGCATATTATCCAACATGCCTATTTACCATATGTCTCTTGTGAGGATGCCAAAAACCATGGTTAATAGATTGGAAAAGATTCAAACAGACTTTTTTTGTGGGGAAGGGGAGCCCTAAACAAGAGACCACACCTAGTCGTACTGGAGGTGTATAGATAAAAGAAAGGCGGGCTGGGGTGTCAGTGTTTAGCTATTCTCAAC